>CM067321.1:58277549-58773950 GCA_034231615.1 Meghimatium bilineatum | reverse complement strand
GGATCTAGCTGGACCATGGTCCTGCTAGATTTCCAGCCGGATGTAGTCCCAGAAAATGGAAATGCGTTGTGTCGCCGTTTTATTTGCGCCAATGGCCCGACACATCCGTCTTCGGCGGACTTTAATTCAAATGATGTTATTCTCTTGGCCACTGTTTTATTTAGTGTTTGTTCACATTCATATGTCGCCACAGGCAATACACATGTTCGTAGTAAATACAATTTGGTTCTTATGTTAGTACCTTGCCATAGTTTCTTTATCTGTTTTAATTTTTAATTTAACGCGAGTTCGTTAGTGATTAATTAATACATTTTGAATTGAAGATTTAACTTAAATGTGTTTTTTTTAAATAAGATTTTAAAAATGCCGAAACTTAGTTAACACTCAGTTAATACAAGTTTATAATTAAATAAGAACAATATTTTATGTAGTTTAACTTTAATTTTATTTGTGTAACACTTAATATTGGCCATATTTGATGAAAATTTTGCGTATCCTCTTTTTCCATCTGACAGTTATGGTAACCCTACAATAAGGGTGCACTGGATTTCAAGGAGCACGTCGAAACGTCCTCTTTTTCCATCTGACAATTATGGTAACCCTACGTATACCCACCTTTTTCCCCTAGAATATATATAGGATATAAATATACAGTTCTTTTTCCAAGAAATAGCCAACTCTTGTCCGGCTCTGTGCCGAAGTGGTGGTACCGAGTTCGATCCCCCGCATAACACATTTGAGCATCCTGACCAACCGTTGAGAAAGCAATGGCAAACTACTGAAAATGTTTGTATTGCCTAGAAAATCACAACAGACAAAAATTGTTTGATTGATGGCTACGTATAGGATACGCTATCAATATATATAATATATATATATATATATATATATATATATATATATATATATATATATATATATATATATATGATATATATTTATGGTGTTTTTTTCTAGATATACGCAGGTATATGGCGCATACTCACCTTTCATTATTTGTTTCTTTCTTTGTTTCGCATTTGGTTCAACCTAAAGAAACTTTCATGCATAACCAAAACAAAAATTAGTTTTGGTGTCGCTTTATACCCCCTTTATGCAATTTAGCGTCAGGGATAAAAGAGTTCTCATGGGATGGCTTTTCTGTGAGTTTCATATGTGTTTATTTTCGTTGACTCTACTATTTTTGTCATTCATCGTTTGCAAGATCTGCTCCTGGCTTTGTATCCATCTGTCTGCACAATAATGCTTTTTGAGGGGCACTGTCTGGTGGTAGTCTGAAAACGCGAAAACCACATAGGGCCTAATCTGTTGTCTTCTGATGTGTTTGTTAGTCTTCTGATGTTTTCGTTCCTCATTATGTCTCTTATTGTTACTCCGAGGATTATACGTAGACAAGTAATTTATGTTGTTTATCTATCTCTATCTATACGCTGTGGCCCTTGTTGCCTTGCGGCGTCAGGGGTGAAAGAGTTCTCTGGAGATGGCCTTCTTGTGTGCTGTTTGTAAGCTTGTTCCTGTGGCCTCTTTGATTTCTGTGATCCATCTTTTACATGGTCTGCCTCTGGCTTTATAACCGTTATGATTATAAATTTCTGTTGTAACGAGTTTTATTTTTGGATTCTGTTGTTAGTGTCCACGTTTGACATCGGTAGCACAGTAATGGTATGATTATTGTTTTGTATAGTGCTGCTATTGTGTTCGTGCTCACATATTTTTTTTTTTAAATAGGAGGAATGTGCACCAAGATCTGGCTGCATCTATATTGGATTTCTTTGGTGTTTTCCCCATGCGATGATATGATGTTTCCAAGATAAGTGAATCCTTTCACCTGTTTAAGTTGTTGGTCATCGATTAGAATAATGGTGCTTCTTCCTGTTTTTTTGGCGATGGACATACTTCAGTTTTGTGTGTGTTTATCTTCATGTTAAAGTCCCTACATGTTGTGTGGAGTCTAATTATATGTTGTTGTAGTTGTTCTTTTGTTGTTGATATTATTGCTTGATCGCTTGCAAAAAGAAGTTCGCCCAGGAGGTTGTTTAGGTTGTCTTCTTCACGAGTGTTGGCAATTTTACATATGTAATCGATATATGTGATTCCTTTTCTTTCTTTCACTTGAAACCCGTCTATATCTGTAATTCTGTCTCCTTAATAAAACTCACTGTCTTCTGTAGTTCATACAGTGGTCCATAGAGCTTTCATTCCAGTGTTGTTTCCTCTGATCAATATGTTTGTCTCATCGTTTCATACTCAGAACAATCTTGTGTAACAATATGAGGCCCACGCTTGGTACTCTGTGCTGCCTACCCACATGTGCATATGGCCGTGTTGCCAATCTTTAACTTTGTGTACATGTGGTTGCGGAGTCGGTAGTGTCCTGTTCTGAGGCTTAGATTACAACTTGTTCTGATCTATTCATAATGTGATAGTTGGTGTTTGTGGCTTTTTTATTGACTTGATCATCTGTTTTTTTTTCTGATGGTAGGTGATTAGTACATCTGGTTGATCTTCGGCAGCACCTTCCTTAGCAGTTGATCTGTTTTTTTTATTTCCTGGTATTCCACAGTGACAGGGTATCTACTGCATGGTTACCCTATACTGGTAAGACAGTTCATTAAGTAGTTTTTGCAAGTCTGTTAGTTTTCCAGACTGAAGAGCTTGAAGCACTGACCTTGCATCTGTCAGGAATACCACGGACTGTGGGCCAGGATTGGAGTTCAGCAGTTTTTCAGTTGCTACCCTAATTGCCCGAATTTCTGCATCATAATTATTGCAGAATTTTTCTGTTGGTGTTCTGATCGTATCTCTAGACGTGTGGATATCCTATATATACACCTGCACCTTCATTCCTCACTGCATTCTGTGCTGACCCATCTGTGTATACTCTGACCCATAGGTCTTGTGGATATTCCTCATCCAAGAAACTGAGGGTGACTGTCCTTCGCTGCACACTGTTCTGTTCGTCCACGCTTAGTATTCCTTTCACGTGGTTCTGAATGTGTATTGACATTCCATGCCTTTCACTCCAAGGGGTTTATTCTGGTGCAGACTTTAAGGGGCTGTCAACTTCAGGTAGGTCTGTAAGTTGTCTATGGAGTCATTTAGCTTGGTGGATAAAGCTGCTTCTTTTCAATAGCCCTATTGCTAGATTTTTAAACCTTTCCTTCATTGGATGACTTGGCATACACTTAAACTTTTCTGCTTGTATTAGTACTTTTGTATCTCTGCGTTCGCCAAGAGTTTGCATTCTTCCCATTTTCTGCATCTCTACTATGGGTGTTGATTTCATTGCTCCCAGCATTAACCCGAGGGCCTAGTTTTGTACTTTATCTAGTTCTTGTAATTTAGTGTTTGATGCAGGACACCACGCAACTGAACCATATTCCAGGTGTGGTCTTATGCCTTGCTGGTACACTTTACGGAGTATATTCCCACTGGCTTTCCATGTGTGGTTCCACTTAGTTTTCTCATGATAGCTAACTTCCTCATGGATTTGTTGTTGCTTTGTTTATGTGCTGCTTCCATGTCAGCTTATCATCAAAAGTAATTCCGAGGTATGTCGGTTGTTTGTCTTCTTTCAACATACACATACAAAGTTCGCGTGTGTAGATACGGAGGGACAAATTTTAACCCGACTCTATACTTTACATAAACATGTGCAGTATGTGCACCATAATCACCTTCATAAGTAGATTCTGTGTGAGAATGTTTATTCTGACCATGCGGCTTTACAGCGATAATTAAAGAAACACTATTCGCTCATGAATACCTCTTGTGGTGCTGAAACCGAGCCAGCTTTACCGCAAGCATGGCCAATGACGGCTCCACCACCGAATATGACTGAATCTTCATTATCGTCGTTTTTGGCTACTAAACCACCGCCTGTTTTATTTACTGTTTCTGAGAAGAGTGTCACATCATTACCAATCTCTTTGGATACCGCACCTGAAACACTGTACCAGTACCACCACATTCGTCAACTATAAAACGATAGTTGGTATCAGAATATATCAATCAATCAAGTGCCATGCCGAATAGCGTAGGCGATCATGTTTCTCCACGAATCTTTGTCTCTTGTGTTATCAATAAGCTCGGTTGGTGAGCTTCTACCGTGCCACAATACAAGTCCATCTAGTAACTTTTCTCGTTGTCGTCTCCTATCTCTTCTCCCCTTGATTTTTCCAGTGGTTATTACGTGTTCAAGCTGTGTTCTTCTCAGCACATGCCCTAGAAACCTTGACTGTCTTCCCCTAATGTTTGATATGATTAATCTTTTTAGGCCAGCATCAATGAGAACCTCTGCATTAGTTTTCTTGGCTGTCCATGGTATTTTCATCATTCTTCTTAGAAACCACATTTCTGTAGCCTCTAATTCGCTTTGAATTTTATTTTTTTTATAGTCCATGCTTCAGAATATATGCGTCAGCTAAAAAAAAAAACCTCAGCACTGAGTTTTTAAATGGATTACCATTAGAGATGTAACAATTATATCTCGATAATTGTTCAACTATACAAATCCACGCCTGAGTCCACAGGTACACTATGACTTATAAGTTTTTTTCATCCATATTACACAACGCCTTATATTAGACTGGAGCTTGTTTCGTAAACCATTGTTCACTTCCTAAACTAGGAGGTTCAAAGTGAACTTTTCCAATCATATGATATTATGGGATATGGAAACATTAGAACCAAGATTTTTCATGGATCTACAATAATGCTGCTGTTTTAGAGTGCCACTTGTTAATAAATAAAAAAGACTTTGGCCGATTTGTTCAGGTAGTTAAACAATTTGATTCCATGGTTGTTGACAAGAATATGCGACCAGATACCACATATGAACTAGAAACTGTTGTGGGAAATACTTATCATTTGCATTGTTATCTGTTGTTTGTTTGCTTCGTTGAGAGACATTAAAGTTGACTATTTAGTTGTATGAGAGCATCTTCGTGTCTGTGCTATGTTTGTGTTGGAAATATGTCGGTTAAGTGGTATGTATGATTGTATGTCTTTCCTCGATATCTCTACACGTTACGTGTATGTTTATTTTTTTAAAATATATTTGTCTGCGTGACTGTCTTTTTTATATACATTCCTGTATTCTTTATTGGACTATATATATATATATATATATATATATATATATCGTATAATTTATATAAAGTTTACACTTAAACTTACACGGACATGCCCACCTCAATAACGTTCCATTCGGTTACAAATATGTAATACATGGAAATACAATATGTAATACATGAAAATACAATATGTAATACATGGAAATACAATATGCAATACATGGAAATACAATATGTAATACATGGAAATACAATATGGAATACATGGAAATACAATATGGAATACATGGAAATACAATATGTAATACATGGAAATACAATATGTAATACATGGAAATACAATATATTTGTTATATGAGTCCTCATAACCGGTGTGACTCACGTTTTCCTTATATAAACCATATTCTAAGGCATCTGAGGCTTCTGCAGCCAGCTACACCTTCCTATGGTGTCATATTTTCCTTGAGTGTCATGTGACGTATTTTATTGATACATAATGGGTTTAAGATTCAGGAAATTTAAGTTTTTACGGTAAAATTAGCATACTTTTGGTAATTTCGCTGAAAATGTGATGTTTTATGCGACAAAATTGTGAAATCTATGGGCCTGTCATTAGGTTTCTATCTAATAAACGAACATAGATGGCTTAATGAAATTTGATATACACATAAAGGATAATGATACCTTTTAGTTGAATAATTGAAGTCGTTGATCAGAGATATGGTTCAAATGGTATACTATGTTATGTTAACAAATAGTTTAACAAAATTTAATTAAGGAGTATGTGTTAACATAAATGACATAAATACATAAAGTATTCAATCTGTTGCTATGCAAATGCCTCAAACAGTTAGGGTGATAGTTTCCTACATGTGTGCCAAGTTTGGATATGTTAAAAACTTGTGGAAATATCTCCTGAATGCCGACTGAAACCATTGAAAAAAGTAGTTTTAAGAAAAATGCAAAAATCTGAATTTTAATGATGGTTTCCTATGTAAATCCAAACTTAATAAACTCCTGCTGCATAGAAATCATCCGTATCATGTTTCTTGGCTTCGTGTACACTTGTATTGCTCTTTTTATCTTTCTATATATTATATTTCCTTCTTCGGCTGCGCTTACTCTGGGTCGGTTGATACGCTGAAATGCAGTAGCACTGTGGTACCATACTTCTAAGACCAAATTACCTCAAAATGACAGTTCTGAAATTCAGTCCTGCCTAACTTCCCTTCATTTAATACCGTGACATAATTTAAAGCTAATTCCAATCTCTCTTTTCCTACAAATGTTGCTTTAGGACAATTGTCTCAGATCAGGTGATGGAATGCTTGTGAATTGTGTGCCCCACCAGGTAAACACACTTTTTAACAAATTATCATCCGAAAGATCCTCAAAAAACAGGTTTTATTAAATATGACAAAATCAGTCAGCTTATTTCTGTTTTGACTGTGATACCATGATTGTGAACAGTTTAGATGTATTCCTTTTGTATCTATTCCCAGGATTGCCCATATTACTTTCTTCATAGAGTCTAAATTTCCCACATTTGACCTAATGGCACCTCAGTAGTGACCCTGAATTCTTTTTATTGCTGATTTTGTGTTCTGCTATTCTCTATAAATAATGTGCTCCTTATAACTGAAACTGTATCTAAGAGTCCTTGCATAAAAGCTTGTGAACATGGCCTCACTATGAACTCACTATTATAGTTTTCTTATTAATTTACCCAACTAACCAGTAACCATGGAAACTTTAACAATTAATTTAAAATACTTCCAGATGGATGATTATAACTAGACATGTATCATTGTTTGCACAAATGTTTACACTTTCAAATGGGTAAAAAAAACTAAAATTATCACATTTTAAAGAAAAATACTAATATTGGGGGTTTAACCTGTAGTTAGTCCATCGTCGTCTTGGTCTGCCTTTCCTCTTATTAACATTTTATTAACTATATAACAAGATCTGTGAGGCCTCTTCACATCCCTAGCTACCAATGTGTCCTTATATAAACTATACAATAAACCATGTGAGGCCTCTTTATCTCCCTATGTTACCGTATTTTCCGTATATAAACTATATAGCAAGACCTGCGAGGTCTATTCATCTCCCTATGCGTCCTTAGTTTTCCTTATGAGCCATATACCAGACCTGTGAGGTCTCTGCCTTCTTACACACATTCCTGTGCTACCTAGTATTTCCTTATATAAACCATGTAATAGGATATGTGCGGTCTCTTCACATCCCTATGCTACCATGTTTTCCTTATACATACCATGGCATGTGAGGTCTCATGGTGGAAAGAAAATACAGTGATTGTACAGTGATGGCGAGACCGCCACACAAGCTCCGTCTATCTACTGGCTTTCATTGTTTCCTTCCATTGTTCCCTTCCCTTCCATTGGCTTCATTGTTGAGTCAAATGAAAAACGAATCAAACGTGGCAGATCATGGAGGGCAGAAGCTGAAGACACACTGCGAATAGTATGTGAATTGGAAGAAATACGAAAGGGCAGTGAATGGGTGGAGGTAGACTGAGAAGAAATCACTGATTAAAGTAATAATATAACTAGATAAAGCGTGTCGAAAATGGACGGCAGTCAGGGCTCAGGATACAGTGCACGAACTCGCCCAACTACACTCGAAACCACAAGACATAATTATATACACAGATGGTTCTGTTACAGGGCCGGCCCTAAATATTGAGGGGCCCAATGCGAAACGGATTGCGCGGGGCCCAGTCTGTCTAGGGAAGAGGATAATAAAATAAATTCTAATATGAATTTATGGGCCTATGAAGTGCGGGTCCCAATGCGGCCGCATAGGTTGCAATGACCTAAGACCGGCCCTGCTCTGTTAGCAGAAACACAAATAAAAGCGGTTGGGATTTTGTTGCCTACAGAAATGGCGTGAAGCTGGTTGACAAATCTTCAGCATATTCTACTGTCACATCGAGCATGAGGATGGAGATAGAGGGAGTTACAGCAGCTCTTAATTGGTTGATAACTGATACATGAACACACGTGGTAATACTCACAGACTCCCAAAGCATGTTGCGCAAGATAGAAAAGTTCATGCTAAGAAAAGAATGGTGGGACTTATTGAACAACTCCCACCGAAGACGGATGTGTCGGGCCATTGGCGCAAATTAAACGTCGACACAACGCATTTCCTTTCTCTGGACTACATCCTGCTGGAAGTCTAGAATGTATCATGGTCCTGCTACTAGAGAGATTCAGCAGGAGTTTGAGAATGAACGCTGAAGAAGAGAAGAACAACAACAACTCAGTTGTCCAGAGCATTACATGGATATACTGCCCTGGTCATGCTGGGGTCAGAGGAAACGAGAGAGCCGACTTATTGGCAGGCAATGCGGCGATAGACGGCACATTGCTGAGAAGAGATAAAGCAGATTTAACAAAGGCAGTAATAAATTCATTTCAAGATGCAGATGATGTCAATGAGGTTGAGAACATACACATACAGAGAATGTTAGAAATGGGAGCATTCAGAGGTGAGGGAAGGAAAAGTAAATTTTTTGGAAAGTCCCGAAGATCACACAATCAACACTTGACCGGAACTATGAGTCTACATACACTGGGATGGCTGCTGGAGCGGAGGGCGGAGCACTTATGGGAATGTCCCGCGTGCTGTGAAGCCAGTTTCTAATCAAGAATCAAGTATCAAGAATTGTTCCCTTTTTGACTTCGAAGCCCTACCTGTGTGAACATCCGTTTCAAGCAAGCTCGCACTAGACGCATCTCAGATAAGTTATCCATTTTTACCTATTATCACCAATATTTTACTATCTAATCTGCATATATCATCACTGTATTTTATTTCCACTATTATCTGCTCCTATTACTAGTCTCTCTCAACTGCTCATATATGCTCTGTGGCTTCTTCTTTCTCGTCTGTCCTCGTCGTATTGGCTTCTTTCTCTCTCCCTCTCTCTCTCTGTCTCATCTGATCTCTCGTACCATCCTCTTTTGCTCTCCCATTATAATTGTATGCTAATACCTATTACATGTGGCCACTTTTGAGGTAAGTATCTTAATTTATCCTTATTTATCTTATTTTACTTGCCATCATACCTTATCTATCTTCACTCCTCGTCTCCTTCTGTACACTTTTCCCTCCTCACATACCACTATCTTCTCCTCATACCTCGTCTTCCCTGCTATGCTGCTCCATCTTTTCTTCCTCCGTCATCTATTTGCTTTTTTTCCCTTTTCTTTCCTTCCTATCATAACCATGTTTGTCTCCATTTAAGATTCGTTGTACTGTTGTATTTTATTTGTTCTGATCAAAGCTTTTTAGTCGAAATGTCGTCTGTCTCTGTATGTCGTTGTTAGGTTGCTTTATGTCTCATTTTGGTAACACTTCTACTTATTTTTGTTCATCTTGAAATTTTCCTGTGTTACTCCAGTCACTCACTTCCTTTGTATGGTTGTTACCCTATTCTGGAACATTTATCCATATCTAGTATGTGTATAACTTCACCATGTTTAACTTTATCAAATGATTTTGTGTAGTCTATAAAACAGAGGTACAGATCTATTGTACCTCTATAGACCTCTCTATTAGTATTCTAAATATATATATATATAGCATTGTTGGTTCATTTGCCTTCTACGAAGTCACATTGTTCTGGACTTATTTCTGTTTTTATTTTGTTTTTCACTCTCTTTATGATGTGTATGAGAAGTATTTTTGTTATTTGGCTCATGAGGCTGATTGTACGGTGTTCTTCACATTCGGTGGTCCCTATCATCTATATAGCGACGGGAAATGGAACCGACAGACGTTCAATGTGACCTATAAATATACGGGGTACACATAAAAAAAAGCATCTTGATTGTCGAAACGGGACATGGAGAACTAAAACGTGGGAGTTGAAATAATAAAAGGACAAGTGAAATGTTGTTGCGGACAAAGAACAACTTCAGGGTGATAACTGGCATAACTAGTTCTTCTTGATTCAAGAAGAACTGGTTCTTCTTGATTCTTGATTAGAAACTAGTTTCACAGCACGTGATGCCCTCCGTTCCAGGAGACATCTCACTGTGTGTAGACTCAGAGTCCCGGTCAGGTGTTGATGATCGGGGCCTTCCAAAAGAGTTACTTATCCTTCCCTCCCCTCTAGATACTTCAATTTCTAACATTCTCTGTATGTGTACGTTCTCAGCCTCATTGACATCATCTTCATCTTGAAATGAATGTATTACTGCTTTGATCAAGTCTGCTTTATCTCTTCTCAGCATTGTGCCGTCTGTCACCGCATTGCCTGCCAATATATCGGCTCTCTCATTTCCTTTCGAAATTCGACGTTATGCGCAGTGATAACATCAAATAGATAATAGGTTTCACCTCATGCATCAAATATATAGAGAAACATCAGAGCCAAGGGCAGACCTAGGAAAAGGTGGATAGACAACATCAAGACCACCCTGAATAAATATTACTACTCCTCAACCAGAGCAACACACCTGGCTCTGGAACGCAGACTACATCTCCTCCACAGACCCCTACGCTTAACGGCAAATGTGGGAACTATGACAACACCAACTGGAGATGGACAATAGACTAAGCAAGTCCTTTGACAGAGTTAACCACGAAGAATTAAGTGAGTGTCTTAAAGAAATAGGCATAGATACATTATACTTATTTGAAATATAGGGCCTATATTGGGAGCAAACTGCAACACATGAGGTGCGGAAACAGCTTTTCACTTTACATAGAAATAAAAAGAGGGGCAAGACAATGATGTATTTTATTATCCAGCCTATTTAATATCTACACAGAGAATATTTTTAAACATACAGAAGGAATTCCAGCACTCAAGATCAGTGGGAAAATAATAATGTGTGAACATCCGTTTCAAGCAAGCTCGCACTAGACGCATCTCAGATAAGTTATCCATTTTTGACATATTTTTGTGTGTGGTCTTTTAGCAAAGTGAACATGAACTATACGGGCTAGTAGATCAAGTCGATAAATCAAGTAAAGCATATGGACTAGATATAAATATAAACAGAGCAAAAACAAAAAACATGATAATCAGCAAAATCGCAGAACAGATGCTAAATATAGAAATATATGGAGAGATACTATAACAAGTAGAACATTACAAATATCGCGGACACATAATCCCACTGATGGCAGATGTGAAACAAAAGTTAAAATTAGAATAGGAATCACTGCTAAAAGAATTTTCAATGACATGAGGGAAATAATTGACATCTAAACAAATTACAAACACTCTAAAAATGAGAATTATAAAATGCTACATCTATTCTATATTAATTTAGCTAATGTATATCTCAGAAACATGAACAATTAGCAAACAACTCGCAGACAGAATTGATGCCTTTGAGATGTGGATATATAGAAGAACAGGGAGAACTTCATGGGGGAAAAAAAGAAAACGAACAAAGAGGTTCTAACAAAAATTCGTATGAAGAAAGAATTATTAAAGGAAATAAAGATGAAGCAAATAAAGTTTTTTTCCCCCCAAAGATATGTCACCTGGTTGAAGACCTCACTTGGCGGTTAAGTCAAGGGGAGGCTAGCAAGAGTAGGGAGAGATACAAGTAGGAGAGAAACATCACTAGATGGACAGTTTACAGTCTAGCAGCGTGCACCACCGAGGCAAGACAAGGGATGTTGAAGGTATGTTGCAGCCAACCTTCGTTGCGGAGACGGCATTTAATGATGAGAATTGTTTTTATCATAATTTTATTAGCAGTGGTTGGTATTTGTAACACATATTTACATATTCATCATTATTCCTTTAAATGAAGTGATAACAACCATGTTAATGTACTGTTGTTACTGGTAACTAACAACAACAAACAATAGAACAAGTGCGTTTTCTACGGTATGGTCCAATAGGGACATTTATTACTGTGATACTCTCCACCTTGTCTGATATCCTCTGAAAATTTGGCTATTTAAGCATGTTTTTAGCCGCTACCTAACATTGTTTTTAGCCGCTACCTAACATTGTTTTTGTTGTGTACATGATATTGATGGTTTGTATTTTATTGATAAAGGTCCCTATTGGACTGTAACGTAGAAAAAGTCCGTATTTTTTTTTTATTTATTTATTTTTTTTTGCTTTTGGTATTAGTTACAATAATACATTATCATAGTTGTTATCGCTTTATAGTTTTGTTACTGCGGCCCGTTTCACCTTGTCGGATATCTTCTGACATTTCGGTTATTTTCCTTTATATTAGCATGCTAATCTACCTGATCTTGGGACAGATGTCTCCTATTTTCAAAAACAAATATGTGAACACCAAAACTGCACTATATAAAACGACAATCTACCATCACTATGCTACCAATGTCAAACGTGGATACTAATAACCGAATCTAAAAGAAAACGTATTACAACAGAAATGACTTGTCTACATAGAATCCTCGGAGTAACAATAAGAGACAAAATCAGGAACTAAAACATCAGAAGACTAACAAACGCAATGTAAATCCAGAATTACACCAGAAGACAACAGATTATGTGGTTTTCTTATGCTTCAAGACTATCATCAAACAGTGCCCCTCAAAACGCATTATTATACAGACACGATGGATACAAAGCTAGGGGCAAACCTTGCAAGCGATGGATTACAGAAATAAAAGTAAACGAAAATAAACATATATGAAACACACACACACACAAAACATATCTACAGAATTCTTCTACCCCTGACGCTGTAAGGCATATGCATAAAGGGGTATAATGCGAAAAGAAAGAAAGAAGATCTACTAAGTTTAGGGGTTTGTTTTGCAGGATGGTTGTTTGATGGGTCACCGGTAAGACCTTTCAGCGGGGATTCTGTTTAAAACTGGTTTATTATAGACCTAATACAATCAGGGAATGTCCGTGACACAGTGGCTAAAATAGGACCGTGCAGTGATATGACGCAGAGAGGCGGCTGCAAAAGCGGCACCAATCAAAATACATTGTCGGGGCGGCATTTTGAAGAAAAACCATTTAAGAGGGGGGGGGCATTATTTCAAAGAATTGCGTCATACTGAGAAATATCCCTCACGGTTGGGTTAAACCATTTGCCTTTATGAGGTCATTAGTTGGTCATGACGTCTAACTATTTATTTATTTTTTTTACTAATTTACAGTTTCTTTTTTAAAACCAGTTGCCAGATAACCCAAATTCCAAACAGCGTCACTATCTTGGCTGATTCGACCTTTTCCGCGCCTTTCGTCGGCTGATAGCACACATTATTCGAAAAGTAGCTCCCGGGTGACAACCAGGGACTTCTAGTTCAAGGTGCAAAGAATAGAGCCATTGTCTTCTTTTCGGGAATGTCACAGAAGGTGACTAAGGAAAGTTGGGGGATACTATGACAACCTTTCACATGTAAAAGAAAATCATAATTGTCACTAGAAATACAGGCTAAAAGACTCGTTTAATTTTTTAAAAACCTCTTATTGTGAGGTATGCCCATTTTAACCGTAGACGTCATCCCAATTTGGTTATAGCAGAGGTTTTACCATAAGAATAATGGAGCTTATAGTTCGAAGGCTATTGGACATTGCACCTTTGTCCTTTTGTTGTAGACGATTAAGAAAATACCAATACTGCATTTTTTCCCGTTATGGAGTTGCAGGGATGTTTCGAGTAGCTTGTGTGATAAAGGCCACATGCCCATGTTGCCGACACGTCATGTTCAGGGTGGATTTTTTGGTGGAAAATGCTAGATGTACCATTACTGCAGATGGGCCAACAGATCTGAATGATGAACATGTTGGAGTAGAATTATAGGCATATGCGCCCCTGGCAGAAGGTTATGATCTTGGAATGCTGCCACACTGAAATGCATCGCTTCTGGGACTAAACATGTATCTATAAACCCATCTAACACAGCCATGACTTTGAGAGACAACAACACATACGAGTGTTCTCTTGGTTATAGACCATTAAACTGAAAACCTGTGATTTTTACTGCAAGGCCACGGGCTGTCTAGAACTACCTGCTCACTACTAAAGGGATTACTTCATGACCATCGTCATACAACATAATGATAAGATCAGCTATGATTGGTGACACTGTTTGGAATCGGTGCGCAGGACAGTTATGGAGATCACTTGATTTTTTTTTCAAGATCTCTTGGGATTATCACTTGAAGCTGCGTGCTATGAGCTGTACTCTTAGCATGCGGCGTGCCACTACACACATTGAGAGTGGCGGGAATGGTATGAGGAAACCCCAGTATAATGGAGTCTATTCTCTACGGCTACGTCTTTTGAGCACTTGAACGAACCATCAATCAACTGTTTAATTCTATCATTCTTGGACGTCCATATCTAACATGCATTCATTCATTTTACTTTAGCACTGAAGTAGCGCATAGGGCAGATCTCTCCAATTCTGTCTGCTCAGGGCTATTCTGTGAAGTTCTTGAATATATATCTAACATTGCTTTCTTATCAAACTCCACAAGAAAGTCGACCCCTCAGACTGCAACAACTGGCGAGGTATCACCCTATTATCAGTCATAGGCAAGGTCTTCCTAAGTATCATCTTGGAAAGATTAAAGAATACTGTTGATAAACTACTCAGAGAAGAACAAGCAGGCTTTAGATCAGCTCGCTCCTGCACAGATAACATATTTTCTCTTCGCATCATCATTGAAGAATCACTCGAATTTCAATCCCCGCTAATAATCAACTTTGTTGACTTTGAAAAAGCATTTGATAGTCTTCATCGGCCTACGTTATGGAATATTCTACAACAATACGGTTTTCCTACTAAAATAATCAATGTTATAAAGGCATTTTACACCAATTCACATTGCTGTGTTCAAACAAACACTGAGAAGTCAGAATGGTTCCAAGTTGTTACGGGCGTTAAACAGGGATGCATTATGTCCCCATTACTTTTCTGCGTCGCTATTGATTGCGTCATGAGAAATATCACTGAAAATGAGCTGACAGGAATAAAATGGATTAATAATACCGTTCTCGAAGATCTTGACTACGCAGATGACCTGGCCCTTTTGAGCGCAAACCACACAGATGCTCAATCTAAGCTTGACAATCTCCAACACTACTCAAATCAGATAGGGTTGAAAATCAACACATCAAAAACTCATATACTAGATTTTACGAGATCCAACGACAACATAGAAATTCAAAATGTTCCATTATTAAAAGTCAACAATTTTACATATTTATGCACCAATCTAGCATTGGACGGAGACTCATCAAAGAAATTCTACACCGTATTGCCCTTGCAGCTGGTGCTTTCAATAAACTACGTAACATCTGGACGTCAAACACACTAAGAAACACCACAAAACTCAGGTTGTTTAACTCCAACATCATCCCTATTCTATCATATGGATGCGAAAGTTGGAAAGCCACAAAAGCCACAGATAAGAGACTAGACTCCTTTGAAAACAAATGCATACGTACCATTCTGAATGTTAAGTGAAGTGACTTTAAATCTAATACTACTATAAGAGAGGAAAGCAAACAAACCTATATATCTTCCATCATTAGACGAAGGCGTTGGACTTACATCGGCCATGTTCTCAGAATGAACAGCCTAAGAATTCCCCAGCAGTCACTATATTTGGTGCCACCTGGAGTAGAAGAGGGAGACCTAGAGAAACTCTACGAAGAACCATTAATAGAGAAGGCATGTCAATGTACCTAAACAACACGCAATAATTGAAAGACCTGGCAACACAAAGACAGAAATGGAAAGCTATGGTTTCTGCCCTATGCGAACATTGCTTTCTTGCAATTACCTGGCACATTAGGTCACGCCACTCCCGAACCGGAAAAAAACATAAGAACATCAAGCTTTACCTAGCAGTCGAGAAACAATTCGGTGAGTTTACATCGTCATATAAAATTAACTGTTATTATATTGTTGATCGTTTCTATTGGGTACTATGAAGATTTAATGGAATAACCATTTTTTTAAAACAATACGTGCTATCTAAAGTTTTATGTAAAACTACTATGACATGTTTTATTGTTAGTAACATTTTATTTGTGCTGGCGTCGTCACTCAGTCGTCTGCACTCGTCACCATTTTTAGTAAGAATGATTCCGGATTCCTGAACTTTGAACAGTTTAAAAAAAAAAAAAAAGAATCCACAACGTTCAGTAATACCAGCATATTAATATTATACATTATGCAACATGTAAACCAACAGTAAATTCTAGCTATTTTTTAAACAAAGCGCTTAGTCACATATATAACTACGTTGGGTGTTGCGTATAAAAGGCACTGCAGATCAAGATGAGTCAGATGAAGATGCCCTATCTATTATTAAACTAGGCAGGCTGTTATAATATAATATATAATATAGGGCTACTGTTCAGTTCCAATGATTTGATTGTATATTCACTACTACTACTGACTACCACTACAGTTTTAGTGTTTCTACAATTTCAGTTGTGAAGGCAAGGCCCACAGGTAAAGTTAAACTTAAGAGTTTTTACCCATATAAATTAGATCTAGGCATATCCCCATTTTCTTTTCATAAGCCTATAGGATAGATAAGGTACGCCCTATTGGTCAATAATGCTAATAATACATAATCATGGCGCAATCGCTGTGAACTGCTGTTGGTTACTGCTATGTTAGCAATTTGAAAAGAAAAATGTAGAAATCTTATCAGTGTGGGTGGGCCATTTTGCTGACTGGAGTTACACTAGGCAGGATTCTATACTAGGAATGACATCTCAAGACTTAGAGTAGCAGGCCTACTAGTTAGTGTCAGGACAGATGTTAGTAACCTGTTCAGAGATAGTATTCGTTGCATAAGTTCAAGCTATTTGGGGTTCATGGTTGAGGTTCATTGGGTTTAGGCTTGAAGTTGAGAAGTTACTTTTTTACTTATGAGTGGACCTGTTTTGGACAATGTGGTGAACAAAACTGTTATTAAATGAAATGCATAAGAATGATTATTAATTTGTTTTCAGTAAATGCCACTTCAACAGTCACTTTCTGTCAGTTTAATCCTTTGTTTTTTAACTTTAATTCCCATTTCTATTGCTGCATGCCAGGTATTCTGTCTATCCCCAGATGAATGATGGTTGATTGTATTCACACTTGCCACTAAGCGTAGGTGAGAGAGCTTCAGTTGTTGTTCCAAGGCCAGATGAGTCGTCTTGATTGCATTAAGTCCATTTTTTTCAAGACTATCTTGATTTTTTCCATCCAATGATTTCTCAGTCTACCTTTGGCCTAATGTCCAGATATTCTTTTGTTATATGCTCTTACTGGTAATTGGTTTAGGTTCATTCTCATAAGGTGACTGAACCATTTTACTTGCTGTCTTTCAATATGCTCAATACATGATATTATACCAACTCTTTTCCTAATTTCTTCATTTCTTATTTTATCTAGTTTAGTAACCATTGCAACTTTTCTCAGACTCTTCATTTCATATGTAACGATTTTCCTCTGCTGCGAGGCTGTTAAAGACCATACTGTATGAGTTGTAAAACACCATCAAGTTTATAGAAGAGACAAAATTGAAGATATAGATAAATTCCAGGTGAACTAAAGAGGAAGAACTTGACACATTAAATGTCAGAGAAATCATTGCATTAAATGGTACTTGTACTGATTTTAGCTGAAACATTTGGGAATCATGAATGTGGAGGCAGCACATAAAAAGATGGAATATTTCCAACACCTTTGTGCCTTCACATGCAGTAGCACTGGAGTGGCGGCCAGTGCAGATTTTAAGGATTGGGCACATGTCATGAGAAAATGTATTCGTGCGTCAGTCTCCATAAGGATAACATATTGAGTACAAGGAGAGGACAGCACAGCGCCAGAGAGCAGTGCCACATGCACATAGAATGGAAAAACGCTTCAAGGACATCGAGTTGCTCCCAGCCTGACCCAACTCTACTGCTGAGTTTTTCCTATACAGGAATCATGTTTGTGGAGAGAAAAGATTCATTACCCAAAGGGCACTGGGACAACAGTCCAGGGAGACAAGTTTTGTTTAGCTCGTGAATAAACTTTTAAGTCCCTAATGCTCCTAGATGTGTATAGACTTGGACGAGAGGTTCACAACATTGGCGAATAACACCTCAGCTAAGAGGACGAATGAGCCCAAGCCCAACTCTTCTGTCGAGTTCTTCCTAAACTGAAACTTGAGGATTCTAAAAGGTTCAGCACCAGATGGGCACAAACACAATACATCTAATTACATGAAACAAGTTCACTGGTTGTGGAATACCATGTGCAAGATAGAAGTAAATGGCACACTGTCTAGACGCAGAGTCGATACACATTTGCCGCTTGGCAATAGATTGGAATGCTGTCACATGTTAAGGTAGCCTACTCGAAATGTCAAAGCATGCCATAGTCGGCTGTGCTAGGCCTACATGGTGCATAACGGTGGCACAACATAACTATGCTCCCTGCGAAAATCACACAAATCTTCATGCTGATTATTAAGGAGCAAACACAAGGGAAAAAAACTAAAATTGAATGATATATAATAATTATTTTACAGCATGATTTTGATTGATTTGATATAGTACAATTGATAGTCTTCAATCAATGTGAATCTATTTTGTAGTGCCTATAGACAGTGCTGTTTTATCTATGATTCACGTTATTAATTCACAGATCTATTTGCCATGGGCAAGTCTTCAAGTAGTTCTAGTTCTAGTTCAAGTTGCTCTTCAGATGATGACTGGCGTCACCTACCCAAACGAGACAAAAAATTGCGTAAAAAGTTTAAACGTGGTAAAAGAAAGGTAAGTGAATAATTTAAGAAATGAAGATAATTTCATTGAACAATATGATAGTTATAGTATATGACATTGCTTTTCAGCTATTGTTGAATTTTAGGCACTAGTTCTATATTTCAGTAACAGTGCCAGAGTTATGTGAAATGGCATGACGTATGCAGCACTTGAACTATGGCCAAATTTTTATGAGTTGGGATTGTTGAATTGTCTTTATGTCTCTCTGCCAGAGAAACTGGCACAATTGTATTTCACAGATGTATCGTCAATATTTAAATTTTGAAATAAGTATAGTACTGTAGTCAAGACTTTGCTTTCTAGCCATATGGTCCTTGATTTGATTCTCTTGGTCCCAAAAATATGGACTTAATGCTACATTCCCCTTAAATGTATGACTTAAGTTGCCTGAGAGTGAGTGAAGAAGGAATTTCTTATGATATGTGTATAGATGAATTAATGACAATTATTGATTTTTCATCACTTTTAGTTGTGTTGCAATTGATAAATATGAGGTATGTCCAAATGTAACCTACCCGTACTTCATAACCTATGCACGCATGCGAGGAGCATGAAGATGCCATCACTGATGTAATAAGAACACATTGATTAACAGATGATCACGTGGTCATTCTCTTCGTATGTTTTGTATATCACACACAATCAGGGATCTTCTATTTGCTGATGACTGTGCCCTAAATGCCAACTCTGAGGCTGATCTACAATGTATTATAGACAGATTCTCCAAAGTCTGTACCAACTTTGGGCTTACCATTAACACAGAGAAAACAGATGTCATGTTACAACCATCACTTGGCAAAAGCTATCTTGAGCCCTGCATAAAGGTAAATTGTGTAGCACTGAAAGTTGTGAATAGATTCACATATCTATGCAGTACGTTATCACAAAATGCCAACGTTGATGATGAAGTGTATACAAGGATCGCCAAAGCAAGCAGTACTTTCGGCAGATTGTACGCAAATGTTTGGCGTAGAAATGGCATTAACCTACAGACTAAGCTGGAAGTTTACAGAGCAGTGGTACTTCCAGTGCTGCTTTACGCTATTGAAACATGGACTGTGTATAGACGTCATGTGAAAAAACTCAATCATTTTCATACAAATTGTCTCAGAAAAGTTATGAACATCAGATGGCAAGACAAGATTCCAGATACCACTGTCCTTGATAGATCTGGTATCCCAAGCATTGACACGATCCTGATGCAGACACAGATTCATTGGGCAGGTCATTTGGTGCGTATGCCGGACCATCGTCTGCCAAAGATACTTCTCTATGGTGAGCTAGAGAAGGGTATACGATCTCAAGGTGGCCAAAGGAAGCGCTACAAGGTCTCGTTAAAGGACTCACTGAAAGCCTTTGAAATAGACCACAATACATGGGAAGAACTTGCGCAAAATAGATCTACATGGCGTTCTAAAATAAAAAAGCGCATCATCTTGTGAAAAGAAGAGAAATGCAGCAGCTCAACAGCGGAGAGCAGCTAGAAAGTCACGGATAGACCAAGATCCGTCTACAGACGTTATTCCATGTCCAAGGACATTTACAGCTCGAATAGGGCTCATTAGCCATCTACGAACTCATAATCAAGGACATAACTAAAATTGAATTTTCAAAAGTGGATGTAACAAATGGTCATCATCACTTGTGATGGACGAACAACATGTTTAGTATCCTGTACAGGCAGTTGACAACACGACAAATGTGAGTGATAATGAATCCTTCCAAATTTGACCAATGTGCAGTGATTCAGTTTGTTACAGCTGAATGATGTTGACAAACAAACATTGATCAAGGAATGCAGGGTAGTGTATGGAGAATTGTGTTTCAAAGACAAAAGTGAAGAATTAGACAATAATGTTTCGGGACGGGCAATAGGTCTACAGCGGGTCAGGCACATGTTGTTGTGATTGAAGCCATCACCAAGATGAATGCAGCAATATGTGTTGACTATTGCCAGAACTAGCTAATGAATTCTCCGTGTTATTAGGAACAGTTCAAACGATTGTTCGGAAGAAACTGACATATTGGAACGTGTGCATAAGTGGGTACCACGGTTATTGACTGAATATCATTAAGAAAAATGAATATGGTGGAGCTTGAACAATTTGCATTGTTACCATGCAGAGAGTAATGCATTTCTATTGTGACAGGTGATGAGTAGTGGTGTTACAACTATGAGCTATGCAGCAAAGCAGAGAGTTTGCAATAGAAACATCCTGGGTTTTCAAAGAGTAAAAAATTCAAATCTCAAATTTCTGCAGCAAAGATTATGCTTGCTGCCTTTTTTGACCAAGGACTCTTGTTGGTGGACTGTAGAGATCCTATTTTGAGCATCAATGCTATCATCTACAAGATCACACTACACAAGCTGCATGCAGCCATCAAAAATAAGTGATCTGGCATGCTGTTGAATCATGTCATTCTGTTGCAAGACAATGCTCAACTGCATGTCACAAACGTTAGTCTCCTGTCACAAGAAAGCACGCCTGAGCCGCTGCGAAAGATTGATTATTATCTGTCACCTTTCCCAAAACATTCTTGCAAAATCCTTCGCTACTGTTGTCTTTGAAACACATTTTCCACCTTACACAATCTGTATTTTTATTGAATGTTGGTTGATCGATATCCTTCTGTTGTAAGAAACTGAATCACTGCTTGTTGGTCTAGTTTGAATGAATTCGTTATCACCACTAGCCATGTTGTCGGCTGCCAGGACATTCAGCATATAAAGAGAATGATCATGTACTATTTGTTCATTGATGCATACTTATTATATCAGTGATGACATCTTCAAGCTCCTCGCATGGCATTTGAAAACACCTCATAATTATCAGTATTATGTACATGAGGTCACGACAATGACTTTTTGCTGAAAGTTTCTGCTAAATGCACTGAAATTACTTGGTTACCATTTTCAGTGTAATGTTACATTGTCTGAGACAGGAATTAAATTTTGTCTCTCTCTCTCTCTTTTCCAGGGTTTGATACATCCTAGTCAATTGCCTGTAAGTATATATTTTGTTTCTTATAAGATACTTGTTATATAAATGCATTGGGAACAATCTTCTTCTAGTGCTGGTTATCATGTATGTGATTTGAAGTAACATGTTGGTAATATTGTTGAATAATTGTGTCTGTATCACAAGCTGCGAAAGAGAGTGCAGAAAAATTCAAAATTTACATTGTAAACCTGCATGTTCATCATATTGTTGTACAGGTCAAACATACACACCTTACTTAGCCCTTTCACCACTATGGGATTTCACTATTGTCAATCCCGCATTACTAAGAAAAGGGGCACAACTCCTCCAAATTATCAATATGATGATGTTAAGAATGCACTTTCTTTCAAACTATTCATTATATCACACTCAGACTTGGCAGATCAACAGAAAAATGAATAGTCTTGCATTAACCTATATCAAAGATAATTTAATACATATATATTTAAATAAATAAAATGTCCAACTATACATAAAGTTGGAAAATATTTTTTTTTAATCTTTAGGGTGCTGATTAGTGGAGTCCTATTGAGACGAAAATATTGAGATATATTCTCAAATCTCCTTTTTCCCAAACAGGTTGATATGCCCGAAATGTTGAACCTTCATCTGTACTCCAATACATGCCATATTCAAACAGAATAAACGGGCCCATCATAATATAAATATAAAAAAGATGTTTTATTTTAAATGGCAGTTACAGATATCCAGTATGTGTCTTCTTTCCTTTCTTGTTCTTTGCATTTTGTTACATACAAATTAGTCCTATCTGCAGCGAATTTGATAAACTCATCATTGACAATGGTGCTAAAGTATTCAGTGTAGCAATCTCATCAAGATTATGTACGAAAATATACATGGAAATTTGTTATAAGAAGATGCAATAAAGAGGGATTCACTGTGTTCTGTAACTTGAAGTGTCTGTCCACATGTTCACATGAGCTGAGTGATTCAGCTCCCATACATATCATCATAACGTTATTCTAGACAGCACATATTTTATTTGCCACATAAATTGTTTATGGTCTCAGATGAAAACTCAATTTCTTGAGACGGTTATGATGATTGTCAACTCATATATGCATTGATGACAAGGCTACTTGCCTTTATCTGTGAACATTTCATGTTTACCTGATAATTCCTGTGGTTTGCTTGAATAAATTACTGGAGAAATTCTATCTATGTTCCTTCAGTGCCGAATACAGTGCTTAGGGCAGAAACCAGAGCTCTCCAGTTCAAGCGATGTGATGCTACTGTGTGTAATTCTTGCATGTTGTTGAGACCCAGTCTTTGATTATTGTTCTGCAAAGTCTCTCTTTTTATTTTGCCTTCTGGTAACCATTTTAATGCTTGTAGTGGCAGTCTGTTTTCATTCATTATAAGTACATTTTGTAGAGCCTGTTTCTGTATTACTGGTTTTTTTTTTTTTTTTTACAATAGCAGCTTGTTAGGCCATTGATCAACACTGACACATTCCATTACAGTGCAAAAAATATGTAATTTGTTAGAAGGGTGGTATTTAAGCATGGATAATGAACATGCAGATTGATGTCTGTAAGATGTGGATACCCACACCAATGCAGTAGTTTTTCATGGAAATGCAAACAAAAATAGATAAGTCATGGCAAGTATTAGAAATTTAAAATTATTTAAAATATTTTTATAAGCAGAAAATAAACATTTAATGTCATGTGAAAATATTTGAAATAAATAAAAATAGTGAAGGAAATTATGCATGCATCTGTTTTGACTCACAGCTGTATAAATGGATATTTTCAGCTAACATGTACATTTACTTGTAAAAGTAGTTCACTTTTAGATTTTTTGGTAGGGACTGGCATGTCATGGCAGATCTTCTTGATAAGTGTGGTGAACTTTTTTGTGTGTGCTTTATATGTCTTGCTATTATTGACTGTCTTTGGATATCTGAAATTGTTCTCTCTAAAAGAATTATATTTCTCTCCTCAGCCATGGCAAGGTGGGCCAGTATGGTATCCTCCAGCGAGACATGGAAAGCATGGAAAACATAACAAACATGGATACCCCACTGGACATGTTCCAGGGGCATATCCTGGTGGACATGTTCCAGGGACATATCCTGGTGGACATGTTCCAGGGACATATCCTGGTGGACATGCACCTGGAGCGTACCCTCCTGGAGCATACCCTGCTGGTGGACATATGCCAGGGGCATATCCTAATCCAGCTGTTCCTCCTGGAGGTTATGCTCCTTACCCAGGGCAACAGCCTGGCTATGGAGCCCCAGGCTATCCTGCTGGTGGTGTACCTCCTGGACAATATGGTCCAGGTGGAGTTCCTTATGGAGCAGGAGGTGCTCCATCTGGTCCATTCCAAGGTATTGTATAGACAATTTTGTCACTCTATCTTGTTTAAAATAAATAATCTTCTCAATTTCTGTGTGATCTTATCATTGGTATCTGAAAGCTGTGGAAATTTATAGACCTGTGCTGTAGATGTAGAAGGGTTTGACCATATCCCGCCATGGTCGTGGAGGTGTCACTATCATCTCTATCATCCTGATTCATTTGGAAACCATGCCTCGTCCTTGATATTATCTAGCCATGTCTTCCACGGATTGTTGAAGAACATATTTTGCCATTGTGGATTGTCTCATCATGTGCGTGTACCGCTGAAGTTGGGAGCCGTGTAGCGCAGTGGTTAGCGCACTGGCTTTGCATCTGAGTGGTCCTAGGTTCATTCCCCAGTTGAGACGGAAATGTTTTTCAGATCGCAATGGCTCCCGGGTCAACTCAACCTTAAAATAGGTAACGAATTAATCCGGAAAGTAAAGACTGTGAGGGAGAGGAGATTGCTACCACCCTCATTTGCAGAGACACTGAAATGTGATATCGCTAACATCTCACACCCCTACAGCATTAATAAATGCTATGGGTTGCTTTAATTTTACTTACCACTGAAGTTCACAATTGTTAAAGTAGAATACCCCTCAAGGACCCACATTTTAAATTTATCAAGAATAATTTTAACCACATAATTACACTCTAGGAGATTAAAAATTATTACTTGCAAAGAAATTTTTAAATTTTGTGCAAGTTAGATACCAATATAGTCATCATGAAACTAAAAATAGCTTATACTTTCTAAATGCAATAGCTCGTTACCTAATTTACTTGTGGTGTTCATAATGGACATTTTGAGGTACTCTAGCAGATTTTTTGCAATGTATTGAAAAGATATTTTTTGTGAATCATTTAATTTTGAACATTCCAGAAAAGAACAAATTTACTTACTTGTAAAATCTTATACACATAGAAAGGAAAGGTTACCATCATTGTACAGCAACAATTTTGCTTACTGAACCTGTGTTATATGGTTATGAATAGTCATGCCAAATTTCATAGTAATCCAATAATAATTGGTAGAGATAGGATGTTTAGAATTTTGAATTCAACATAAACACTGTCAAATTGCATGTATAAGCCGAGAATTTTTGGGGAAATAAATCAGAAATTACTTTAGGGGCCTCAACCTATAAACGAGTACAGTCAAATTAAAAAATAAATCATGGTAACAAAGGGGGAAAACACGGTTTTAAAAAAAAAGCCAGTGACAACTCGCATGTTCGATATATTAAGCCATGATAAAATTATTAGGGCTTGCCAGCAATCCAGAGCATACTTATCATAATGCTAGGCCTAGATTTACAATAATTTCTATATATCATACAATATTACTTTCGAAATCTCCTATATTTCATGATAAAAACTCACTACGATGTCTTTTTCTTCTTCTTCAGCGTTCGCTCTCAATTAACCACAACGAAATTATCGTGTGATTTCCGCCAGGGAGCGTGAAGTACGTTGTACTGCAAGTTTCACTGTAGACCTGTGATTATTTGCACCCCGGTTGGCCACTTTGTGACATGGACGTCCGAGGTCCAACACATCCGTTTTCGTCATTCCTTTATTTCGGGTTTGGTCCCTAGCCCGTGACAGTCTGTCTATCTGTCGCCGGGCACGCTGGTGTGTAGTGCCTCTTCGCCAAGACGCTTGTCGAGCGCGTCTGTCTTGCACGAGGTGTTCCACTATCTATGAACTCAATCTCGAGCAGTTGGACGTACTGTGCCTGTGCCCATCGGGTACTGAACCGTTTCTCATCCGCGAGCATGGTTCCGTATGAGGAAGAACTCGCCAGAAGAGTTGGACCCTGGCTCGTTCGCCCTCCTACCTGAGGCGTCGTTCACTGACATCGTGAACCCCTCGTCCAAGTTCGAGTCTCACACCACGCGTTTGAGAGCAAGGCGCTCTCGAGCTGAGCGACCGTGTCCCAATAGCGCCTGAGCCCATCAGGTACTGAACCCTTTCTCTCTGCAAGTGTATTTCCGGTATAGGAAGTCTCGACATTAGAGTTGGTTTAGGTCTTCTTGCTTTTTCCGCGCGGCCACGATTGGGTCTGGGTCTCTGCCTAAAAGGATCAAAATAGCTCGTCTCGAGCTAACAGAGCTAATAGTTCCCCTATCCTAGGCACATTTCACTTTTCATTTGCAGATCGTGCTGCCCTCTAGCACTGTTCTGCCCTTTCATTGTGTCATTGTACTCATTTTGACATATATTTGTTTTATCCACCTTTACGTATGTCGACAGTGTCTCTGTATGTGGTGATGCAAATGGTGTCAGAGATATTGCCTGTCTCATGCAGTCAAATCTCTTTCCATCTGCTTCCACCACATTCTCAGACACGATCCCCAAATGATTTGGCCAGAATCAGCTCGAGCTTCTGTTTTCTGAAAAAAAACCACTACACATTTAGTGGCAGACGAGATCCATTTCACAATCCTCTGTCATGTTTATTTTATTACCGTATACTTCCCCACAAGTTAAACATACAAGTCACAAAGTTCAAGCTCTTCTGTATCTTTTAAAAACAAACGTGATCAGATGGTGCCCATTTGTCTCGCCGTTCTTTCATCGTATCGTTTCCCGCTTAGACATCACTTTCTGCTGTATTTTTGTGAGAACCAGGTGGAAAAATAGTTACATAGTAATTACTATTCACTAGCACAGTTTGCAGTTTCGTGTCATAATGCCGGGACACCCAACAAACAATTTGTTCAGGAAAGTATGATCTGTTGTTCCAAAGTCTCGCCACATCATAAACCATCTATAGACGTGGTTAGGGAAAGCATCGCGGTGAGTGAGGCAAATGAAAGGAATGCCCTTATCTTACAGTTGCGAAAGTTTGTATTACCGGGTAATTTCCATTTAGCATGTCCTTTCATTCTTATGATGACGAAGTTCACTATTACCGGCACTGTTACCATGTCGGTCTATAAACGGACTTGAGACTTTGGAAACTTTAAGGCTTCTGAAAGTGGTACCTCGACCTATTATCAGATGGGTTTATACACGCAACAATACAATAGTTCTGAGAACAAGAGAAAAAAGGATTAACAAAGTATATTTTTTACGTAATTGTAATTACAAAACAAAACCAAAAAATGTCATCCTGGAGTCCCTCATAGATTTACATCCATTAAAATAAATGCATTCTGAGAGTTTGTGCTGTGTCTCTTGGCAATATACTGTTTCTGAAATTGTATTGTCTTAACAGATGAGCAACTACAGTATTATTGGTATCAATAACTGGCTATTCAGAAATTTTCTCAGCTGAATCACATAAAAAAGCGTACTTCTTACCACAAAATTTGTGTTTCACTGGTCTACTATACTTTTTACTATTTCTCATGTTTCTTGATTCTTATTAAAAACTAGCTTCACAGCACGTGGGGCATTCCCATAAGTGCTCCGCCCTCTATTCCAGCAGCCATCCCAGTGTACTCAAGAGTCCCAGTCAGGCGTTGATTGTGTGATCTTCGGGGCCTTCCAAAAAAATTACTTTTCCTTCCATCCCCTAAAGATATTTCAATTTCTAACATTATCTGTATGTGTACGTTCTCAGCTTCATTGACATCATCTTCATCTTGAAATGAATTTATTGCTGCCTTGATCAAGTCTGCTTTAAATCTTCTCATCATTGTGTCGTCTATCGCCGCATTATCTGCTAATAAGTCGGCTCTCTCGTTTCCTCTGACCCCAGCATGACCAGGACAGTATATCCATGTGAATGCTCTGGACAATTGAGTTATTCAATAAATCCCACTATTCCATTCTCAGCATGTACTTTTCTATCTTGCGCAGCATGCTTTGAGAGTTTGTGAGTATTGACGAGTGTATTGATGTATCCGTTATCAACCAATTAAGTACTGCTGCAACTCCCTCTATCTCCTTCCTCATGCTCGATGTGACAGTGGAATATGCTGAAAATTTCTCAACCAGCTTCATGCCGTTTCTGTGGGCAACAAAACCCCAACCGCTTTTATTTGTATTTCTGTTAAATGAGCCATCTGTGTATATAATTATGTCTTATGGTTTCAAGTGTAGCTGGACGAGTTCAAGCACTGTAACCTGGGCCCTGACACCAGTCCATTTTTGACACATTAATCTAGTTGTATTATTACTTTAGTCAGTGATTTCTTCTCAGTGTCTACCTCCACCCATTCACTGCACTTTCCTATTTCTTCAAATTCACATACTCTTCGCAGTGTGTCTTCGCATGTGCCATCCATGATCTGCCATTCTTGATTCGTTTTCCTTTGACTCATCTAGACGTTAGTGTAATGGGTGGTGGTTGTATTGTCACTTTAAGGTATGACCTAACCTGTGCTACTCGATGTCACACTCTAATATGGGGAGATCAAGCAGAAATCTTGTAGCAGAGATGGGTGTATCTCTAGTACACCCCAGTACCACTCTCACGTTTTCCAATCTTTCGAATTGTGTCTGTGACAGTGTTAGTAGGCAGAGGCCATAATCTATGACAGATAGCACCATCACTTATAGAAGCAGAAACAGTACCCTTTCTGTGTCGAAGGTCGCTATAACCTTGATAACACTGATACCTCTTTTAGCCTTCTGAATCGTATTTGTGATAAGTTTGATAAATGAGAAACTTTTATCAAAGGTTACCCCAAGATATTTAAGGTCCTGTTCTCTTTTAATGAATGAGCCCATGCAGCTGGCAGTGTGTCACTGATCAGATTATTATTCTGTACACTCTATACACTGTCAGAGAAATCTGTTCTGTTCCTGCCCATGTTGTGTAGTAGGATATCATCAGTGTACGCTCAAACTCTACAATTGCTCGAGGTGAAGAAATCACATACAATGTCCATCCATTCAAGATGAGATCTAGGACGACATACAACGTAATTGTTTTCCATGCCGACTTGTAGCACCCCTGGTAAATATTGTTTTTATGTTATTCATTGAATAAACGAATATTCTTATAATATAACAACACACAAAAACAACTAAAACATGTAGATATTACTTACTATGACACTTCATGTACCATGGCAAGCCGTCGAACATTTGACTTTGAAGCCATTTCAATCTGACACAATCCTCAGTATATATAATGTACTGGTCCTATGTGAAATGTCTGGATATATTCTCTGAATACATGTTTTAATACTATTTTATGATAACAATTATAATTCTCATGAAATCATAATCGTCGCAACATAATCCAAAAACATCAGACTGAAATATGGTATCGGAAGTCAACAAAAGTCGTTCCAGAATTTCATTGACAAAATCAGCCAGCATCTTAGTTCTTATAATCGTAATGTGTAAAGGAATTTGACCTTTATAGACTGACATATTCCTAGCTTCATATAATTCTGTACTGAAGATTTGGGGCATAGTAATAGGGTGACTCGGGACACCGACGGATCCTCTTATATGGGCGCTTCCAGTTGCCTATGCATGTAGTTTCTATATATCCTATTTAAAAAATGTCAAATATCACAGTTTTGTATCAATATTTGAGGGGTATTGTACCTTAACAGTAGTTCTTGTTACAATCCTGGAAACAGCAACTACATTAATTCTATCAACAAACACATTGGTGTTCTGTTCTCTGTAACGGATACCCAACACACGTTTGTTTTCAAACTCCTGGATTAATATTCTTTTTACGTAATGCTGAATATATTACATACAGTGTAGTTTCTGTATCAGGACAGAGACGCCAGTGCGAGAACTTGTCCACATGTACTCAAAACCAGGAGACATAATCACATGTACCCTTGTAAGTAAATACAAAAAGGAACAAGTGCAGATGGAATTTTATTGTCTTCAGAAATGGAAGGAAGGTAGGTGCTTGTGCTTGAGAAATTGTCTGCCTGCTCCACAACCACAGCAAGCATGAAAATTGAGATAGAAGCAGGTACACTCAATGACTGAAATACCAACTCACATGATGATACTGTCTAACTTGCAAAACATGCTTCAAAAGATAGAACACTGTTAAGAAAGTAGTGAATCATGCATCTAAATAACTTGCTTTCCCAAAGTATATTCATATACTTCCCTGTTCACGCAGAGGCACGGAAAGAGCAGACCCATTTGCAGACAATGCTGTGGTTGGTTTACAGCTCTGAGAAGAGGTAGGGTGGACCTAACAAGGAGCCATGAATTTACAAGAGGGTGAAGAAGACAAGGCTAGAGGTGATAACTTTCGCATACAAAGAATGACAGAAATAGGAGTGACCAGGGTTGATGGAGAAAGTGTCCTCTTGAAAATATCCAAATATCACGCTAAATCTGACTATGACTTTTAATCTGCATACTCTTAGATGATTGATGGAATGGAGAGCTGAGTACTTATGGGAATGTCTTGCATGCTATGATACTGGTTTCTAATTAAGAATCAAGTTTTGTTTTTTTATTATATCTCAATTCAACTTACGAGTACACTACATAAGACATATAACCACATTTATCATTCTTCTCTTTTATAGCACCTGGTGGAGCTTATCCACGTAAGTATAAGTTATTCAAGTTCTGTTGTGGTAATTTAGTTAGCTTTATAAAGATGGTGTCAGTAGTATGTTTATCTAGATTATATTAATCCTGGCAAATATTAAAGTTTTCAATCTATAATATTTCTGTTACAGTAACATATCCAGTTTTCAGTCATATGTTCTGGCTAATGTTCTCAAAATGTCAGTCTTTCTCTTGTTGTTATAACACATTTCATCAGTTTTTCCCAACTGATGGATCTCAGCAAATATATAACACATATAATTTTAAAAAAATTTTGTGAATTTGAAATGTTATAGACCCTATGAATTAATTAAAATGCAGCCTTTGGTTACAGTTTTCATTTATATGCAATATAGATCACAAGTCTTCTCACACAAACATTTTTTTTAATGTTTAGTGTTTACAGTCAATTATAAGACATCAGTTACACATGATTTGTTTATCATACAATTGACATTATTTAAACGTGAAATTGCATGATTCGTTACTCTCGAACACAAGACAGATGTGTTTAACCTTTAGAACTCTGAATAAAAATTGCGCCCTTTACTCGTGAATATTCGTTTTACCAGGTGTCATACTCAAGTTCTCTTTCATAAGCGTCTCATCTTATAGTATGTAGTTAGTAGGAAAAATGAGTATGCGAGTAAAGGGCGAACGAGCCATGGTCCAACTCTTCTGGCAAGTTCTTTCTCATACGGAACCAGGCTCGCGGATGAGAAACGGTTCAGTACCCGATGGACACAGGCAGAGTTTGTCCAATTGCACGAGACGGATTCATGGACGGTTGAGCACCTCGTGCCAGATAGACGCGCTCGACAAGCGTCTTGGCAAAGAGGCACTACACACCACCGTGCCCGGAGACAGATAGACGGAGAAATATAGCTGGCATGCACCATCTTACAATCGAAATGTGTAAAGGAATGTGACATTTAGGCTGTGACGTTTTCTTAGCTTTGTATGGTGGGAAATAATTGTCACATGAACCTTACTTTTTGTAGTTCCATGCTGTATAAATCAGGGCATAGCAACCGGCAGCATAATACACCTCCAGTCCCTTAGTGACGTACACTCGTTGATGTAATATGCCGCTGGTAGGGTCATAAAGGTTAAAAGTTGTATCTTGGTGTCATGCTCAAGTTCTCTGTCATAAGCGTCTCATCTTATAGTATGTAGTTAGTAGGAAAAATGAGTATGTGAGTAAAGTTTATGCTGCAAATAAGATGTTTATCTGCATTGAAACTACTCAATCATTTAAGAAATCATCTTCAACAGGTATTCATATGCAAACATAGAGGACACATTATTGTAATAGTAGACATGCCTATGCCTAATTAACTCGCAGAATCTGTGTCTGAAGTAGTAATACTTCTTTTTTCGAGACACAATAATTAGTATGCCGACAAAGATCAAAGGAATTCATAAAAACTGATCATGGTCACAAATATAAAGTATAAATTTGTTGGGTCTAATCAAAAATAAATTGTATGCAAAAAATGGTATTATATGTGAGACGGTTACTTGGATAGTTAATTTGTTTGGGGGCAAATTAAATGTGCTATATCCTATTTAGGGTGTAGTGGTGAACTCAACATTTTTTGGCTATAGTGATTTTCTAAGGCAATATAAATAGGGTAGCAGGGGGTAAGATGGCGCACTTTTCACATTTTAGCATATTCTGACAACTAGACGTAATTATGAGAGACCAAACTGGTACCAGTGTATAGCTTATCCATTTATCTTACATTTGTGATGTTATTGACAACATACAACTATGTGTAGACAGTAGAATGAGAATTTTCTAACATGTAAAAAAAACAACCATCTTGTCCCATTTTTGGGGGCAAGATGGCACAGGAAAAAAAGTGATCCAAATCATTATAAAATGAGGGAAATCACCTCTGCAACAGGTCTAGCACACAGGCAGTGTGTAAATGTGTGTTAAGAATAGATAGAATAAAATAGATAGACCTAGTTCTGTAACTTTACTCTGTAAACAAAATTTCTAAAAAAAATTGTCTGTAAGTTCTGTTTTAAAGCTAATAATGCTTTTGTAAGGTTGGTTGATCATTATAACCATACATATAAGTCTGTCCCAGCCTTAGAATAGCATTCATGACATCTTCATGGCATTTTTTCCATAACATTTTGAATGCGCCATCTTCCCCATGTAACTATGCACCATCTTTGCCAAAATTATATGGTTAGCAACTTTAATAAAATGTCACAAAAAACATAGTATTTTGACAATGTAATAACTTAACAATACAATATATGTTTCAGTTTAAACATGTAAAAAAAACATGTAAAAAGTTTGGAAAAAAATAATTCAAGATCCATGAAAAACAAATTTACCTCATGGTTGGAAAACGACCTGTCCGTTAACTGTCAAATTTCATTGTGTCATAGAATGGACGTTTCCCGCCAGACCTAGTCACGTGTCCAACTGAAAAAAACCAAAACGCAGTCTTACCCCCGGCTACCCTATGCCCATGTGGCTGCTGCTAATTTGTTACTAAACAAAACTCCAGCTCTGTGATGTTGCTTTTACTAATTTGTTATCAATGCGATATGTAGGTTTGCAGAAAATATAAATATTCTTAACTTGATATTTTAACCTGTAGAACGCTGTATTTACATTTACGTAATTTCTGTCCTGCCGCTGAATTAATTTTCAGAAATGTTACACAATCGTCGGTGGCCGTTTTGAAATTGTGATAACTTTTTTGTTAGAGATATTAAAATAACTTTTACACATATAAATAAGAATTGAATTCTGCATATATTGTTGTAGGTTTTGTTTGTGTGTGATACAAGACATGTAAGACAGTCTCAAAGACAATTTCCACAAAAACCCAGCGATTTTTTTTTTTACCTTTAGAACGAAAATACAATTGCATGAAGTTTATTAAATATTCCAGATTGAAAATAGTATAAGATAGACCTAATTAGCATGCCATTCACGGATTAATCGTTATAATTTCAAGGATTACACCTTCAGGTATGTCTTAAAATCCTTCTTTAAACCTAAATCTAGTCCAGAAATGTATTGTATTCGAACTTGGTTGATGTTTTAATATCAAATTCGACAAAACAGCATGGTGTAACTAATTTTCGAATGTGGAAATGACTTATCTCTTCATAAATAATAATTTGAACCACAATCCATAATAATTTTAATGAAAATTTGATAAAATATACGTCTATAAAACAGAATTTACCATCATGGCGATGCTTTTGTTAATACATTTTTTCGATGCAATTGAATAAAATGCGAAAAAATATTAAATATAGGAGATTTCTAATTGATTGAAGTGTACCTGGCAACTGCAGTCTATGGCGGCAAATATACTCGTCGCTCGCTAACCAGAGAAGGGGGAAATGTCGGTGAATAAAGTTGCAGCACACGTCCTAAAGGTTTGAATTCAATAATTTTTCAGTTATTAAAATATTTCACATCTTTTTATAATTTCTTACAGGACCAACAAAATATGTATGTAATAACAGGAATTTGCTACATGCAGTACAAAGAATAAATAGGGCCTATAATTATTTGTGAAATTTTAAAAGTGTTATTAAATAGGGAAATATTTAAAGTAATAATTTTTATCCCATAATTTATGAATATATATATATGCAGTGTAGTTTTAGTGAGTGACTATATCAGCAATATTTATTAATCTTTTGCTGACCAGCAATCTAGAGTGTAGTTATCGGCCAATTCTGAGGGTGTATGCAAATGTTTTAGACACTGACATCACCATAGTTAAAATCCGTATAAAATTGATCTCAAGTAAGAGAGCCTTGAAATGTCCTATGTGCCGAATGACTGCTTGCACATTCTGAATGAACTTGAAAGCCCTAGAGTTATTTCAAGTGCAAAATCCTACTTATTATAATGGTAGGTCTAGATTTACATTACTTTTTATATGTTATAAAATCTCACCTTTGAAAACTCCAATTTATCTGTGATAAATCAATAGCTTGTTTCATGGGTTTAACCATTTTGGAACGATGTACTTTCCCAGGCGAGCTATTTTTAGTAATAATATCGCAATGGTTGCTGTATTTCTGATGTATCATAGCGATATCAGAGATGGTCAGTAAAGAATTAAAGTTATCAAGTCCAGTAAATACTACTCTGTAATAAATGTGCAATTTTGTTCTCTTTTATAGCACCTCCAGGAGCTTATCCCCGTAAGTATAAGTTATAATTGCCTTGTTAATGAGTACCTTTATGAGATAGTTTCTGTTTGTGTGTTATCTATAAATCTTGAGAATCATCTGTGCCATGACTCAGGATATTCCTGTGACAGAGATTTCTCTGCAAGAAGATAAATATGATGATAAACTAACTTCTCTATTTAGCAGTTAACTCTGGCTACATAGCGTCTTTTAATTGATCTTATGATACCATTACAAATTACAGACCGTCGATAAAGTGACACAGACATTTTTTGTTTTATTTAATAATTTTCTGTATTTATATCAACATAACGATGGTTTCAATCAAAAGTGTAATTATGTCCACATTACTTCTAGTTTGATTTTGATGTGTTATGATATCAATTTTCCACCGAAAACGGATGTGTCAGGCATTTGCGTAAATAAAACGGTGACACAATGCATTTCCGTTCTCTGGGCTACATCCTGCTGGTAATCTAATAGGACAATGGTCCTGCTACAAGAGAGATCATGTTGGGGTTTAGGAATGAACGCTGAAGAAGAAGAAGATATCAATTTTGTAAATTGTCGATAAGTTTTGAACATGTGTGGTATGTGACACCGTTTTATTTTATATTCTCTATATATATTTTCAATCTCACTATGTTTCTTGCAAGCATAACTATTTTATTTAGTTTGGTCGCAGTATTTATTGAAATCCAATCTGGCAATTACTGGAAACATAACTAAACCACATGTTGAAGATTTGCGCCATTTGTAAGAAAATTCGACAAAAATGATGATTGTAAATGTAGATCTAATTGACATCGCGAGAGAACCAGCTACGACTCTTTGTAAATAAACAAAAAAATGGAAGCACTATGTCTCTATACTATACATTTTTGTGTTCGTAATTGGATTATCTACAAAACTGATACAGTTTCAGTGGAAGATATTGATTCAGAAGTTTAGTTAGTTCACATTTCATATTTTATTTTTAAAATACAGTAATTTGTTTCCAAAATGAACTTGTGATAAGCACATTCTCTGTTCATTTCTGTTTCAAAATATATATATTACTTTATAATTTAAATATATATATATGTACTATTTCTTGTTCCTGTTGTGGATGTGCAAAGAAAAAATCTAAAAATAATTTCCTTCATGCAAATGCTAAAAATACTCCGTAGCAAATGATTAATGTTGATGTGGGGAACTAAGTTATAGGCAATGATTCCAGCTCACACATCTTCTTCTTCTGCGTCCGCTCTCAAATAACCACAACGAATATTTCGTGTGATTTCCGCCAGGGAGCGTGAAGTACATTGTGCTGCAAGTTCCACAGTAGAACTGTGATTATTTGCACCCCGGTTGGCCACTTGTGGTCAGGACGTCCGATGTCCAGCACATCCATTTTCGTCATTCCTTTATTTCGGGTTTGGTCCCTAGTCCATGACAGCCTGTCTATCTGTCGTCGGGTGTAGTATCACGCTGGTGTGTAGTGCCTCTTCGCCAAGACGCTTGTCGAGCGCGTCTATCTGGCACGAAGTGCTCAACCGTCCATGAATCCGTCTCGTGCAATTGGACAAACTCTGCCTGTGTCCATCGGGTACTGAACCGTTTCTCATCCACAAGCCTGGTTCCGTATGAGAAAGAACTCGCCAGAAGAGTTGGACCCTGGCTCATTCGCCCTCCTCTCCGAGGCGTCATTCATAGACATCGTGAACCCCTCGCACAGGTTTGAGTCGTTCTCGAGCTGAGCAACCTTGCCCCAATAGCGCCTGAGCCAATCAGATACTGAACCCTTTCTCTCTGCAAGTGTATTTCCGGTATAGGAAAGCTTGATAGTATAGTTGGGCCAGGGCTAAAATCGTTGTCCCTTTTCTGCCTGAGCCCATCAGGCACTGAACCCTTTCTCTCTGCAAGTGTATTTCCAGTATAGGAAAGGTTGACAGTAGAGTTGGGCAAGGACTGCCATCTTTGTCCCTTTCTTGCCTAAGCCCATCGGGTTCGGAACCCTTTCTCTTCATGAGAATATTTCCGGTATAGGAAGGCTCGACATTAGAGTTGGTTTAGGTCTTCTTGCTTTTCCGAAAGCCCACGATTGGGTCTGGAACTCTGCCTATAAGGATCCCAGGTAACTAGAAGCTTGTCTCGAGCTAACAGAACTTATAGTTACCGTTTCCTAGGAACTTTTCACTTTTCATTTGCAGTTCGCGCTGACCTTTCATTATGTCATTGTACTCATTATGACATATATTTGTTTCTTTCCATGCATTCACCTTTACGTGCCTTTTACATTGGTTGCCCCTCCAATGTTCTGACTGGACTAACAGGCGTCACTGTATGTCGACAGTGTCGTTATATGTGGTGATGCTGGTGGTGTCGGAGATATTGTCTGTCTCTTTTGCAGTCAAATCTCTTTCCATCTGCTTCCTCCACATTCTCTGACACGATCCCCAAATGATTTGGCCAGAATCAGCTCGAGCTGCTGTTTTCTGTTACCAGGGTGCACCGCGAGGAGGTACATTTGGGATCTTGGTTATCTGTTAACCCTGGGTCCGCCTAGAGCAATGCGTTCCCTTTGCACCCCAGCTCACACATACAAAAATTGGTATTTGAGAAAGGTTGTTCAAACGGCAAGAGAAGACCAGGTTAGAAACAAGACTATATTGCAGCAGTAAACTATTTAAAATTCCCTCGCTGTTATCACCTGTAAAATGGAAGAAACATCAGAAAGAATAAATTGTATGAAATTTGTGTGAGTTATGACTGCAGGTTATCATCAACGCACATCAGACAAGTCCATCATAGGTGCTCCAATCCCTGCCTCAATAAACCCATCAAAGTGTAGTGACAGACAGTTTCAGTTTGATATATCTTTTCATACATATATACCGGGGTATATATATATATATGGGCTGCTCCGATATTTACACAAATCTGTCTTGAACACAACCATGGGGATGGGGTCTCTTAACATAATAACTAAGTCAGATCAATCCATTGATGTACCTACTACTGACACTGTAGCCATACATGCCAGTGTAATGACTCCCTTGTTCTCCTCAACCCACTCTCCTGGCATGAATATAAAAGCAGCTATTCTGGTCATAGATTGTGTTAATTCCACCCATTGATGGCGGACAACTCCTGATTCAACTTTCTGGATCATATTGATTGAGTCACTAAGTATGCATGCATGAGAATAATCCTGTGAGATCAGCCATGACAGTTCCTCTGTCACAACCTTTATTTCCATTGTAAGACTGCTTGTGGTTGTAGTGAAGGCATAGCTGGATTCTTTGATAGTTTTCCCACCGAAACGTGCAGAAAAAGCTCAAACACAGCGGTGATTAATGACTGACCCATCAATATATATTATTACATCATTTTCTGTAGTGGTTGAGTGTGGTGACAACATAAAAGATATCACGTATTGCAGGCAGAGTGGATATCTACTCCTTCCTCTATCAATGCAAGTAGTAACATACTTTCCTGATAGCTTCTTCTGCCTGTCTCAACCACAATCTATCCATTTTTAGTCTGGAGGCTTTCACCTTATTGAAATATGGATTTAATGAGTGAACTGATTTTAAGAAATGCCAGAGCTCGTCACATCTTGATTCTGTAAGTTATGGGAAGTTAAGGAAAATCTTATAGCCACACAGGATATATCATTGGAACATCCCAAGATAATGTGCATGTCCTCATTCTGTCAAATCAAGTCTGTGTATAATAGTAATAACCATAATAATAATAATAATCGTAGGGTTGTCATACTGGATACATCAGCACAAAATGTCCTCTAAACAGCTGTCCTAAGCCATTTGCAGAAAAATAAAAAAAAAAACCAGATTATTCTTTGATGTTATCAATCCAGGATTTTCTTTGATCTCTCCTCCTTCCATCCTCAAATAATTTGAGAGAGTCGTGTCTTTTTACATGTCCAAATCAAACAAGTTTACACTGTTTAAACACTAACCATGACTATTGTACAATAGCTGGTGAAGCAGTTTGAGGTAGTTAAGTTGCAGTCGGACACAGCCATTAATGAGTTCAAAGAACTGACCAGTGAATAATTCTACCTAGGTAACTTGGAAACATGCATCAGGAAATGAACAGGTGAAAAATAAAAAAGCTTTTTTTGGTATGTGTTATGTGTCCTCTAAAACTGTCCTAGCATGTGCGGAAGTCACAAGCTTTTTATGCAGCTGTAAATCTGCGTGCTCATTACAGATAGTAGTACTAGAGAACCTTGTATGTCATCAGACAAAGTGTAGGCAGCATAACTTAGAGTGAATATTGGTAACGTGTCGCATCACATTGGCAACAGATGCAGAAGTTTATTTCTATATTTGTATATAGCTCCAGCCGCCAGGTGATAAAGATGTCATCCCTGAGATTGTTTTCATCAATATATAAAAACAGATACATAATGTACAAAAATCTGATTCGAATAGTGAAGATAAATCAATTAAAAACATACATCAGGAAGTAGTGGTTTAACCAACATAATGAAAACCTACAAGATATAATTATTTACATTTATGGTTCAGTAATAAGAGAAACAAACAGGTGCTGATGGACTTTTGTTGCCTACAAAATGGCAAGAAATTGGTGGATAAATCTGCCTACCATCAACATTGAGCATGAGAACAGAAGCAGTAACAGTGGCTCTCAACTGATGACACATCTGGCATCAGTGATTATATCTACTTCACAGAGTATGCTGCATAAGATAGAAAGTTGCATGATACAAAAGGAGTGAGTCACCTTTCAACACCATCCAAAACATTGAATGGGTCTACTGTTCAGGTCTTGCAGCAGTCAGTCAGAGGCAATGAAAGAGCTAATTCAGTGGTGGGTACAGTACAGCTATAGTGGGTGAAAATCATTGAGAAGATGCAAGGCCGAGTTAGGGCAGCTATGGATACATTAGCGTGGATACAAGTGTGTCCTCTTTGGAAATATTTGAGTCCACAATAAATATCTGACTGCTGGGACATGCAGAACCAGAACCTCCAAATGTTATGTCTCTTGTGCCATGAATAGATCTCCATTTATTATTAAACTATGCACACAACACTCCAGATTTTAATCTATTCAATCCCTTAGCTGCCGAAATCATTGGCTATAATTATACGCGTTACCGTAGCGGCAGTTCTCATTAGATTGGCACATGGTCATTTTGATTGATGTCTGTTACCGGTTCCATGCAAGTAGACATGCTAAATTTAGAGCTGATGTGATTACTTGTAATGGCAGCTTCCAGTGTTGTTTTCCGATCGTTTCTAACAGCTGTCGTTTCCAAACTGCTCAAGGTTTATTATGACCTTCAATTTTGTCAAAACTTGGTAAAAAAATGGACCTACTTATGATGTTGATAGGCAGTTTTTAAATGGAATTCTAGAGAACTTGAATGAATCAGACATTGATGGGATAGTAGTTCAGTATTTAGTAGGCCTAGTTAAAATTAGCTGCAATCTGTCTGTAGGGCTATTTGATGATGTGCAAGTCCCTTCCCTGACCTAGTAATGATTGAGAATAGTCAACACAGCTGATCTATATGAATTTAATGAGAAATCAGGTCCTGCAAACGACACTGATCGAGATTACTATGTTTTTTACTAAGATTAGGCCTAGTTTTCACTGTTTCCGAGTCATTCTTTGGGGAATGCGCAAAACGTTGTGTAGGCCTATACAGGTATCAAAATTTTCAGAATACGAGATCCATTTTGGAAATCTGTTTCACAGATATATAGGGCATTCTTTATGTGAACTAAGCCTATATGTTTAGAGTAGTTAAGTTACAGAATGTTGCTGTCATGTTGTATAAGGGAGACTGCTTTCATTTGAACATTTAGCAGCAAACAAATTGACACAAGTAAATGATCCCGACATGAAACATGACCAGTAAACTTATCTTACATGACATTCACAAATATTAGTTCACAGATAACCTCTTCCATTTATCTGTTAATCAGACTTTGAATCATAAAAATTGATTGCAAATTGTATTTTATATTAATTTTCTTGCACAATCACTTCTAATTTGTGCGGAGTTATCCCCCTTGCTCTGGGAATTCATCCCAAAGTTTTTCATGAATGGCTGGAATTGAAAGGGTTAATGTGCAGCAGGATTCCAGAACAGAGCTATCAAGCCTACCCACAATATTAGGTGACAAGAAAAACAAATGCTGAGGCAAAAAACATAATCTTAGTCAAGTTGTATGTATGAAATGAATATTATATTCTGAGGCAGGAAACCATGGTTTTTGTTGATTTATCAATTTGTTATTATTGTGCATTGCATAGAAAGTTATATTGCTTATTCTCGTTATTTTGTTCAATTTCAGAATACCGTTAACTGTGAAACTGCCAGTGAGTGGGAGAGTGCATTTATGCACCAATGCAGGATTCATTTCTGTGTTTGAGTTTTGTCTTGCTATTTACTCTATTACTGTGTAAACATGCATCCTAATCTGGTACACAAAATAAAATTTTCTATGCAGAGAAATGTTTTTACTTTCAAAGAATACTTAAACAACAATAATTTTAATATATTTTTTTTTAAATATGACCTTGCTTTGAAATAAAGTACATCTATTCAGTTATTATTATAGTATATATGTGTATTATAGTTCTATTCTACATATATTCTATATTAATGTATGGCCCAGAAACATTGACAATAAACAAACAATTAGAAGACAATTGATGCCTTTGAGATTGTGAATATATAGAAATAGAGAGAACATGGACAAAGAAGCAAACAAACAGAGAGTTTTTCACAATACTTAGTATGAAATAAGAATTATTAAAGGAAATAAAGATGAAGCAAACACAATATTTTGGACATATTAAAAGACATGGCACCTTGTTGACGACCTTACTCGAGGGTAAAAAGTCTAGGGGAGGTAGCAAGAGGGCAGGCAGTGATATAAGTGGGAGAGTAACATCATGAGATGGACAGGTTACAGTCTAGCAGAGTGCACCACCAAGATAAGAAAGGTTGGATATTGGAGGTCTGTTGCAGCAAACCTTTGTTGCGGAGATGGCACTTGATGTTGATATAGCCTGCACTCAATATTAACCCTTGAATTTGGACTGGTAATATATAATTATTTTTACTGTTGCATATTGAGTTCTAGTAAGGAAGGAATGTACATAGAATTTCTGAGCGTGACTACAGGTACATAATTCTAATTTTAAAAAATTTATGTTATCCTGCCTGTATGCTAAAAATATGTAATGTCTTCTGTTGCCAAATTGTATCAAGGATTAATTATATCCTTCAGTGCACAACGATTTATTACTGAATAATCATTTTCATCAGTAAGTGTATATTCAATGTACACAGTCATTCAACAAAACAAGTTTCTCCTATAGACAAAGAAACATGAGAAAAGTATAATTTATTGACATAATATCCTCCTATGTAAACATTTTTTAAAGTGTTTTCAAAATTCCACTGGATCTCTCATGCCTGAAAAATGACCCTACTAGATTTTTAGTACTAACGCAAAATACAAGGTCATTAAGTATTACAATGAACACACAGACCATTGGGTATGGCATGAAAAAATAGAGGTAACAGTATACAAGACAGTTACAATCATAAGGCCTTTCAAGAAAATACAAGACAAATAACAAACTGTTCACTGTACAAAAAAAATTGCGATAGTACCTTTATATTTATTGTTTGTCTTGTACTTCCTTGATAAAGATCTTATGGGTGAAACTGTCTTGTATACTGTTATCTATATATTTTTTTTTTACAATTGTACTAAAAAGACTAATAGTATGTACATTCAATTTAAAACTGCCGTTCATTTGAAAACTGAACTGTGTTTTGTGTAAGTACTGTTGTTATACAATTTTACTGCAGTCTCACTATTATCGGATTGCTATGCTAGATTTTTTAGCAGGATCTAGTCCAGAGAATGGAGATGTATTGTAGTACCATTTTATTTGTGCCATTGATCTGACCATGTGTGTTTAAATTGAGCTCCTTACCTAAGCTCATATGTATGTACACATTTTTAGAATTGCTATTGATATGTAACATTTTTTCACAGCTACTGGTTATCAAGAGTAAGCCTATTGAGTATCTTACACACTTTCATATAGCAAGTACCACAAGTCTCATAATGTGAGATATGAATCATGTATTGGTACACTTAAATGACTCCTCTCTGAATATTTTACTGTCAGCAAGAATCCATTATATTTTTCATGTAATAAGACATTTCAGCATTCAATCTCTCCTTCTGTATATATGCATACAATTAAATTCTTTATAAAAAGATCAGTCAAATTCCACTATAACAACTTGGTCTGGACTGACTAAAAAAACATTTATGTATGAACAGAAATTTGCTATATTCAATATAAACAAAGAATAAATATAATTGAGGATTTTGAAAATTATTGTTAAAATAGGGAAATTTGTTATAAACATGCGTTCTTTGTAGTGTCTACGGAAAGTTTTACAGGTTAAAGAAGTGAGATTAATATTTTCAAAGGAATGGCAGTAGCCAATACAGTTTGTTGTCAGTGATATCACAGGAGTTTCCAGGATTGTTAAAATCACACCATGTTGCATTTGGGACGTCTTCTATTCTCATGGTTCACTTCCTATATCTTTTTGTATATTTAATTTAAATATTTGGATAATATACAAATTTGGTGATGTAAAACCTGAACTTAAAGTCAGGAGAATGCATTAGGAGTAGGGGTGGTGAAGTAAATAATATTAAAAATGTACACAGCAACAAAATTGGAGGAAAGGATGGCTAGGTGTTTAACAGAATATTTAGCAAAAGCATCTGAAATAGAAGATATCTCTATGGAAAAGGGTAATATACAATATAATATCACTCCTGTCTCAGCAAGTTCTCCAGTGGATTTCTGTCCTTCACCAAATGGTAAAATTTAATAAATTGCAAATATAGCCAAAATAAGCAACATAGTATCATTTCCAAAAATTAAGTCCCATGGACAAGGAATAAAACTCATTTGTAGACAGAACAAGTTTTAATAGTCTGAAACAACATTTTTATAAGAGATGTGGAGTTGACATTGAGATGTTTGTCTCCATGGAAATATATCAGTTCTATAGAATTGTCCATCATGCACCATGAGGAGATAACTGTGGTTATTGGGAAAAATCGGAGTCAAGCCCAGTACAGTTCATTGAAACAAGATTCCAACAGGAGAACAAAAGAAATATATATATATTTATATATGTATATTTGTTCCATCTGCTAAATGAGTTTCTGTAATATTGAAATATTAAATGCTGGGTATATTGTTGTGATTTCATGTTCTCTGCATTATCTGGGGGTATATGTGTGACAGAAAATGATCATGTAAAATCATAATTTCAATAAGTCCTAATAGAGTTAGGAATGTGAAATCTTTGAAATTACTGACTAGACAAGCAACACATTTTGTATCCACTTGTTAAAAAATCCCACTTAATGTCTCAATTTACAAGCCCAGACTAGAAATCATGTAAAATTATAGAAAATGTATTCTATGCATATCATAGCAAGTATCCCTGAAGTTCAACTTAAAAGTATTTTGTGTACTTTACGATCTGGAGCATGAAGTGAGAACCTGCAGTGAAGTACTATGTATTGCACAAGCTTTATGTTGCACAATATTGGTCAGCAATGAAAGACCTTCAGTATTTGTATTGTTAAGTATATAGCTCTCTCAAATGATATAGTATTAAAACAGGTCCACCAATTTAAATATTTAGGTACACAATGATTACAGCAGATGGAAGAAGTTCAACAGAAATAAGAAGCAGAATAGGACAGGCAAAAACAACATTCAGAAAAATGAGAAATATATTGTGTAATATGACCTTGTCATTAGAGGTGAGAGAGTTCTGCAGTGCTATATAACCCCTATACTAACATATGGGTGCGAGTCTTGAACAATAAACAAACTGGAAAGTGGGAAATTAGAGGCAATAGAGATGTGGTTCTATAGAAGAATGCTGAGAATACCATGGACTGCCAGAAAAACTAATGTAGAGGTGTTGAAAAGAGTCAAATGTGAAACGGACCTTAATCAATAATATAAGAAAAAGACAATCTTCTTTTTTTGGCCACTTCATGAGTCAGGCAGGTTTGGAGAACATAGTCACAACAGGCAAAATTGAAGGCGACAGAGGGCGACAACGTGAGAAAATATTAGACATTTTAACAACCTGGCACTGCAGGGAAACAACGACCTTGATACATAATACTGTGGACAGAGAGCCATGACCGTCTATGCCCGCGGGCATGGCACCTGATGATGATAGCGCTCTCCTGTTATACATAATATCACCATGCATAATGATTGCTAAATGAGTGATCTGTACACTTCATAATCTTGTGCACATGCTGCAACATTGAACAAGCACTTCTGAAAAAGTAGGGATTGAAGAGTGGGATGCGTCATATTTCAGGACTACATCTTACCAATGGCAGATGTTTTAAGTATGAATGCTAAAGATGTGCATATCAGTGATCAACCAAAGAACCAGACACAACAGACAAACATGCTTTCTGCCTCTACGCAGAAATAGTCAATCCAAGACCTTCAAAATATCAGTGGCATGGCACAAATAATACAGTCCATTAATGTTATTATATGCTAACAGAAAACCAAGGTACGTACAAAAACATTTAAATGAAGAACTGGTTGCGTATAGATGAGAGTTGAAACAATATTCAAGGATGTTATAGTGCTAGTAAAGTTGTTCATTACATTTATACTATGTGATTTTATGTTTTGTTGCTCTTCCTGCTGTGAGAATAATTATTCTATAATAAATCTCATACTTTTTAACATTGCTAGTTGCTCTTAAACTTAGGAGCATTGCTCTTAAAATTAGTAGCATCTTGCCTGTGATAACTATTCCTTCTTTGTTAATGACATTTATATAAAATTTAGTATGTAATACAAGTTTTTTTTATTTACAAAATATCAGTTAAAACTTTCAAATAACTGCTATTGTTCTTATTTTATAGTTTGGGTTAATTTCTGTCTGTGTGAATGTCTTCAATAATTGTCGGAAGGAGTGACAGTGCATTGATATAAAAACAAGATATTTGCAAAGACTACACCATACTGAGTACTGCTATGAAATAAGAGGCGTGGATAGATAATGAGACAATCTTAGTTTTACAGGAGGGAGGATAATGAAACATATATTCAAAGGCACATAATAGTGTATTGATTTTAACTCAAAATGTTCACTTTTAAATTAATCATCTTCGCCGAAGACAGATGTGTTGGGCCATTGGCACAAATAAAACGGCAACACAACGTATTTCCATTCTCTGGACTATATACAACTGAAAATCTTGTAGGACCAATGACCTGTTACAAGAGAAATAGAAATTTGAGAATGAACGCTAAGAAGAAGAAGAAAAATTAATAATCCAAGATTGGTGGATGGTGTGAGAATATTCATCATATGGGAAAATTAATGATTATGACTTGCATTGCTCTCGTGCAGACTCAGGGTTAGCAGATAACCAAGATCCTAAAAGTACCTCTTCATGGTGCACCCTGGAAACAAATACAGCAGCTCTTGCTGCATTCCTAACACTTTTGTGTCCATGGATGGTGTAGATAGAATGAGAATTGCCTGCAGAGAAATCTCTACACCATTACATCCAACATATGCAAGGCATCTGTGCATTCAGACTTGGCCGGCTTAAAAAGCAGAAACATTGGAGGGGCAACAAATGTCCCTAACACACTGTGATCTCACGAGTACACATACAAAATTGATAACACACTAGAGGGCAGCGTAGTGTATGTGCGTCAATTCAATGGCAACGGAGCTATAATGGTCCAGCACAAGACCAACTGGCAGAAGTTCATGCTCATGACCACACAGAGGCCCACATATCCCATCACAATTGATCCCATTCAAAGTAGGAGTCTGGTATAGTATGCGCCAACCTGAACATGGCACTCCTGGGCATGGAAGAAAGCTTTGAATACATACATCTCCCCATTGCACACAAGCATTGAATAAATGTCTGACCGAAGCAGTGTTTAGACTTGGAATCTGGATACTGTAGGCAACGTAGAGGTAGGTGCAAGTCTCTAAGACACTGCAAACCTAGTCCAACTTGACTCTTGGTCATTGCTCATACAGAGAGAATTGCGTTCAGTACCCACGGGCCCACTGCGAAGCTCCTTGCCCGAGACTTGTATTTTACCTACCTCTTTGGGTAATATACACAATAGCAAAAAGTAAAAATACACAGATGGCGCCTGGCGATGGATTGGAATGCAATCTCAAGCGTACGAGGTGAGAAATGCACAGGTCAAATCCCAGACCACTGATATGTTTGGCAAAGCAGCACCTCGTCTAGGAAGGTGTATCAACTTTGAGTCTAATTCGACCATCGCCGTTACCCAACACTGCTCATACGGAAGAAATTAGGTCTAGGACCTAGAGGCACAAAGGGTGGTAATTGGAATAATAATCCTACATGAGGAACAGTTCGCTGGCTGTCTTTTTGCAAAGCGCCTCATCATAGGATAGATAAACAATGGGTGACCCAAACAAACTATCAGCTCGTCTCTTGTGTGTGTGTGTGCACACAACCCCCCCCCCCCCCTTTCCCCCGTAGACGGCTCCTCCAATAGGCATTGCACTAAGCCAAAAGGTGATGATCCCTGGGTATGAAACAAAGCTCAGAAGCTCCTCCATTGCACATAGTGAGTAAGAGCTAATCGCTCGTAATTCCTGGGGTTCTCAAACAAACAATGATTATGACCAAGTATGTGCTATTGATAAAATAAATATTCACAAAAACATAAAATGTTAAAGTAACGGTTTAATCAATTTTGTGTCTACATTAAAAAATGTTCAGCCTAAAAAATTCCACAACCACAACCTTCATATGGCACGTTTACTTATTGTGGGCTATGTAATTCTTATCTAGCTTTTTTTTCCGCCCATGTGGTAACCAGGTCTAGATTTCTAGTTCAGGGTGCAAAGTACAGGACGACTACTGTCTTTTTTTCCAGTCATGTTGTAAAATAAGCGAATAAGGAAAGTTATGGAATGGGCTGACAACTGTTAAAATAATCATGCATGTCCTGCTCCTTGATATCTTCTTTTTTTTTCTCGGTCACATGGTCCCCATGAATGACAATGAGATGCAGTCATTAACCTTTGTCCTTTTGTGACAGAATTATAGATAGTCAACAGGTCTGACAAGAATGATGAACTAGTTGTCCAGAAGTGTGTGCTTCGCTCCTGACAGGATGTGGTGATCCTGGCAGAATTCTAGGTAGTGTGAAATTCTAACAGAGCACATTTCATTCTTCTGACTACATCCTGCCAACTGGCAGAAGTTTGATAACCAATGCAGAAATAAGAAGTAATGTATCAAAAAATATAGGCGTTGGAGATTGGATAAATAATATATACGGAAATCATTCAGAAATTAATTACTGTTTATTTAAATTTGCTGTACCACCATAAATAAACATTTAAGGACTGTCCATAAAATATGTCAACACTTTTTTGGGGGTATTGACACCCCCCCCCCCTCATTTATTATGGTAAACTCATATCTCCACTTTCTGCCGAAGATGGATGTGTCGGGCCATTGGCACAAATAAACCGGCGACACAGCGCATTTCCATTCTCTGGACTACATCCTGTTTGAAATCTAGTGGGACCATGGTCCTACTACAAAGGAGATTCAGTGGGAGTTTGAGAATGAATAAATTGCTTTTTTTTTTAAACAGTTTTTGGACATCTACTTTTGGCACATCTGCCCTGCCTCACTTTTGAACTTTTTCAGACTCTGCTAGGGAATTATTGATGTACTTTAAGGACAGCCCCATTAGAACAAAACTTTTAGATACATCTGTAAATATAATTATGTACATAAACTTGAATACAACAAAAAAAGGCACTGATATAAATAACCAAAATGTCAGAGGATGTCTGACAAAGTGGAGAGTGCCGCAGTAACCAAAAAAATAAGTGATAAATACTACATAAAGTACAAAGGTTACTAATAAAGCCTAACTATCAATGTTAAAAATAAATAAATAGCAATAAAGAAAATAACAGTCTTCTTTCTACGTTCCGGTCCAAATTCAAATATAAAAGATATTTACGAGACGTCTTTCTTACAGCAAAGCATCTCCAAATAATCATTTATATTTCAATTTTTCGTGTTCAATGTTTATATGTTTCTTCAGAAAGGTCCCATTTGGACAGGAATGTGAAAAGAAGTCTTTGTTCTTTTGTTTATTGCTATTTATGTATTTTTTACATTGATAGTAAGGCTTTAATTGTAATCTCTGTACTTTATGTAGTATTTATTAAAAGGCACTAACTGGGTAAGAGGTATGTTTTCTGGTGTGAAAAAAAAATATTTGCAAACAAATTTGTCTCCACCAATAAGAGAAATGACACAATTATTCCAAAACAACACAGTCTATTATAGATACACCAGCTGTAGGTCAAGAAGTCCTTATTCTTAAGACTAACAAATCCAAGTCTCATCTTACTGTCAAAATCATACATACCAGCCCATTGGAACAAATAAAGCTGTGACACAATGCATTTCCATTCTCTGGACTACATCATGCTGGCAGTCTAGTAGGATCATTGTCCTGCTGCAAGAGAGATCCAGTGGGAGTTTGAGAGCTTACCCAAAAATATATACAAAAAAACACTTTTTAAAATCCCCAAATAGTTTATTTTCCACAATGTGTAGAATTTTATACAGTGAATGTTGGTTTATTTCATACAATTTTCATCAGCTCTCACCAATTTATTATAAAAGGATTTCACTGATAAGGTAGTACATTTTTTCAACATTTCATTATTATAGAAATGTTTCAGGAAGACGGACATGTCTTTAAAGTGCATCAATCAATGAAGTAGCCCATAAGTGTCATAGGAGTATCACATTGGATGCTTCAGCACACAGAGTCCTCCAGCGATTTCTATCTTCAATGATGTGGATAAGTGAGGAAAACTCTTGTCGTGTCCATTCCTTGATGTTGTCTGTCCATATATTTATTTGCCTCCCTCTGCTTCTCCCCCCCCCCCCTTTGATGGTTTTCTGCTGTATTTAAAGTGAATACTATACAACAGTTATCAAATAATCAATGGAAAAGAATTTGTAAAACAAATAAGGGTTAAAGTAAAAAATACTTGTAATTTTTAACCAGAACACACCGCCGAACAAATGTGACTGAAGCCATTTCTCAGAAACTCCATTTTTAAAATTAATCTTTATATCACTCATCTCAGAGACAAAAAAGATAAGGACTGGCCAAAAAATCTGCAGGTGTTTGAACTTAGGTGTGTCAAGTGCATTGAAGCTCTTGTCTCCTATATGAGTGGGTCCTTCAAAGATTTCTTTCATACCCAGAAGACTAACTCTCATGTGGTTTGCAGGAAAAGCTCCTACCCAGCAGGTGTGTACAGTGGAATCCTGTTACAACGAATCTAATTTTAACGAATTTCCCTCTTTAACTAACTTTTCAAAATCCTGGATTATTTTAACTGTCTTATTTTTTTTTTTAAACTTGTTATAAGCATGTATTTCAACAAATATCCCCCCTATAGACACCATTTACAATTTGTTTCTGGGCCAAAGGGTAGTCTCTGAACTTTTGACCCATGTTGTCTGAAAAGGCACACAAAAGACTCAGTCATTTGTGGATGAGTTATTCAACCAGAAAAAGCATGACAGGTGTACTGGCAGTGCATTTGGACACAGCCCTATTCAATACAGGTGTGTACATCAAATATAGTCTGACTGTCTTCTGAGGCCCATACTTTTAAAATGAGGCAATTGTTGTTTCCTGTAATTTAATTGGTCAATTTGTATCAACAACCAATGAAAGTCACAGGAAAAGTCGTTAGAAGGATGATTTCTAATTTAGCCACAGGTCTTAGGAGGCGTGCTCAAATGAAATCTGGCTGTGATGTTATAGATAGTCCTTTGGTCACACACAATTAAACATGCTGAAAATGGAGGTGGTGGAGTTCGGCCGGAAAGGTGTAGGCAGGTGACCTTGCATTCCATTCACCTGAAGTAGATACAATGCTGGTTTTGCTTGTTAAAACTCTGGTGTCAGGAAACACAACCCATTCTTAATGAAAAAAAGGAAGATGGTTCACTGAAATTCTATGTCCTACTGACATTAAATTAAGTCTTGGTTGGCTGAAAAAGAAATATGAAATTATGGTGAAAGTACATGTAATTGGCAGAGAGACTGGATCTGTGTATCTTCCATAAGAAACAACTGATACTTGCATCAGAAAAGTGATACATAATTCTCTTAGTTGACAGGCAGTGACGTCATGGAAAAACAATGCACAAGGGAAACAATAATTGTCATAACCATATACTGTATACTGAATTTTGTTTATAACACACATATTTTGTTGTTATAATCCGACCAATTCATTATAACGGGATTCTGATGTATATAGAAAATATTTCCCATTTTGTGTGCAGACATTTCAATCACATAAAATCCTGTAACTATGTAGTGGTACAGTGGAGTCCCATTATAACAATAATGTATTAAAACATAGCCTATACCAGAGACTATCATGCCAGACAAGGTCAAATTTTTTGGAAATTGTCGTATATAATATACTGAACGTAATTCAAATCTGATGCTGAAGATATCCACAGTGCCTCTGTTTGCTTCAAAACCAGCTTGTTCTGCAATTACTCCTTCCAACTGTGCTGTATTCTGCCAAGAATTATTCTGACCATCTCACTATACTAGAGTGTGCTGTAAGGTCAATTGTTCTACAATTCTTTTCTTGGGAATGGGTACTACAGTGGAATCCCATTGTAAAATCTTCATCCAGAATAACAAAATATATACTTAACAGAAATTTGCTATATACATTAAAAACAGTAAAGAATAAATATAATTGGGGATTGTGAAAGTGTTGTTAAATAAGGACATCTGTTATAAAAGGATGAACTTATAGAGGGATTCCACTGTGTTAGTGATTGTGTCCACTTAGCTGGTCATTATTTTGTACTCCCAAGTGTTTAGGAAAAACTTTAGTCATAATATACGGTAAAAGCAGTTTATGTAAATATTGAAACACAAAACATTTCTCAACATGAGTAGATGAAAAGATAAAATCACAGATAGATCCAGAAAGGTTGGAAGATAAGGCACAAATTTTATAATCTTACCAACAATTAACATTTCATAAATACAATTCATTTTTGTGTGTCATACAGCACATTCCTAATTCAAATCATTCAGAAAGAAAAAAATGTATAAACTAAAACAATTTTTATTTCTACATTGAAGTTGACTTATAAATCTTTCGCATTTCTTACTGCTTGCACGATGCAGCATTCTACAATTATTTATCCACTTTTTGGTGTTTACTTTTCAATATTTGTATTCACTTTTCACAGTGCATAGTTCCTCAACAAATTTCTTCTAACTTGTTCAATTTTCATCGATTACTTCGATGTCTGACACATCTTTGCAACTCTTTCCTTCATGTATGTTTCCACTATTAGGTAAAGGAAATATATGAACAGAAGGAGAAATGTCAAGAGTTGAAAAATTAAGTATCATGCATGTCAATAGTTGAACTCTATTGTTATACCTGTCAAAATAACTCATACATGTGTCATACGGGTCAAGAGTTGAACTCAGTGTCATACCTGTCAAGAGTTGAAGAACTTAGTATCATACATGTCAGTAGTTGAAGAACTTTGTATCATATATGTCAGTAGTTGAAGAACTTTGTATCATATATGTCAGTAGTTGAAGAACTTTGTATCATACATGTCAGTAGTTGAAGAACTTTGTATCATACATGTCAGTAGTTGAAGAACTTTGTATCATACATGTCAGTAGTTGAAGAACTTTGTATCATACATGTCAGTAGTTGAAGAACTTTGTATCATATATGTCAGTAGTTGAAGAACTTTGTATCATATATGTCAGTAGTTGAAGAACTTTGTATCATACATGTCAGTAGTTGAAGAACTTTGTATCATACATGTCAGTAGTTGAAGAACTTTGTATCATACATGTCAGTAGTTGAAGAACTTTGTATCATACATGTCAGTAGTTGAAGAGCTCTCTATTATACCTCTCATAAGAACTCATACCTGTCAAGAGTTGAACTCAGCATCATACATGTCAATAGTTAACCCATTCAATTCCTGATAACCCACAAGTGCCCCGCTATATATTCATTATAATAAGCCGTTGGCGCGCAATTGACACAGTTTGATGTCCGTTACCGGTTCCATGCGAATAAACATACAAAATTTAGCCCTGATGTGATTACCGGTAATTGCCAATTTCCAGCGTTATTTTCAGATCATTTCTAACAGCTGTCATTTCTAAACTGCGAATGACCTTTAATTTTCATCAAAACTTGGTAAAAATGGACCTACTTATGATTCTAATGATGTTGATATACAATTTTTTTAATGGAATTTCAGGGAATGTGAATGAATCAGACATTGATGGGGAATTAGTTTAGTATTAGAATTTGAAGTAGTAACAATCATCGATCTGTAGTGTAGGCCTAATTGATGATGTGCTCATCCCCCCCACCACACACACACACACCATAGGCCTAGTAATGATTGAGAATAATCAACACAGTTGATCTGTGTCAATATTGATCGATTTCATGAGAAATCAGGTTCTGCGAACAACGATGTGTATGCTGGTATCAAACTGTAAAAAAAAACAAGATCCATGTTTCACCAGATATCCAACAGGAAAATCCAGGAACTTGGTAATGTAGTTTTGCTAATCACTCAAGAGACACATAACACACAAATTGACGTTTTGACCAAAAATACTTTATCAAGATAAAAATTTAAACAAAAAATTAAACATTCAACAGAAAACAGACAGTAAGAATTATAGACGTTCACATAGTCGCGCACTGTAGATTGACTGAAAGAGTTTAACTAGTCAGAGTTGAAACAACAAAATATACTTCTTCTTCAGCGTTCATTCTCAAACTCCTGCAGTAGGACAATGGTCCTATTAGATTTCTAGTAGGATATAATCCAGAGAATGGAAATGCGTTGTGTCGCCGTTTTATTTGTACCAGTGGCCCAACACATCCATTTTCGGCAGAATATATATATATATATATATCATATATATATATATATATATATATATAATATAATATATATATATATATATATATATATATATATAAACATATAAACAGTGTTCTAAAGAAGAATACTGAGAGTCCAGAACTGGCAGTTGAAATAACTAATGAAGGGTTCCTGAAAGTCAAATGTGAGACGATGGTTGCTAGGGACAAAATTTAAGGCAAGAGAGATTGAGGGCGACAATGTGAAAAAATTAGATTGTTTGATATCATGACATGGTCTCTATCTATATTCTTTTCTCAGCTTTTGCTGTAAGGCATTGCATGATTGAATGACGATCAGTTTTCGGGCTATGGCACGTTTGGTGCTTGATATGCAGCAATATTGTGATATCTCAGAATGTCTGTAACTCCTTTCAATCCACCTTCTTCTTGGTCTTTGTATCTTGTTTCCATTTTCATGTTGTATGCTCTTGGCGCTGGCCAATAAGGACTTATTCTCATTAAGTGGCCGAATCATTTCAATCTCTGTTTTTCAATATATTTGACCACAGATGTTCCAACATTCTTTAATCTCTTCATTCCTCACATCTCTTCTTGGTCTGTTTGCTGCTTTTCTTAAACATCTTATTTCACATGCAGTAAGCTTTCTCTCTTGTTCTTTTGTTAGTGTCCATGTCTAATAATTGATAACACAATATTGGTATGAAGATTGAATTTATGATTAGTCTTTTGGTTGTTTGGGATAGATTTGTAAACACGATAAAGAGTCAAAAACAATCCTGATAAAAGATACTGGAAATATAGAGTTATGGAGATCCATGATCGCTTACATCAGTTAACATGGCACCTGATGATGATAGTATTCATGCAACAGAAAACTTTAGTAGAAGACATGCTGTTATATTGAGGCTCTCTTATGGAAACTTTGTAGCATGTCATCTATACATTCATAGACCGCCTCTGAGTAGAAGACTCCTTTTAAGTTTCCTTAACCTGAAGTTTCCTTGGTATTAAAGAAAGCTCAGGAAAAACCACCCACCTGCACTTAGGAAGTAAGAGCTAATCACTCACATTTCCTGAAGTTCTCAAACAAACACATAACTTGACTTAGATGTACAAATGGTATGAGACTAACACAGTTGATGAAAGTAAACACCTTGAAGACTTCAAAGAAAGTTGAAGCATAGCACTGCGCAGTAGGAATATGCCTCACCTCTCTATTGATGACTATCTAAACGTTATAACTTTATTTAAAAGACAATAATTTGTTTTACATTAAATCCACCTAATAAAAGGAAATCAATAAATTATAACCACAAGCCTGTAAGATTTGAACCAATATATACAAATGTATAAGGCTTAAAAACAGACAAATGGAATTGTAACTGGGTTTAGGTTAGACATGATTATAAGCAGTACAAAAATGGTAATATATTTTACAGTGCCAATTTGTAACAAAAATGTTAATATCTACAGTAACAGATATCCATCAGGAATAACATAATATCAGGTTGCCTGTCTTCTAGGCTGCCTGTCCATTCTTTGTGAAGATAGTCTTGTAGGTCTTCTATCAGTGTGTGATAGAGTGTGCACTACTCTAGGTTCTGATGGCTGTGAGCGCTGACGAATTGAAGGGGAGTGTGTCTTACACATGAGCACTCCTGTTCAGGACTAGTATCGTGGCACCAGTAAATGCCATAGCAAAACCCCAAGAATAGTATGCACCTCCAGATACTTCTTCAGATGTCATGATCATGAATATAATGATGCCAAGAAAACTGAGAAAACCTGAAATTATTTGGGGGAAAATTAGATTTAAAACTTTCAATTATATATTTTCAATGACTTAAGAGATGTTACATTATTGAACTATCTCTTGTAAATATTATGTGATATTTCTGATAAAATATAACATGAGTCTTATTGGTATCAGCTAGTCCTGGATATTTTCAGAGTACACAATCTTTCATTTGGTCAAAATAAACGTATCTAGCTATTTCCATATTACTAGGCAATCAGTCCAACAGAGTTTCTGATTCAATTTGCATTTTCATTAAAGATTATTTATCTAATATACCAACATAAAAATGTTTATAATAGTTTCTCTTCAGCTTTCATTCTCAAACTCCCACTGGATCTCTCTTGTAGCAAAACAATAGCTCTACTAGATTTCCAGCAGGATGTAGTCGAGAATGGAAATTTGGTGTGTCACCATTTTATTTGTGCTAATGGACTGACACATCCGTCTTTGGCAGGTCATAATAGTTTTAAAAGGGTTCTTGTTTGGAACATGTGACCAGCTCCTTATTGTAGGATTAATTAATCAAAATATTATATCAATAATTAATTTAAATATTAATTTTTTTTTAGGGTTAGAAGAGTTGTGTTTTACCTAAATCTAACACTAAATAAATTTATATTTATTATATATATAAATATATATAAATTAATAAATGATAAGCATAAACTGATAAACATAGCCAAAAGAAATAATCAAAAAGGTTGTCACATGTTCTAGACAAATTCCTTAAAAAGTTTTATTAGTAAAATGAAGACCAAAATACTAATTTAATTATTGTTTTGTTAAAAGCTTTCGGCCAATATCTTTAACTTCTAACATAAGTGAATTTGCAGAACGAATGCTGAACAACAGATTATACTGGTGATTGGAAGCTTCAGCATCCCTCAACAACTCTCAAGCAGGCTACCGAAAAGGAGCAATAACTAAGACCAACTCTTTTTCTTCAATCAATCAAGTACCATGTCGAATGGCATAGGTGAATGTTTCTCCACGACTCTGTCTCTTGTGTTGTCAATAAGTTTGGTTGGTGAACTTCTACCGTACAACAATACTAGTCCATCTAGAAATTTTTATCTTTTTTGTCCTCTATCTCTTCTCCCCTTGATCTTTCCAGTGGTTATTAAGTGTTCAAGCTGTGTTCTTCTCATCACATGCCCTAGAAATCTTGAATGTCTGCCCTAATGTTTGATATGAATGATCTTTTTACGCCAGCATCAATGAGAACCTCTGCATTAGTTTTCTTAGCTGTCCATGGTATTTTCATCATTATTCTCGGAAACCACATCTCTGTAGCATCTAATTCACTTTAAATTTTTTTGTTTACAGTCCACGCTTCACATCCTTAAAAAAGAATTGGTTTGATATAACATCTCAGCACTCGAATTCAGGTCTGCATTGATAAGTCTTCTATTGCACAAAATGGTTCTCATTTTTTGGAATGCTGATTTGGCTTGTGCTGTTCAACTCTTTAACTCACTTGAACATCTACCTTCTGATGTTAACAGGGTGCCAAGATATTTCACTTTTTCAACATGTTAATTTTGTGTTGTTAATTATTATGTTGCATCTCGGTGGTGTATGTCTCTTCAAGACAACCATTATTTTTGTTTTCTTCTTGTTTAAACTGAGGCCTTTGTTTTCACTTTCTTTCACTACTTTATCCAACAGGGCTTGTAGTTCCTGTTCGCTTCTTGCGATCAGTACTGTGTCACCAGCATATCTCAAGTTATTTATATTGTATCCTCCCACTTTTATTCCGGACATATCTTCTATATTTCGCATAATGTATTCTGTATACAAGGAGAAAAGATCCGGTGATATTACGCAACCTTGCCTGACACCCCTTTCTATCTTTTGAAATCTACCTATAGTGTTGTTAACTGTCCTCGCAGCCGTTTGTTTCCAATACATATTTCTTACTATTCTTAGATCTTTCCCATCAACGTAAGATTTTTTAGCAGATTTTAAATCTCTGAAATGCTTCACCTTGTCAAATGCTTTACTGTAATCTATGAAGCACAGATAAAGGTCTTCTTGTACTTCTATGGCCCTCTCTATTAATGTTCTTACTATATATAGGGCATTTCTTGTGCCTTTTCCTTCTACGAATCTGCATTGTTTTTCTGCTATCTCTGGTTTTATTTTTCCTCCTATATGCCTCATTATTATGCGCAGAATCTTGGTCATCTGACTCATAAGACTGATTGTTCTGTGGTCTTCGCAATCTACTGCACCAGGTTTCATTGGTAGGGCTATGAAAATTGATTGTAGTAAATCATATGGAATATAGTCACTGTTGCAGATGTCATTTAAAATTTTGGTGATAACTTCAATGCCATAATCTTCCAGAGCTTCTAATTCTTATTTGTAATCTTATTTGGACCCGATGATTTGTTGTTTTTCAAGTGTTATATAGCTTCATTTACCACTGCCTTTAATATACTTGGACCTTCATTGTTATAATTTAAGTTAGTATGATTTCTGTTATCTTCATACAGTTCTTTAATATATTCTTCCCATCTGTGCATTATTTCATTTTCTCCCATAAGTATGTACCCATGCTTAGATTTCAGGCACCCAGTCTTGTGAGCCTGCCGTCTACCTGTTAATTCCTTTATTTGTAAATGTGTATCACTTGTATTTCTATGATAATATTTTTCTATTTCACTGCACTTGGCATTTAACCAATCCTCTTTAGCCTTGTTGCATTTATGTTTAATTTCTTTGTTCATCCTCTTTTTATTCACCCAGAATGTAAATGACAATTTTCAGTAAAGGAAGAGACAGGTGCTATTGTTCTGATCTCAGATGTCCAGGATCCGCATATCAGAGCAACATTTCTACAGATTAGCATATTTGCTATTCAGCGTATGATCCAGGGATGAATATCGTGTTCACTTAACATGTAGACAAGATGGGTGTAACTAACTATTGTACGCATCTTCTAGGTCTATTGCTGCAACTACATATCCCTCTTTATTCTGAAAACCGTCATAACTTCATATGCAAGAACTGTTGCATTTGTAACTATGTCTCATCTGGGTCTGTATGCACCTAGGTTATTTTGGGAGATCGCCTTTGATCTCTAATTCCTTGGTCATGCGTCTAGCAACAATTCTTTCCAGAATCTTACCGTACACATTCTGCAGTGTGATGATGCGATAACCTTTTATGTCAGCAGTAACTTTGCCTGGTTTTGACACAGGTATAAGATAGCTATCTAGCCACTCCTCTGGTACCACTTCTTTTTTCAGACTCACATTATAATCGTCTGTCATCTTAGCTAGCATATTCTCCCCAATTTAATTGAGTAAGCTGTACCTGATTCCATCTGGGCTGGAGCGCCATCAGATGTATTCTTAATACCAAAGATTTATATATAAGTTAATCTTAACCTGTGTGGTGATCTCACTTTTCCAAATGGTAGTTAATCATGTCATGGTGACCATGGCCAATATCAGCCTTCTCTTAACCTCATCTGTTGATTCCCCATGGTGCCCAGATATGTAAATGTTGAAACCTCCTCAAGCCTTCGATTGTTATGTTTTATATTGATTGGAATTAAATTAGTACTCCTATTCATCAAAATGTTACTCTTATCTGCATTTGATTTATGGCAGATTTATGCCTATTCTTTTTCAGCATTGATTCTTAACCAGAATAAAGTGGATTTTATTGTATATTTGTCTTGATGGTGCATGTCAAGCAATTCTGCTTGAAATTTTATGAGGGGATAATGTTTTAGCCACAGTTAGTTTGTAATTGTTAGCAAATTCTAGCAGCCTCAGTCAGTGATCATTAGTGGCCCCTAAACCATATTTTCTCGCAGTCTCTGTCCACAGGTTATATGCATCTGGACCAATTTTAGCGTTCTAATCTCCTTGTACAATTAGTAAATATATTTTAGGTGATTTTCTGACTTGTTAACCAAGTTGATTGTAGAATATATGGATATCGTCATTCACATAATTGGACATGGATGCGTAAACCTGAATGATGGTCACATTTAATAGGTACTTGGACATCTGGGATTCGCGTGTACACATAATTTTGCTTAGGTTATACATTTCTTGTGACTAAGGTTTACATTTAGTGATGTCGCCGTTTTTCATGTCTGTAACTAGATTTATTATGGTCTTTAACCATTTTTCTTTTTATATATGTAACTTTTAAGGATGCAGCACGATGCTGAAAACGGCAGTTAATTTTTTTAAAACATAAACATTTGTTTTATTTATGCAAATTGGCTATCATTTTGAATATTAATTAGTTGTACATGCTTCTGAGAATCACAGTAATGTGATCAACAGATGCGTCTTGTCTTTTTGAATACAAAAATATATAGTTTCTGTGGTATTTTACTATGTTCAATAGATATTTAATTTATTTTCATTATAATTATGCAAATTAGCAGCCATTTTGAATATCAATTAGTTCTGTATCCATCTGAAAATTCAAGAAATGTGATCAACATAAGCGTCGTGTCTTCACGAACACAAAAATGTATAGTTTGTGTGTTGTATTATTGAAAATAACTAAGATAATTCAGAAATTGTCAGCTCAGTTACATTTTTATGGTCATGTTTTATTTATATTTTCCTATATGTTTCAAACTAGCATGGTTTGGACATGTATGCAGGCACGATTCCTTGTCAAAAACAAAACTGCAGGGAACTGTCGAGGGTGGAAGAAGCAGAGGAGGCAAATAAATGCATGGATAGACAACATCAAGGAATGGACAGGGCAAGATATTTCCATACTCATCCGCATCGCTGAGGATAGAATTCGCTGGAGGACTCTGTGTGCTGAGGCATCCAATGTGGTACCCCTACGACCCTGAAGGGTTATGGGTTTATTGATTGATTAATATGTTTCATGTAAATTATTTTGATGTCAAATTAATTGGGGGGGGGGGGGGAGAGAATGTATAACTTTTTCAGGATTGACATACACACTTGGTTGAGGTATCGTTGAATTGCAATTTTCAAGGGCTATCTGACTATAGTATTTTTAATGCTGTAGCATTATTTTGAAGGAAAAAAAGAAATTACTGAGTTTCGAGAACAAATGTCTTCGTAGGATATCTAACACCCATTGGAGTGAATTCAGATCGAATAATAAAACCAGATAAGAGACACATCAAAATTTCATCACAGATGTTATCAGAAAACGCTGTTGGTCCTACATTGGACATGTACTACGCGCAGACACCAACAGAATACACCACCAATCTCTTGAATGGATACCTACAGGCAAAAGAGCAAAGTGTAGACCAAAAGAAACACTCAGAAGAACAATACTTAGAGAAAGTAAAACAACCAATATTCATACTATTCAAGAACTGCACAGAATAGCTTTGAACAGACAGAATTGGAGAGATCTGACCTCTGCCCAATGCGCTTACTTCAGCGCAAAAGGAAAATGAATGAATTAATTTAGAAAATTGTGTCCAAGTATCTACATTTAAAGGCTTTGCAGCAATTCTTATCGTTATCAATCTTCTGTGTACAGGTGTACAACTAATAACTATGTTAGCCCTGTTTTTATTTACTATAAAACTGACTCCATGTTGATGTACATTCTCATCACCACTGTACCACAACTTACGTCCCTCAATCATTGTAAACTCGCTGAAATTTGTCTAGCTAACCTCCACTAGGCCTAGTATATCCCATTTATATCTTTCAAGTTCTAGGGTTAGTTCTTGTAGTTACCACAGGCATGTAATGTTTGAATATTCCATGTTCCCACTACACAATCTTCGTTAGTTAACTTAAACCTCATACTTAACCCTTTTCTTTCCTATCTGTATGAATCTGCTTGATATATATATATATATATATATATATATATATATATATATATGCATGCACACATTCCTTACCGATCGTTTCTGCCCAATGTTTTCATAGTGGTATAGATTGATGGTCTACTTTATCCATGGGAATAGATATGCTAAATTTAGTGCTGACTTGTAATGGTGGCTTCCAGTGTAATTTCTAAACAGTGAAAATAGCTGTTGCATAGGCACTGTGACTTTGTGAATATGACCTATGATTTGTCTTCAAAACTTTGTTGTTGTAATAGTCCTTGTCTCGATTGGTCCGTTCTCAGTTACTTTAGTGCACAGTTTGAATGTCTTGACAAAATCACATTTTTATGTTTGTTGTTGTTGTAAAAGTCCTTGTCTCGATTGGTCCATTCTCAGTGACTTTAGTGCACAGTTTGAATGTCTTGACAAAATTGCATCTTTTTTTGGAGATGCGGTTAGTCAAGTACGGAAAATCTTGTGTATGAGAGTTGCTAGGCGATTTGGTGCCGTTGAACAGACTGGTTCAATTTCCGTTAGACTCAAGAATTTTCAAAACTTGATAAGAATGGACCTACTTATGATTTAGATGATGATGACATGCAATTTTTTTTTGAAATATTAGAGAACCTGAACGCTCTTATGGTAAAGCAATTTTACTGGAAGCCATTTTACATATTTATTATAAACAGTTAAATATTGAAACAAGTTTAAATATACTTATACAGAACTACAGACACGGGCTGCCAATTATGTCTGCAATTGCAGAATTTTTTTTTAACCTTATTGTTGTACTCCAAAAATATCGAGGACACTGGTACAGTGTAGTCCTTCTAGAGTGCATCCTTTTATAACAAATTTCCCTATTTAACACTTTTCAAAATCCCAAATCATATTTATTATTTTTTTTTGTTACTGTATCTAGGAAATTTCTGTTATTACATACATACGAGTAATTCATCAGTCCGGACAGAGTTGTTATAATAGGATTTGACGGTATTTAATAATAATAAAAACCAATAACCTGTCAGAGTTGTAGGGGTGTCACATTGAGGCATTTGATGCAGAAATATCTCCATGGATCTCCATCCTCCACCATTCTGATGAGTAGACTCCAGGTTTACCAGACTTGTTCCCACAGCACTGCAGTGAAACGGACAAGCTATATGCACGAGGAGAGATGACTAAATAGCTGTTACATGCGTAGAAATCTTGGAGTTAGTAAGTGGTAGGACAGAGTCATTAACACTAATGTATTGGAAAGAACAGGCAATACCAGTTTTTTCTATGCTCAGTCTGCGCATACTCTGATGGCTGGGAGGATTGAAGATGGCAGAGTACTGAAAGATCTACTTTATGGAGAATTACATTCTGGGAAAAGATCTCAGGGTCGACCTCTACTTTTGGTACAAAGACATATGCAAATGCAATACAGGCATTGATACGGAATCATGGGAACAGGATACCATGGATTCTGTTGCATGGAGTGCAAAGATCTAGAATAATATAAAGACAAAGAAGAAAGTGATACAGTCCAAGAGCTGTACATCTAAAAAAGATACAACAGCACATGATGGGACAAGTTGGTCTGTGGCTTCTTGTACATACTGTGGAAGACTTTGTGGCTCAGGATGGCCTCATGAGTCACACCCATCGTCATCTAGTTTCTTTTAACAATATTATTATTACCTGGAAAGATGGCCACAACTACTAGTTATCGCTGATAAAAATGACACAATGACCATAAATCATAATGTCACATATCTATATACCAGATGTCCTCATTTATTTCATTTTCGATGTCATAGCTAAATACACTGCATATTTGACTCACCTGATATAAATGCCAAATCCTCAGGAGTCTCACTGTCTCTGTGAAGAAGATTTTTCAACAGTTGAATATCAAGCCTTCGAAGCCAACTTCTTGGTGCAAAATTCTGAAGGCCAGCCATAATTAAAGCAACAATGTAAAAGGGCAAAGCTAAGCTCTGGCAGATGACCACAGTCAGGAACCAATCTGAGGATTTATGGTGATTATGTAGATAAAATATCACACTTAACTGAACATGATACTTCATTTGAATATTATTGAGATTAACTATATGCTACTCTGCATGGATCTAAAACTATTAATAATAATAACTGAAACATATCCTGTATAGGCATAGGAGATAAATACTAAAGTACAAAGGTTACTATTAAAGCCTAACTATCAATGTAAAATAATTAATAAATAGAAATAAACAAAAGAACAAAGAACAACTCTTTGCCCATGTTCCGGTCCAACTGGGACCTTTCTCAAGAAACACATAAACATTGAACATTCATTCATTTTCCTTTTGCCCTGAAGTTAGCGAATAGGGCAAATATCCTATGTTCTTCTGAGTGTTTCTTTTGGTCTACCCCTTGCTCTTTTGCCTGAAGGTATCCATTCAAGAGATTGGTGGTGTATTCTGTTGGTCTCTGCGCGTAGGACATGCCCTATGTAGGACCAACTGCATTTTCTGATAACATATGTGATGAAATATTTATGTTTCTCTTCTCTGATTTTATCATTCGATTTGAATTCACTCCAATGGGTGTTAATATCATCAGTAACAACAAACACATAACATAATATCCGTATTAATTATACAATTATCCATGTTTACAAGAAGACCTATCGGCCCTTGTATAACTAATACGAATATTATGTTATGTGTTTGTTGTTACTGAGGATATTTCAATACCTGTACAGGATGTTTGTTGTTGTTGTAATAGTCCTTGTCTCGATTGGTCCGTTCGGGTGTCTTTGTGTGCACGGTTTGAATGGCTTGATGAAATCGCATCTTTTTTGGAGATGCGGTTAGTCAAGTACGGAAGAACGCGTGTGCAATTGTTGCTAGGCGATTTGGTGCCGTAGAACGGACTGGTTCAATTCCCGTTAGTCTCAAGAATTTTTTTAATTGTCCTCTGGCTTCCTACTTAAATTTACTTGTATAGAAATTAGTAGGGGGATCAGTAATTGACAGTGACTGGAATAGATGATGCAACAAACACAAAAAAATATTTTAAAAAGAGTGCTGATATATACAAATCATCATCATCACTTGCCGTCTCTGCAACAAAGTTTGGCTGCAACAGACCTCCAACTCTGTTAGACTGTAACCCATCCATTTTGTGATGTTACTCTACCACTTGTATCTCAACCTACCTCTTGCTCGCATCGCTTCAACTTTACCTTCAAGTAAGGTCTTCAACAAGAAGTGTTATTAAAATCTCTTTATTTTATTCTCTTTCCACAATGTTCTCCCCATTCTTCTATATATCCACATCTCAAAGGCATCAATTTTGTCTTCTAATTGTTTGTTTATTGTCCATGTTTCTGAGCCATATATTAACATAGAACAGATGTAGCATTTTATAATTCACATTTTAGCTTGTTTATAAATTTTTTTAAATGTTAATATTTTCCTCATGTCAATGAAAGTACTTTTAGCCGTTCCTATTCTCCTTTTAACTTCTGTTTCACATCTGCAATCATTTGTGATTATGTGTCCAAGATGATAATGTTCGACTTGCTGTAGTTTCTCTGCATATATTTTGATGCTTAGCACCTGTTCTTCTGTGACTTTGCTCATTATCATGGTTTTTGGATCACCAATTTGTTTGATTTGCATACCCACTTCTTTTTAATAACCTCGACTTCTGTATTTCACTGATCCTTGCTACTGTTTGTTTCTGTGCACTTGTAATTATTTTTGTGTTGATAGATTTCTGTGTGTTAGTATTATATCTTTAGTGTTTATGTATGTTAACATGTTATTATTTTGTATTCCCATCTGTTAATTGTGCATTGATATACCTAATTTTGTAAATGTGTACCTTCATTTATATATCTCTGCTTTTCAAGTCACCATTGGCCATACTAGCTCCACATCCTAGGGAGTTGTCATTGTAGCCAACCCAACCAGGATGTGGAAATGCAACCAATATGTAGCACAGAGCAATAGTAAGCCTAAAGCTGATAGTGTGGCTGGAAAGAACACTCACAAGCAACTGTAAGTAAAAATGTTTACCACCTTCCCTACTTGATACTCAACTTTGTCCATTCAGCGACTTTCATTCTTTGTCTACTTTCGACCTTGACTATTGGTTGCTGTTTAAGCACATTTGCTTTCAGTATCTCATTTGGACAACAGATCCAGCTTACATATTTTATTACTTACTTATTATTTACTAATATTTAGCTCCTCTAACCTGCCTATATTATCACTGTATCTTTTTCTTTCTCCGCTATTCAATATTTTCCTCTTATTGTTTTATTACATCTGTTCTGTGATTTTTGCTTTCTCTTCTGTTCTTGCCTTATTTGCCTTTCCCCTCTTTCTTTCTTATCTCACCATATTCATTTGTTTTTCTCTTACATTATGATTCTTTGTTTGTAATATTCATTTCCTGTTGCTTGTTTTTGTCCTAAGACTTTTTAGTCAGAACATCGTCTGCCACTATATCTCGTTACTAGGTTGTTTATTATATTGACTTATTTTGGTACAGATGGGAGACTATACATTTCTCTAACATGTCTTCCTTCCAAAAGTTTGCTAAAAAGTATCCGTTGTTCAAATAATCAATCAATCAAGTGCCATGCCGAATGGCGTAGGCGATCATGTTTCTCCACGACTCTCTGTCTTTTGTGTGGCGCTTTCGTCGTTCAAGTAACTGTTGTGACATTTGGCCTGGATTTGCGGTGTTTTATAACCTCCACCGTTGTGACTTTGCAGTGTTAGATAAGTTGCGTAAAATTATAGATTTTGGTAAAGGGGCGTTAAAAGGATTAGAATTAGTTTATATATTGTTTTTGGTGTGGGGAGAAGGGTTAGAATCAGTGTTATTAATTAATAATAAATTTTCTAAGAATTCTCATTCACAAAGTCACGTCAAGAACTTGGACCCTTCTTTTTGCTTCCGTGGTGTGACGTCACGGCACCATTAAATTTTATTGGCAGTGCGCGGAAATCCATGACGTCGGATAGTTCGAAATGTAAACACTGTGCTATTTATAGCGCAACGATTACTTGAACGAAAAATTAACCTCTTGTGTTGTCAATAAGCTTGGTTGGTAAGCTTCTACCATGTCACAATATAAGTCCATCTAGTAACTTTTCTCGTTTCGTCCCCTATCTCTTCTACCCTTGATCTTTCCAGTGGTTATTAAGTGTTCAAATAAACCAAACATTAAGAAAACAATGTTCTAAAAATAGAGGTAAATTGTTATTTTCTACGGTCACTGCGCTATAAATAACACACTGTTTTCATGTTTAAGCAGACGATGTCACAGAGTTCCGTGAGAAAACCAATCACCGTGATGCATGCAGTGACATCACAACCCGCCAACCGACAAGCGATTGTATGCCGTTGTGCTATTAATCATATTGATTCACCCTTACACGAGAATTAATTATTAATAACACTGATTCTAACCCTTCTCCTCCCTCCTAAAAATATCTATAAACTAATTATAATCCTTTTAACCCCCCTTTTACCAAAAGCTATGGTACAAGATTGTCATTTCGCCGGGATCATCATTCCTATCATGTTAGGAAATACCTCAAAACTATATCAAATTTCACTGTGACTGTAGAAACGAAAGATTTGACAAAATAGAGGCCCTATTGTTGTTCATATCTAGTAATAGGCCTAACGCAATATCTAGTAATAGGCCTAACACTAACACACTTCATTCCATGAAAATAATTATTTATATAATAGGACTATTTATTAGATGTGCAGTCTGAACTGAATGATGGTTTGGGAGAATCTCACTATCAATATCGTAGTGACTTAACTGTGCCAGTGACTTAACTGTGCCTTTCCTCAGTTTGCATACAAACAAACCATCTCTCACCCATTTTACTCAGTCTCTGAAGTAAAATAAGGTTAAAGCTAGACTAATGAAATTAGACCCCTAGTGATAGGGCCTATGCCCCTTAGGCCCTATGATAACAATTTGCATAGGCCCATAATAAATAAAATAAAATTATTAACCTACCGTCCACAATAAGGTTTCCAGTTAGTGGATTACTAGTACACATATAATTCAGACACAACTCCCATAACCCAAATCGTCCTTCTATTTCAGTTCCGTTATCTCCTATTTGACTGAACCACAACCAGTCTGGTGCTGCAAATCCCAACAAGAAAGGGCAGATGCCAATAAGTAGAGAAACGATGCATATTTTATACGGAATACCTCGGTGTGACCAAATTCTGTCCATTATTGATGTGTTCAGAAGACAGATACGACACGTTATTGTACACGACGATATATATACAATTCTTATTGCAAAGAAAAAAATATAATTTAGCACTTTATTTCATTCACATTTCAACTGATGGGTGAAAACTCTGCCAAATTTTTTTTTTTACATTATAGTTATAGGTGACATAAGCTCTAAATCCAAGCAGTGTTACCACTCAACAGTTTAAAATGACCCAGTTCATATGACAAAAAAGCTGTTTTATACACACACCACACGCACGCACTCTCACATATGCTATCAGGTAGTATATCCTGAACAGGATGTAGCAGTCATCACAGCCTTTCAAAACTTATGTCGATCTTGAGTCAGTCTCCCTGCTTCTGTTACTGTCATGCTCGGGCGGTCTTTGATGTTTTGTTTCCATCTTCTTCTTGGTCAGCCTATTGTTCGCCACCTTGGCATCATCTCCTCAGCATGGTCTTATCTAGGCTGTTATAGCGTTTGATAGGGCCGAAATATAGTTTTATGGAAAGAACCATGCTTCACCCAGTTTTCTTTTACATTCATTTCTCTCAGGATGGCTATATTGGTAATCATGGTCATGGTATTTTGATGATTTTTCTGTAACATTTTGTTTAAAATTCTGCTATTTTATTTTTCACTTTATTGGTGATTGTCCAGGATTCAGGCCCATTTATTGTCACTGGGAATATGCAAACTCTTAAGAATTTGTGTTAGGTTTTGTTGTAGTTTTATTGTTCTGCAGCAGCTCAACCATGTTTTTCATTTATATCAGCTTCTTTGACGCGCTAACCAACCTCCGTATGGCTTCTTCATAGAAATCCCCATTACGGTTGATAATTGGACCAAGGTATTCAAAACTGGTGACTAATCGACTATTTCTAATTTGCTGTTGTTGATTCTGATTGAGAACTTGCTAGTGGTTTTGTCGCTTGTCATAATCTTGGTCTTGTTTCCATTCAGAAATAGGTTTTATTTTTCACTCTGTTCTTTAATGAAGTTTATGATGTGTTCGAGACCTGCATGACTGTGTATCAATAATGTTGTATCCTCAGCATATAAGGATGTCTGGTGTCTCGTGACCTCCGATACTGAGTGGGTCGAAGTTATTTCTGTTTGTCATTTCTTACATTCCTTATTATGTTCTCTGCATAAACGTTGAAGAGATACGGCGATAGTAAACATCCTTGTCTGACTTCTTTTTCCACGCTAAACCAATCAGATGTTTCACTATATACTCACAGCTGCTTGCTCGTATTGATATAATGTTTTTATGAGGTGAATATGTCTAGCCGGAAACCCATGTCCTTCATGATATTTAAAAGTTTTTGATGTTGCAAACAATCGAATTCTTGGGTGTAGTCAATAAAGCATGTGTAGGTGTCGACTGTAAACTCCATGCATTTCACTGTGATGTTCTATGATATGATATGATAGGATATATATATATATATATATATATATATATATATATATATATATATATATATAACGTGTTCGTCAATCACAAGTGATGATGACCTTTTGTTACATTAACTTTTCAAAATTAAATTAGAATAATGTCCATGCATAACAGTTCGTGGATGACTAATAAGCCCTATTCGAGCTGTAAATGCCCATGGACAGTTCGGGCATGGAATGACTACTGTAGAAGGATGTTGTTCTATCTGTGACATTCTAGCTACTCTCCACTGTTGAGCTGCTGTATTTCTCGTCTTTTCACAAGATGATGCGACCTTTTTTGACTGAAGAGAGCTATGTAGATCTATTTTGTGAAGTTGTTCCCGTGTATATTTCTATTTCAAAGGCTTTCAGTGAGGTCTTTAACGAGTTCTTGTAGCGCTTCTTTTTGGCCACCTTGGAGATCGTTTACCCTTCTCCAGCGTAACGTAGAGAAATATCATTGGCAGATGATGGTATGGCATAGGCACCAAATGACCTGCCCAACGAATCTGTGTCTGGATAGTGTCAATGCTAGGGATACCAGATCTGTAAAGGATAGTGGTATCTTGAATCTTATCTTGCCATCTGATGTTCGTAATTTTTTTGAGACAAGACGTCTATACACAGTCCATGCTTCACTAGCGTATTACCTCATGGTTGCGTCTGCGGGTCCCACCAATGGCCCACTAGACAAACCACTCATGCAACAGAAAAACCTTAGTAGATAACGTACCGTTATACTGAGGTATCTTCTTATAGAAGCTTCATGAACATCATATATACAATTATGATTCTCATACTTCTATGTTTTGTTGCAATGTATTTTATGCTTTGATGTTTTTTATATATCTATGCACCCTCTGTGGTCGGGAGGGAGCCAGAGATTTACTGTGCAGCACTGGGGAGGAGGAAACTGACAGCACTGTTTTTGTTCCTGTGGCAAAGACCTATCATAGATTCACAGTGACTCAAGGCGGGACAATTGACTTGAACATTTGGTTACATTCCTGGAGCAATAGAGAAGTTCAATTGGCATAACTAGTAGTCAATTGGTGGCGGGGAATGAGCACAGTGAACCCTATCTTGGCTACAGTGGCTCGGAACAGTGCATAGGTTGAAACCTACCTCCTTGGTGGTGTGATAGTTGTTCTCTGGTTCTGGTCCTGGGTGGGCCGAAAATCCACAGACTTCCCAGCAATATATTGCCAGTACAACAGATATTATTTACAAACGAGATAGAACGTCGCCTCGGTTATCAAGGTCCGAATGGGTAACCAGGCTGCTCGGGCTGAGAAATTAACTGCTGGAACGCATCCAAAACAACCACACAAACACAGACATGCACAATACACAACACAGCAACAACACCCACACAAGCACCAAAACATTAAACCCAAGAAACCCTGGAGAGAGAGCCAGCAGAGCCACGATTGTCATAAAACAAAGTCTTCGCTTAACATCCTGCAACTGAACATCTGTGGTATAAGAAACAAAAACCTAGAGCTTGCTAATTTACTACATACTCACAAGATACAAGTGGCCCTCTTACAGAAGACTATACATAAAGGCACTGACCCATATATGTCAGGATATACCAGCTATGCCTGTAAGTGTACCAACTGCCGTGGCATAATTATAATTACTTATATAAAGAATGACATTCAGGGACATTGCACAAGTCTATGCATTTCTGCGAACCAGTCGATTTTAGTTCTTGATTCTTGATTAGAAACTGGCTTCACAGCTGGCGGGACATTTCCATAAGTGCTCCGCCCTCCGCTCCAGCAGACATCCCAGTGTATGTAGACTCAGAGTCCCGGTCATATGTTGATTGTGGGATTTTTTTGACTTTCAAAAAATTTACTTTTCCTTCTCTCACCTCTGGACAGCGGCGTGCATAGGGTAATTTCAGCCCGGTGCGATGAATATTTTGAACCCCTCCTCCTGCCTGAAATTGATTTTTAAAATTCCTAGTAAAATTTTATAAGTTTATTAATATTATCGATTTTATCCACATTTAACAAATTTATTTAAAATAATAAATTTAAAATAAATTTAAAATTACAAATTCACTTTGCGAGCTTTTTGACTAGCGAAGTTATTAATGACTGTGTAGAAGCTCACATCATTGACCAGCTCATGTTCGATTGATATAATTGCGAGGTTGTTTAATCTCAAGTTGTTCATAGTTGACCTGCGATAGTTTTTGATTAATTTGAGTTTGGAGAAACTTCTTTCACGTGTAGCTATACTAACTCCTTGAGTTAGGAACATACACAGTAAAAGACAATATTGGGCACTGAATGAGAAAGCTGATGTTTGTGAATAAAGACAAGTAATTCCATAGGCCCTTGGTCTTTTAAGTTCAAGACCGAAGGTGCTGCGACAAAATTCATTAGTCGCTTTCTCTCGAGTAAAAATTAATTCTTGTCGATGTCATCATAAAGAAGCGTTGTGAAGATCTCGACTCGATCGTCTGATAGTTGCTTTGGAGAAAGAAAGCCAAACTTGTCAGCAACCTCATGCATTTGTGCAATTCTTGTTGAACTCTCCTGATTCACTCTGTCCATGGAAGCGCATATTTCCAACCAAAGTTCATTTCTGTAGCTTAAACCGGCATCTGCGGCTTCTTCTCCAGGCATGGCAAAGACTGGCAAAGGATGGAGCAACACAGGAACAAAAAGACCAAGAAATCACTTACCAAGAAAAGAAGACCCTCATCAAAGCCATCAGGAAAGTCGACCTCCCAAAAGACAATTACCACTATCTCAACAGAGCAGAGCAGGTTATTATCTTCCGTCTCAGAACAGGACACAACAGATTAAACAGCCACTTAAATAGACTAAGATTGATCCCATCACCACTGTGCCTTTGTGGGCAGGCAGCACAGACAGCTGAACATATCCTGCAAGACTGCAATACACTAAACCAGTTAAAGGAAGAACACTGGCCTACAGAGATGGATATCCACAGAAAGATGTATGGGAGCACTGAGGAGCTTTCAAATACAGCAGCATTTATTAAGAAAAAAGGACTTGCTGTATAGACATGTCAAACTCCGAACGAGAAGAAGAAGAAGACAAGCCAGTACGACATCTTAACTATCAAAATTATTTTCTTTCACCGGTAAGATTTTCTAAAAGGAAAAAGACATATAGAGCCAAATCTGGAGAATGTGATGGGTGTAGAATAATTTCAATATTCAAATCTAGAGAATATGATGGGTGTGGAATAATTTCAATATTCAAATCGTTGACTGTTTGCAAAGCAAGCCATGCTTTATGAGACGGTGCATTGTTTTGAAGCAAGAACATAATTTGAGAGCGAGTTACTCCTCGTTTTCTGGTCAGTCTTTTTAAGTTTGGTAAGTTTGGTATGGAGATCAACATACCACTGGCCTTTAGTCGTCTTGCATTGAGGCAGGTAACTTTTCATTATGACACATTTGACGTCCCATACAATCAAAATCACTTTTCTTGCATATTTCTTTACTCTTTGATTGATATGCGTTGGTAATGGTGATTCTAACAGATTCCCATAGTATTCTGAAAAATCAGTTCTGGTTTCTGCCCTTTGCACCTCATTCTGCGTTGAAGAAACATAGATAGTACCGCTGGAACCACACAGGGTAAAATGGGGAGCGTACTTACCCAGCGAAACACAGGAACAATTAACATGCATACCATTCGACATTTGCTGGGAGAGACTGGGCACCTATGTGCCTGTCAGTCATCGTTCTTCATCATGATGTGCCATCGTCGCGACGAAAGTTGGTTGCAACGACTTCCAACATCCCCTTTCTTTTGCCTTGGTTATGCACTCTGCCAGACTGTAACCTGTCTATCTCGTGATATTTCTCTCCCACTTGTATCTCTGCCTACCCGTACTCGCCTCCCCTCAATCAAGTAAGGTCTGCAATAAGGTGTCATGTCTTTTAATATGTTCAAAATACATTATTTATTTTATCTTTATTTCTTTAATAGTTTTTACACTATACATACATACATACATACATACATACATACATACATACATACATACATACATACATACATACATACATACATACATACATACATACATACATACATACATACATACACACACACACATACATACTCACACACATATACATACAAACACATACACACACACATACACACATACAAACACACACACACACATACACACACGTATACACACATACACATACACACATATACACATACACACACATACACACACGTATACACACATACACACACGTATACACACATACACACACATATACACACACGTATACACACACGTATACACACACGTATACACACATACACACATACACACACATGCGTGTGCATGTTCATTATTACATGATGGTCAGACAGTCCCATATGTAAGCTTAAATATATATATGGGTTATCAAGGAATAATTTTGATCAAAATATTTCTGTGTAATAAATCTGTGTTTTCTGATCTTCATGTTTCATTATTACCTTGTTTGTATCACAATATTTTATTATTATTATTATAATTTTTTAAGTAACATTATTGGTTTGTGTTTTTGAGATCCCCAGGAATCGTGAGAACTCTTGCTTCCTATAGTTAGTTAGTTAGTCGTTGGATCATCATCACTGCACTCCGGACAAGCCCATAGATGCTCAGATCTCTCCATGAGTCTAGCCGCCATTCCCAGTACGCAGTTGATTGACCATCATTCTTTCTTGCCCACGAAAACTGCTCCTTCCTAGCGACACCACATTCAAACCAAATTTCTTGCTTCCTATGTGCAGTGAGATGGTTTTTCTGAGCTTTCTTTCAGACCAAGATTTCAGCTTTCGGCTTAGTGCAGTGCCTATTTAAAGAGACTTCTACTCAGAGAGGGTCCTAATTGTATAGATGACATGCTACAAAGCTTCTATAGGAGAGTCTCAATATAACGGCATGTCATCTACTAAGGTTTTCTGTTGCATTGGTGGTACTCTTATGGTAATGGTGCTCTTCTTTCAACCGCGGACATGATCCAATTTCGCTCTTATTATTCTGCGTTCGTTCTCAGACTCCTGATCAGCTTTATGTAGTTCGGAGAACGAAGTGCATTGTGTTATAGCGTACATCTTAGCTGCGATATATGCGCTTTTCGGCCTTCCAGTTCCTACTTCAGCATAGCTTCTGTGTCCCTTTGGCTCTTTTTGGGTCACACCAACGCGAGCCCAAGACCTGCTTAGTCGCCTCTTACAACATGATTGGCAGGTAGCAATGTCGCCTTTCTTTACTCCAATTTATTACCCCGGAGGGGGTGCAAAGGGAACGCATTGCTCTTGGCGGACCCATGGTTAGCAGATAACCAAGATCCCAAAAGTGCCTCCTCGTGGCGCACCCAGGTAACAGAAATACAGCGGCTAATGCTGAATCTGGCTAAACCTTTTGGGTATCGTGTCCGTGAATGTGGAAGTAACAGATGGAATGAGATTTGACTGCAAAAAGACAGTTAATAACTCCGACACCATTGTGCCAACACATGCAGCAACACTGTCGACACACAGTGAAGCTAGAAAGTCTGGTAGAAGCATTGGAGGGCGGCCAATGTAGTCGGTACGAAGCAAGCAGATGTTCCAATAAAAATAAAAGCACAATGAGTACACTGAGAAAGATGCACAGCGCTAGAGGGCAGCGTCATGTGTAAAAAGCATAGAAGACGGTTCGATGAAATTGGAACTAAAGCATTGTTTGCTCGAAACAAGCTTCTAGTTACCAGTGATCCCAGCCTGGGCCCAACTCTACTGTAGAGTCTTTCCTATACCGGAAGCGTGCTCGCGGAGAGAAAAGGTTCAGTACCCGATGGGCACAGGCATAGCAGTCCGAGGTGACAAGCACTGTTCAGCTCCAGAACAAAGCACAAGTTCCTAACTTTCCTAAATATGTGCACAGATTCAGACCTGGACTGGGGACTCACGAAGTTGGTGAATAACGCTTCGGCTAAGAAGACGAACGATCCCGAGCCCAACTCTTCTGTCAAGTTCTTCCTAAACCGGAACCAGGCTTGAGGCCGAGAAACGGTTTAGTACCCGATGAGCACGGGCACAATACGTCTAATTACACGAGGCATGTTCACTGACTGCGGAACGCCTCGTGCAGGACAGAAGTGAAAGACAAACCGTCTCGGCATAGAGTCAGTACACATTCACCGTCTGGCGACAGATAGGAAGGCTGTCACAGGCTAGGGTAGCCCACCCGAATTGTCAAGGCATGCCGAAATCGGATGTGCTAGGCCTACAAGGCGCATAACGGTGGCACAACGTAATCACGCTCCCGGCGGAAATCGCACGGATAACCGTGCTAGTTACAATGGAGCGAACGCAAAACAAACAAACAAATGACTCCGGAAACACTCAGGCAACAATTTGGTTGTATCCTCAACGTTTTTAACCATCAGCTTATAATAATAGAGGTCGTGTTCTGGTAATCCAGTCACCGCGAATTCAAGAGTATGTGTTTAAGAGTGTGTTTCTGAACCAAAACTGCCTGGGTATATAATATATCACGTTTTTATCATACCAATTTTATTATTGGAGCACCTTAAGGGGATCAACATGTGATATATTCTATCCAGAACGTGGTCTTCCTTATGGCTCTATTGAATTCTCCTCGGTCTTGAGCAAGGTGTACCGCCTCCTTTAGGGCAGACATTCATGTATGTCTTCTGTCCAAGGGCGTCTTGGTTGGCCTTTACACCTGTTACCTTCTATCGTCCCTCAAATATCACTATCTCCATACCGTCATGTCTCTTAACATGACCGAAAAAAGCTAGTTGCTCAATTAATATGGTTTTCAGGAGCCAGCCCTCTTGGGCGATGATTGTGCTTTGTACCTCCTGGTTTGTTTTCCTTGCTGTCCATCGTTTTCTCAGAACTATTCTATAGAATTTTAATTTAAATGATGTTGTTATATTGGACAATGTTTTATTAGTACCCATGTTTCGCATGCTTTGCATTCGTCGTTACTGGAAACACACATGTTTGTAATAAGCACAATTTGGTTCTTATTTGGTTCACAAGGGATATCATTCTAATTTCCAGTTTTTGTACACAGGAATCATGGTCAACCTACATATGAGTTTTTCATAATAATATTTTTAACATTTTAGACAAATGCATAAAACAGAAAAAAGAAACTATTTGTTTAATTCGTGTTTAAATTCAAGATGTAGCAGGAGTACATTTCTTCTCTTTTTTGGACACAATAATTAGTCTTCCATTTCTTCCACGTCCTGTTTTCTTAATAAATCCTGCTTTATTTGAAAGCTCCTCAGTGCTCCCATACATCTTTATGTGGATATCCAGTTCCGTGGGCCAGTGTTCTCACCATAACTGGTTTAGTGTATTGCAGTCTTGCAGAATATGTTCAGTGGTCTGTGCTGCCTGCCCACAAGGGCACAGAGGTGATGGGACCAGTCTCAGTCTATTTAAGTGCCTGTTTAATCTGTTGTGTTCTGTTCTGATGCGAAAGGTAATAACCTGTTTTGCTCTGTCGAGATACTGGTAATTGTCTTTTGGGTGGTCAACTTTCCTGATGGTTTTGATGAGTGTCCTTTTTCTTGGTAGGCGATTTCTTGGTCTTTTTGTCCCTGTGTTGCTCCATCCTTTGCCAGCTGTCTGCCTTTTCAATTTCCTGGTATGCCACAGTGGGATGATAACTATTAAGGGGAGAATAATTAGTTGAAACAAATGTATTGACAATTGTTCTTATTATCTCCCTTTGATTGTAAACGTAAAACCGCCTTTTATAAAATGTCAAGTTCTCTGTTTACAGTGAATAAATTAGTGGGTTTAAAAACATATAAAGCATTATGTTAAATCAAAGTGACTATCTAAGACACAATAGTCACTTTTTCTTCCTGTAAACAGAGCCCTTTTTCTATCTCGTAGAGTTCACGAAAGTAAGATTGCTGCTAAGATGTCAAAATTAGGACCTATAAGAAAAGACAAAAACATTGCGTGGTGTTGACTGTGATATGTGCTTTAGATCAGTGGTCAGCCCGAGTAATGTGTACTAAACTGTGTATAGTAGATTTATGATCAGCCCGTATAATGTAGACTGTGCTATGTATGATAGATCAGTGGTCAGCCTGTGTGATGTGGAGTGTGCTATGTATTATAGATTAGTGGTCAGTCCGCGTGGTGCGGAAACCAGAAAATGGAGCTCATATTAGTTGCACTATTACCTAACATGCACATCGTAAATTGTGACTAAGAAAGTTTTGAGGGTTGAGTTGGCTGACCCATTCCATTGACGGTCTAGTGATCCAGTGATCCAGAAGTCACAGGATTTCCTAGTCAAAAAGGTGACTTTAGCTTAAGGCTGGAGATGGATTTAGCTGATATGTCAAGACCAACTATCACTTGGAAAAGCAAAATCAATGCTATAGATTCATACATGTCTACAAGAACCATTACTTTCAATATTAAACGCATGCGGTTGCATCTGTGGGTCCCACAAATGTCCCACTAGACAAACCACCCATGCAACAGAAAACCTTAGTAGATGACATGCGGTTATATTGAGGCTACTTTATGGGAGCTTGTAGCATGTCATCTATACAATTATAGACATCCTCTGAGTAGAAAACTCATTCAATGGGCATTGCACTGAGCTGAAGTCTCCTGGGTATGAAAGAAAGCTCACAAAAAAATTACCGCACTGCACATAGGAAGTAAGAGCTAAAAGCGCCCATTTCTTGTGGTTCAGAATCAGTAAATCAATATTAAATCGACAAATATATCTACTTGCATGGTTTATACTTCTATTGATAAGGGGGTGGTTAACTCCCTTTCACTCTTAAGAAATCATAAAAAGTTTTTTTATAGCTAGTAATTTAGCCAAATGATGGGTGAAACCCCTCTAGTAACGATTTTTTTTACAAAAAAGGGTAATCACCCCTAACTCAGTAAAAATATGGAATTATTTCATACAACAACGGAAGAATACCTTTTCTACATTAATTTTTTTTAAGGTAAAACCCCTTCCACATCAAAAACGTCTCTACGGCCCTGATAGTTATCTATGGGCCTTTATGGAACAATGAACTCCACATCAAAATCCACTTAGTTGCTGCTTACGAAATGTTTGACAGGTAACAGTGTAGCTATTCTTTGCTCCCCTTCCAATCCCGGCTAAACAAGGGCAGTTTTTTTTATTCACTTCTCCCACCCAGGCCCGGTAACACAAGGGCAGTTTCTATTGGAAATTAAGTCTATTTAACTACCATTGCTTTCAGATTGTTCACTAGAAACAAATTGTCAAAGATATTATTTCTTTTTAATTGTATCAAAGAACACAGGTTAGCTCTTTTGGAAATCTAATTTATTCATTGGATGATCCCCTGACAGACTCCTGACACTCACATAATATTTTGAAATAACTTAAGACGTCTACAGAAAATACGTTATGACCACTGATCTATGTATAAATAGATTTAAGCCTTTACAATCGCCTGCGCTTAGTATTACCATGCCCCCGTGTCAAAAAGCGTGCCAAACTCGTAAATATGATCACACTTCTCTTGTTTTCACGAAGCTATACCAAGTGTGTTGATTCGAACACGTGACACATTCGTTATATGCATATTATTAAACTTATAGAAACCTGGACACGTCACAACCGGGCGAGATATCAGGCAGCGATATAAAACCAAGACAATCCCAGTGAGACCGTGACTAGCACACATATTTGCCATTCACATAAACAAATGAATATTTCTGCTATTATAGTGAGAAATATATTTATCAGGTCAAAATATTTTAAGTTTACATTTAAAAAACCTTCACCAACACAATATATTTTTTTATATTGTGAATTTGCGTTATTTTTGAAAGTGAATCTCAACCATTAAGTTTTTAAAACTCATAAACTGCAATTCCGTCCCCCCTCCCCCCAGAAACGTGACAATGTACATATTCAGAGAATTGCAGTAATGGTATTGACTAGATGTGATTTGAGAAGGTGTTCCCTCTCCGGAAAGATCAGAAGAACACGTGATCAGTAACTGACTGGGACACTGAGCTTATACACTTTTAGATGGCTGACGTCATGGCAAACAGAGCATATATAGGAATGCTCCCAGTTCTGTGACACTTATTCATAGTAAAAAATCAAGAATCCTCAGAAATAAAAAATATTATTTTCTTGTAAAATGTGACAATTAAGAATTTAATGCATTAAAAACTATACATTATCACTGTATCCAAATATTTTCTTTTTTTTCAAAAAAAAATGTATTCTTTACAATAAAACAAAATGAAATAATTTTACTGAACATTTGTTTTTAATCACAGAGGTAATTACAATAGTAAAAAAATGACAAAAAAGTCGAGCGAAGCACAAAAATACGTTTAAGTGTTTGGGTGTAAATACAAATAATACTAAAATTTAAGTAATTACAAAGTTATTTCATGACAAAAAAGTCGAGTGAAGCACTTTCTAAGCAGCTCTCCTATACCCCCGTAATCCTCTTTCGAGGCGGTATGACATAGCAGGCGCCGACATTCGAAAGCCACTCGGACGCTAAGTATAGCTCACCACTTAGCTGAGCACGTTTATGCTGTTAACATTCCGTACGACCGAAAACTTCACCCCGGTGACTTCGTCCTGTCTTAACATGTCATATGGGGAGGAACCAGCCTAGATCCCAAGCGGTACTGTGACGAGCGAGCTGACTCGACACTGGCTGAACCTTGACCCCGCGGTGGAGTCTAAGACATGTGAACGGACTACTGACACTAGTTCCCAATACAAAGTCAAGAGCCAACTTTTGTAAAGTTCCGCGGGGAACTTGAACCTTATACGGACATTATCCCTTAACATCCAAAAGTTTATGTGCCACACATTTTGTTACCCATGACAACAGTGAGGGAAGAATGTCGCGCATATTGCTTTCAAAAAACGTTTTTATAAATAGGAGAACGGGGAAAAGTTACATAAAATCTCGCAAAATAAATTATAGTTGTTCATTTAAATGATATTGCCAATTGTCAGATCAAAATATTTGTGTTTTGATGATTTATTAATATCTCATACTTATTACCACCCTTGATTTTGGAGTACATGCCCGGCTATTTCCCTTGGTAAATAAATGCTACTAACTTTAACTTCCGGTTCAAATAATGTTTTTGTTTTGCTGTATCAAGAACTGGTTGATCATTCATTTAAAACATTAATATCGTAGAAATTAAATATCTGTGTTACTGAAACGGATTTAATGATTTCCATATTTACATCATGATTCGTTCAACATGGAATCTAAAATGTTGTGTTAGTTAGATACTTGGACAAAATTTTCAGAATTGTGCTACATTTCTACATAATTACAAATAATATACTATGTTATTTGGTTAGATAGCCCTTCAAAAATTCATTTCAACGATACCTCAACCAAGTCTGTACTGTACGTCAATCCTGAAAAAATGTTACATGTTTTTTTCTAATGAATTTGACATCAAAATAATTTACATTGAAACACATAGGAAAATATAAATAAAACTTGTGACCACAGTGACAAAATGTATCCAAGCTGATAATTTTTAACTTATCTTTGTTATTTTCAATAATACAAGCCACAAACTATATGTTTTTTTGTTTGTGAAGACAAGACACATCTGTTGATCCTATTTCTATCATTTTTAGGTGCACGCAGAACTAATTAATATGAAAGAAGGCAGCAAATTAGCATTATTAAAAATGAAAATAAATTATAAAACTATTGAATATAATTAAATACCACAGAAATTATATATATTTGTGTTGGCAAAGGCAAGGCGCATCTGTTGATCCTATTTCTATAATTTTTAGTTGCGCAGAACTAATTAATATTAAAAATGGCAGCAAATTAGCATAATTAAAATGATAATAAATTATAAAACTATTGAATATAATTAAATACCACAGAAATTATATATATTTGTGTTGGCAAAGGCAAGGCGCATCTGTTGATCCTATTTCTATAATTTTTAGTTGCGCAGAACTAATTAATATTAAAATTGCAGAAAATTAGCATAATTAAAATGAAAATAAATTATCAATCTATTGAATATACTTAAATACCACAGAAATGATATATATTTGGGTTCAATACAAGAATCCGTGAACAAATCATGTGACAACATACCACTTTTTAATTTCATATGCTATTGCACTATCTCAGAAACTTAGAACGTCGTAACATAAATTACCGATCTAGCAATTTGCGCGCAATGAACTGGCTATCCACCTCCCACTCAGTGTGCAGCGCATGTCAAGTGGTCAGGGGCTCTCATCGCGCAATGTGTCGAATAGTGGACACGTCTGTATATGCAACATTAGGAATTTCATTCCGTCTATTTATGTTAGCTGTTTATTCCATAGAAACCTGTTCACTGGTTATAGGTTGATGGCATATATATATGATGGCATAGGCAAGACGCATCTGTTGATTCTATTTCTATAATTTTTAGGTGCGCACAGAATTAATTAATATTAAAAATTGAAGCAAATTAGCATAATAAAAATGAAAATAAATTATATATCAAACTATTGAATATAATTAAATACCACAGAAAGTATATATATTTGTGTTCATAAAAGTAAGATCCTAGGTTATTTCTACAATTTTTAGGTGCGTGCAGAACTAATTAATATGAAAAATGGCAGCAAATTAGCATATTGCTGCTAGAGTTTTATATGATGAGATATTGCTGCTAAAGTGCTGTTCATAGATTCATCAATAGGTTTGACCCATTTCATCCCACTCACCTGTAACCCCAAATATTTAGAAAACTACAGCCTTGCTTAATTATGTATTTTAAAAATGCACTCATCTGCCTTCTAGATCAACGTTTGTATTAGCGTACATGACTTTCTTCTAGCTCATACATTCTGTCTTCTAGCTCACACACCTGTCTTCTAGTTCACACATATGTCTTCTAGATCAACTTTTGTCTTAGCGCACACAACTGTCTTCTAACTCACACATCTGTTTTCTAGCTCACACATCTGTTTTCTAGTTCACACATATGTCTTCTAGCTCACGCATCTGTCTTCTAGTTCACACATCTGTCTTCTAGCTCACACATCTGTCTTATAGCTCACACATCTGTCTTCTAGCTCACACATCTGCCTTCTAGCTCACACATCTGTCTTCTAGATCAATGTTTGTCTTAGCACACACAACTGTCTTCTAGCTTACACATCTGTCATCTCGTTCACACATCTGTCTTCTAGCTCACACATCTGTCTTCTAGCTCACACATCTGCCTTCTAGATCAACGCTTGTCTTAGCGCACACAACTGTCTTCTAGCTCACACATCTGTCTTCTAGCTCACACATCTGTCTTCTAGATCAATGTTTGTCTTAGCACACACAACTGTCTTCTAGCTTACACATCTGTCATCTCGTTCACACAACTGTCTTCTAGCTCACACATCTGTCTTCTAGCTCACACATCTGTCTTCTAGATCAATGTTTGTCTTAGCACACACAACTGTCTTCTAGCTTACACATCTGTCATCTAGCTCACACATCTGTCTTCTAGCGCACACAACTGTCTTCTAGCTCACACATCTGTTTTCTAGTTCACACAACTGTTTTCTAGCTCACACATCTGTTTTCTAGTTCACACATCTGTCATCTAGTTACACATATCATATAAGCTCACACATCTGTTTTCTAGTTCACATGACTATCTACTAGCTAACAAAGTTGTGTTCTTTCTGAAAACAGGACACTGAAGCTTAAAATTGACTTATTCAAACTTAAAGAACAAAGTGGAGTCAGGAAAGCAACTATAGACAGACTGATTATCCAGTTGAATAAACATGTACCTCAAACACTTGGTAATAATGTTGTCTCACTTTTCATGTTTATTTGATCACGTGAATATATTGTTGTTGACATACTTGTCACACTACAACTATTATATTTCATATACTATATATTCATCCAAGACTGGTAACATTACCTCTGTGTCTATGTAGACAGATAGCAGAACATGTCCTGCAAGACTACATTTCATTAAACCAGCTAAAGGAGGAACACTCGCCCACAGAGATGGATATTCACAGAAAGCTGTTAATTAATTTGGCAGACCATCTGACCTAGTTGGCAGACCTATCATTGTACCCACTATATGCAGATTGTTCAGATGGTATGGGTAAAGTATAAACAGAACATTGTAACTCAACAAGACAATCTATGGAGCGGCCACCGATATAGAAAACAGTCAGTCAATTGATATTGGAGAGGTTGCAGACTTTCTTTGTGGTGTGGAGGAATTGGCTGCCATGCTTATCCATGTGTATATACAATAGTGCCATTCTTACCCATGGTTTTTTGCTGTGTGTCTTGATAAAGGCTTTTTGGTTGAAACATCAGTTTGTGTGTTTTTATATGTGTTTACAGTGATTAGCAAACTTCATTGCGCTGTTCCAAGCTTTACCTGATGGATTTCAGTTTTACTGCAGTCAGTACATATTATTGATCTTATCCATGTGTGGTAATGTTGTACTACACATACATGATTGATGAATACAGACAGAATCTTGACAAATAATGGAGAAAATGGAACAATGGAAAAGCAGACCTTTAAATGAATCAACTGATATCAAATAAAGCCGGGAAGGATGATATTGTGTTCCCAGATAGATCTCTCCATGGTGGTGAGAAATATGTTCCTTTCATACCACAGTCGGCACATAGGACAGAGGTTTTGATTCTCCATGTGTTGCGGTCCGCTGCCTGCAGTTTTAGTTCTTGTATGGTCCTGCAGCTTGTTATTTCCCCTTCTTTAAGCATGGTGTTTTTTAGGTTTACTTTACTCCTTTCTCGTTTTATTTTACCCTCAGGTGTCCATGTAAGGGCTTGTTGGTTTATTCTCTTTTCACCTAGTCTTAAAACATAACCGAGGTATTTCCATCTGCGTTTTCTTATGACGTTTGAAACATATTCTTGGTGTGCTTTCTTTCTTAAATCACTATTTGTGACGAAATCGCTCCATTTTATGTTCATAAGTTTCCGGAGACATTTGTTTTCGAAGCTGTTTAATTTTTGATCTGTGAATTGATTTCCAGCTTTCTCTTTCATATGTTAATACTGAGACAATATAGGAGTTGAATAGCTTTAGCTTGGTGTTTCTTCCTAGATCTTTTGACTTTCAGATATTAGTTTGGTAAATGTGCTAGCTGCAACTGCTATGCGTGTATTTATTTCTTTCATTGAGTCTCCATCAACAAAAATTTGGTTACCCAAGTAATTAAAGTTGGAGACTTTTCCCAGTATTTAGTTGTTTACTGAGATGTTATTTATTGAACTGGTAAATCCCATGATTTTTATCTGAAAATATGAGAAAAATCTGGCTTTGGGTTTATTATAACTATTGATATTGAGAGTTCTCATGGAGCACAATGGGAAAAACAGAATAATTGCTTCAATTATGATGGTTGGGGTTAAAATCAATACTATAAGTCTTTAATGCTTCATGGTTTACAACTTGTCTGTGATAGCTGCTCCTTTTGACAATATGCAAATAAACAAAATATTCAGAACATCCATTGTCAAAACTATAACTATTTCTAAACTTCTGGGTATCACATTGATCTATTGCCTGGGTGTGCTGATATTTGTAGTAATAAGAGAGCAGACAGACTTGTATCTGTGAATTTAAGATAAACACTGGTGATGTACTGAAGTTTGTGGTCACTTGCTGGAGTGGACAATGGGATAGATGAGGTATCCAGGAGGTATCCATGCTGCATCCAAGGCAATTCAGTATCTCCTTCTTCTTCGTTCATTCTCAAACTCCTCCAAATTAGCAGGATGTAGTCCAGAGAACGGAATGTCTTGTGTCATGGTTTACAGCAATGATGCAATATCTGCGCCTTTCGGTCTGACACATATGATTTTAGCATAGCTTTGAGTCATGTTGACCCTATATGGAATGGGACATCCAACTCCATCCCATAACCTCCTTAGTCGCCTCTTACAACATGCATGAAAGGTAAACAATGTTGCTGTTCTTTACTTTCCTCTCAGACCTTGGTAACACATGGGCGGCAATTCAATATTATTTATGGTATAAATAGAACTGAGAACACATCGAGTAGAATTAAGAGTGTTTATCCAGCTAGCTAGCCATGGGGACTATCAGCATGCATATTCTTTGACATCTTCTCAGGGAGATGTAGAATTGTGGGTTTGCCGTGAAGTACAATAACATGGATTAACCAATAGCTTCTTTAATGTGATATTTCTTTAGCAGAACATCATCAAGCACTGCTACTCTCTGTTCTGTGCAACCATCATTAAGCACTGCTACTCTCTGTTCTGTGCAACCATCATAATTTCTCCAGTGTCATATTAAGGTGGCCCTTTTCTTCTGCATTCTTTTTCAAACTCCTTCAGATTAACAGGATGTAGTCTGGAGATACCAGCAATACTGAAATCAGAAGTAGAACATGCAATAAATTCAATAAAATGTGGAAAAGCTGCAGGCTCTGACAACATAACAGCAGACATAATAAAAACTCTAAATGAATTTGGTGTAGATACTATCACAGAAATTTGCAATGACATATACGAAACAGGCCATATACCTAAAGACCTAACATCATCAATATTCATACCACTACCTAAGAAGCCCAGGGCTGTGGAGTGTACAGAATAAGTCTAATGAGCCATCTAACTAAAATACTTCTCAAGATAATACATGAAAGAATTAAGAACAAGATAGACATGGAGGTCGGTGAAGAACAATTCGGTTTTAGGAAAAACAAAGGAACCAGAGAAGCTATACTGAGTATCCGGCTAGTGAGATAAATATATAGAAGTCCAAAAAAGTATCTATATTTGCTTCATTGACTACAGCAAGGCATTTGACAGAGTCCAACATGAAAAATTAATCAAATGTATTCAAGAAATAGGCATAGATGGAAAAGACATCAGGCTGATTAGAAATATATATTGGGAACAAACTGCATCAATAAGGTGTGAAAACAGCTACTCACCGTACATAGAAATAAGAAGAGGGGTAAGACAAGGATGCATTTTATCACCAAGCCTATTTAATATCTACACAGAGAATATCTTTAAAAATATAGAAGAAATACCAGGACTCAAGATCAATGGGAAAATAATAAACAACATTAGATATGCAGATGACACTGTTCTTTTAGCAGAAAGTGAACATGAACTACAAAGACTAATAGATCAAGTCAATAAATCAAGTAATGAATATGGACTGGATATAAACATTCAAAAAACAAAAACCATGATAATCAGCAAAAACACAGAAGAACAGGAGGTAAACATAAACATACAGGGAGAGAAACTACAACAAGTAAAACAGTATCAATATCTTGGACACATAGTCACAAATGATGGCAGATGTGAAACAGAAGTTAAAAGGAGAATAGGAATGGCTAAAAGTACCTTCAATGACATGAGGAAATTATTAATATCTAAACAAATTACAAACAAGTTAAAAATGAGAATTATAAAATGCTACATCTATTCCATATTAATGTATGGCTCAGAAACATGGACACTAAATAAACAATTAGAAGACAAAATTGATGTCTTTGAGATGTGGGTATATAGAAGAATAGGGAGAACATCATGGAAAGAGAAGAAAACAAATAAAGAGGTGCTAAAAACACTTAATATGAAGAAAGAACTACTAAGAGAAATAAAGATCAGGCAAATAAAATACTTTGGACACATTAAAAGACATGACACCCTATTGAAGACCTTACTTGAGGGTAAAGTCAAAGGGAAACGAGCAAGAGGTAGGCAGAGATACAAGTGGGAGAATAACATTACACGATGGACAGGTTACAGTCTAGCAGAGTGCACCACCAAGACAAGAGACAGGAGATGTTGGAGATACGTTGCAGCCAACCTTCGTTGCGGAGACGGCACTTGATGATGATGAGTCTGGAGAATTAAATGCACTGTGTCATGGCTTGCAGCTTGGCTGTGATATCTTGGCCATTGGACCTGATACATTTGACTTTAGCATAGTTTCTGTGTCATTTGACCCTGTAAGGGATGTGACAGCCAACTTCACCCCCTAAAAGCCTGAGTCACCTCTTACAACATGCATGACATGTAAAAGTTTCACTATTATATTCTCCCCTTTCAGGCTGGGCAACAAGGGCGAAGAAGGTCTTTGATAGAATCTTTTTTGTCTATTCATTTATTCCTACGGATTAACTGTCTGTCAATATTTGATGTAAGTAAAACTGAAACTCTACATCTTTTGAAATGTTTGATCTCTTCTATTCTATGACCCTTTTTGTATTATGAAAGTAAATATTAAATGCCTGCAATGAATAAATCATCAATCCACGGGCAAAAGTCCACAAGTAAAAAAGTACAAAGAGGAGTTTATTGGAGGTCGTAGAAGCTCAAATTCAAGGTAGTAACAATATCAGTGTATTTGTTGTCTTCTATTTTGTTATATTTCTTATACTATATATTTATCCAAACCTGGTAACATTACATCTGTGTCCATGTGGGCAGACAATGGAACATATCCTGCAAGACTGCATTTCACTAAACCAGTTAAATGAGGAACGCTGGCCTATAGAGACGGATATCTACAGAAAGATGTTAATTAATTTTGGCAGACTATCTTACCCAGTTGGCAGATGTTTTTTTTTCACCTTTTGATACAGACCACAGAGTTTGATGAATCCATTCGCTTGAAGTGTTTTCTAGTACTCTTTGGGCTTCTTTAATGTGATATTTCTTTAGCAGAACATCATCAAGCACTGCTACTCTCTGTTCTGTGCAACCATCATCAAGCACTGCACTCTCTGTTCTGTGCAACCATCATCAAGCACTGCTACTCTCTGTTCTGTGCAACCATCATAATTTCTCCAGTGTCATATTAAGGAGGCCCTTTTCTTCTGCATTCTTTTTCAAACTCCTTCAGATAAACAGGATGTAGTCTGGAGAATTAAATGCATTGTGTCATGGCTTGCAACTTGGCTGTGATATCTTGGCCATTGGTCCTGACACATTTGACTTTAGCATAGTTTCTGTGTCATTTGACCCTGTAAGGGATGTGACAGCCAACTCGACCCCCTAAAAGCCTGAATCACCTCTTACAACATGCATGACATGTAAAATATTCACTATTATTTTCTCCCCTTTCAGGCCAGACAACAAGGGCGAAGAAGGTTCTTGCCAGAATCTTTTTGCCTATTCATTTATTACTACGGATTAACTGTCTGTCAATATTTGATGTAAGTAAAACTGAAACTCTACATCTTTTTTAAATGTTTGATCTCTTCTATTCTATGACCCTTTTTGTATTATGAAAGTAAATATTAAATGCCTGCAATGAATAAATCATCAATCCACAGACAAAAGTCCACAAGTAAAAAGTACAAAGAGGAGTTTGTTGGAGGTCGTAGAAGCTCAAATTCAAGGTAGTAACAATATCAGTGTATTTGTTGTCTTCTATTTTGTTATATTTCTTATACTATATATTTATCCAAACCTGGTAACATTACATCTGTGTCCATGTGGGCAGACAATGGAACATATCCTGCAAGACTGCATTTCACTAAACCAGTTAAAGGAGGAACGCTGGCCTATAGAGACGGATATCTACAGAAAGATGTTAATTAATTTTGGCAGACCATCTTACCCAGTTGGCAGATGTTTTTTTTTCACTTTTGATACAGACCACAGAGTTTGATGAATCCATTTGCTTGAAGTGTTTTCTAGTGCTCTTTGGGCACTCTTCTTCTGTGTTCGTTCTTAAACTCCTGCATATTAGCAGGATGTAATCCAGAGACTGCATGATCATCCTGTCATGTTCATCCGTAATAGTCGATAATGACGATTTGGGATCAACTGTAAAAGGTAAAGGTAATATGAGTTATGAACCAGTGTCATAACACACAGTTTCCCATAAGTGCTCATCTGTCTAGTCAGTGGTTGACCAGAAACCCCCATCGAAGATGGATGTGTCGTATTATTGGTGTAAATAAAAAGGTGACTCAACGCAGAGAATTTCCATTCTCTGGACTAAATTCTGCTGGAAATTTAGTAGGACCATTGTTCTGCTGCAAGAGATATCCATTGGAAGTGTTGGAATGAAGAAAAAGACCAGAAACCGCCTGAAGGGGGTCCTCAGCAACACTTGCTAAATTAATATGGCACCTTCCCAGAGTTTGAGCCCTGGTATCCAACTTTCTCATGTCTGGTTTAACCATGGGAGTAATTTTTATTTAAACCACGAATAATGAATCGACCCATGTGACGTCAGTGACCCACAAAGCTGTACTAAATTTGGTTTGTTGTACTGAAAGGAGCAGATATCTCAGACAGCTGTAAACCTTGATTTGGCAGATTCTGTTCTCCAGAATACATCCTGCTAGTTTACAAGAGTTTGAGAATGAATGCAGAAGAAGAAGTAACGGTTCATGCCTGGAACGTGTGCCTACCAATGTTTACAGCGCTCATAGTTTTTAAAGAATTATCTGGTCATAATTTTTTAATAGTTTGTGACATTGCAGAATACAATTGTTTAGTAGTTTGAAGCCAGGGAAATAATTAATGAAAATAGGAAGAACACAGTTTTTGAAACACAGCAGGAGGGGGTAGGGATAGAATTAGAATTAGTTGTAGGTAAAGGTAGGCCTCATGGCAGCCACCTGATGTCACGGATGAATATAACTTCATGCACTAAGCCACAGCAGCTATTAATCGTGGTGGCCAGTTCCCTTTCTTACTGTCTTTACCTCCCCTAACTCATGTGTCAGGTACCCTATTACAGCTGAGTCGACAGGAGGAGTGGTCGTGTCCAGCGAGAAATCACAGCTGGAATTTTTGTTTGTCCGGACAAGGTTTCGAACCTGGTATGCTGTAATCCAGTGATAGCAAGCAAACTCACTATCAACTAGGCTACTGTGCTCCTCAGAATTAGTTTTAACACTGCACCTAACACCTCTCCCCTCCAAACTCTAGCATTATCCCTTCTCATTAAATCATGGCATAATTTCACTAACATTAGCCATTTTTGTAATTTGTGCGACACGCTCTGCAAGTGATGTAAAATTATTGACTACATGAAAACTGTGACGTAACAAACTTTCAATGAACCTGTGCATAATTTCTGAGTTCATTCTATTTTCTGCTTATAGATTAACTATTACATAGGCACGTGTTCCAGACAAGGACAGACATGACATTATTCTATTGATCTGCTGATGCCCAAAAGGGGATCAAAGCATAGCAACCTTGTGACCTGCTATGCATGTTGTAAGAGACAGCTAAGGAGCTTTAGGGGTGTACTTTTCTATCCTATCACATGGGTCAAAGTGACCATAAAGCCATGTCAAAGAATGAGTCTAGAGAACTGAGTTCATTATGTGTGGTTTACAGTTTATCTGCGATATCTCATCTTTCTGCGACACATTCCATCTTCAGAATGACTTCTGGGTTACTTTAGTATTCTATGGGATGGGTCAAGCCAACCCCACATTTCCTTATTCATCTTTAACAACATACATGACAGGTCATAGTTTTGCTATTCTGCGCAACACTTTAAGATCCTGTCAACATACTGGGGGCAACTAAATCTTCATATCCATGACCAGGGGCTGGCTGTGATGTGTACTGACCCAAATAAACATTAATTAAAGTCAATATTATTAATTTGAAGATTTGTCACAACTTTCTCATTTTCAGGGGGATCTCCCTAGTGTAATGGGGTTAAGCTGTTCGCCTTGAGTTCAAGAGGTCATGAGTTAGTATCTGACTCATGTCATTTTGTGTATAAAGTGGATTTTTTCAGAGATCCCTGTGGGTTATCACTTGAAGCTATGGAGTTACGTGCTATGAGTGGTACTATTGGCAGGCAGCATGCCACTTTGTTGAGAGTGATGAGTATATATGGAAACCGAGTACAGTGAAGTCAATCCTCTACAACTTTTGAACCCTTTTTTTAACTTTTCTATTTTTTAGATAATGAGAGATAAAAAAGACAGAAAGTAGAACAGACTGCAGATAAGCATCAACAAATGACTTCAGTAGTGGAATATGAAGAGTGGAAAATAAAAATATTAGTTAGAGCTGCTGAAACCTCTTGATGGAGCTTTACTAACCCTACTGTCCATGAATGGAAACAATCAGGGCTTCATGATTGGGGTGCCAAAGAGGGAGTTTTAGTGGTGTACTTTGCTGTCCTATTACATGGGTCCTCCAAATGTGTTGTTAAATGTTGTGGGTGAAGTTGGAGTTGTCAGACTTTGGCTATTGTCAGCATGTGTCTCTTTAAGGTTTCTTTGATTGTCTCCATCCATCTAATTCTTGGTCTTCCTTGTTCCCTGTAGCCTGATCTTCAGCTGTTGTATGCACAAAGTGCTGGTTGCTTTGGTTCCATTCTAATGATGTGACTAAACCACCTTGTTTGCTGTCTCTCAATATAGTCTTGAGATGGTTTTTATTTCTTCTCTGATATCTTCATTTCTCTGTTGGTCTCAGTGTTTGATATTTTTAACTTTTCTCAAACATCTCATTTCTCGCAAATGTATTGTTAAAACCATACCTTGCAAGGTGATTTGGTGCACTAGAATGGGCCTGGTTCGATTCCCATTAGTCTCAAAAATTTTCACCCCTTGGGGGAACTGTATGCTAAAGATTTCAATGTGGTACCCTTATGACCCTGATGGGTGCAGGTTTATAAATAGAATAGATATTTAATGTAAATAAAATTGTTAAAGATTATATGAAGTACTTTGTCATTTTTTTTAACCACAATGAATGACAGAATTATATCAAAGAATGATTGTCCAGATTTAGAGACATGTCTCAGAAATAAGAGATTTCTTCTACATCAATCGCTCTGATTCTGAAATATTTTTGAGTCATGACCCCATTTTAGAGAAACAAACTGATCTACGACCCCATTTTACGAAAAAAGTTACCCTCTACCCTAAAACAAGGTCTTGATATAGTTAGAAGAAAACATACAAAATTATAGCTTTTTGCGTCTTTACAGATGGTCGAAAATCTGGCCAGTGCAAAATTTCATATGAACAAGGAGACCCTCAAATTAATTAAATTGCCAAAATGCATAGTGTCTATGTTTCTCGCGATTTCTTTCCTAGGCAAGTTTTATTGGTTGGTTGGTTAGTTGCTGATCCAGCAGTCCATGGGCTCATGCCCTTTGACCCAATGCCATTGTGTGATATATGCATGTGTTTGTCAGCTGTTCCATTTATGTTCCAGTAATGTGTTCCATTTATGTTCCAGTAATGTGTTCCATTTATTTGGCCCTGGCGGGAGAAGCATTATCCTGATGTCATCCAGTGCTGTGCATTTAAAAAGGTTGCGGTCAACATTTTCATAGGGATGAGTGCACAGTCTGCACTCTGGATTGTGTGTCGTGGTTGAATTCTGTTCAGGTGATTGTTAAGCTGTACATGTTGTGTGGTGTGCAGTCGGAAGATGATACTCTGGTCTTTTCTTCCCAGGAGGTTGATATTTTCTTTAGGATTTGGGCTGGTCATATATTTATAGATTTTCCTCCCAGTGTTTCCCATAGCCCATCTGTTCACCCAATTTTCTTTAGTCACAGATTTCAGTATCATTTTAATTGTGTGCATGGTTGTTTATGTATATGGCTGTTCTTGTTGAGCTCCCATCTTTACTAGTCTGTCTGCCTTGTCATTGCCAGGTGTGTTTGAGTGGCCAGATATCCACTGCATAACAATGTAAGTAGCTGGTTGGCATGGTGATATATTTCCACCAGCTCAGGCTTACAATGTCCACCACATTCTAGTGCTTGAAGAGCGAACATAGAATCTGTGAAAATAACAATGTTTTGAACTTTTGATGGAAAGGCATCAAATATGGTCTTCAGGTGGTACAATGCAACTTCTAGTGCTGTTATTTCGGCTTCATAGTTAGAACATATCTCCCCACAGGCATGGCTCAGGGCTGACTTTTGTTTTATTCTGTGGTTTGGTTGCCAGTTTTCTACAAGTTGTTTCTACAAATGTGTGTTTCCCTTTAGATGTGGAGAGATATGGCTTCAATGGAGGCTTATGAAAGAAGCAAAAAAAATGAACAAAGACCACCCAAATAAACAAGCCAGTTTTATTAAGATGTTGCTTTATCAATTTTTACTTGGAGGCTTTGAATGATAGTTTAAACAAGAAAACATGATCAGCCTTTTGATATAAATGTTGAAAATGTTTTGTGTATTGTAATTTGTAGGTTTTCTTGTTTACATCATAACACCCTAGATTTAGTGATGTTCGTCGTGTCTAAGTGGACCATTCTAAAAACATGTGTTTTACGTAAGTACATTTTTAGATAAATTTAACAAGATTATATGTGAAAGTAGATATGCTTTCAAAATAGGCAAAAAATTGCCAAATATTTCATTTTTTGCATTCTTTCTCAAAATCGATTGGTAGAATGTAGTCTAGAGAACGGAATGCATGTGTCATGGTCTAGAACATTGTTGAGATATCTACACCATTTGGCCTGTCATATTCAACTTAATCATGAGCCAGATATTTAAAATGGCAACCCTGTGAAAGAGATAGAAACCCTGTGAAAGAGATGGAAACTATGAAAGAGATAGAAACCCCATGAAAGAGATGGAAACCCGTGAAAGAGATAGAAACCATGTGAGAGAGATGGAAACCCTGTGACAGAGATGGAAACCCGTGAAAGAGATAGAAACCTCGTGAAAGAGATAAAAACCCTCTGAAAGAGATGGAAACCCTGTGAAAGAGATGGAAACTATGAAAGAGATAGAAACCTCGTGAAAGAGATAGAAACCCTGTGAAAGAGATGGAAACCCGTGAAAGAGATAGAAACGTCGTGAAAGAGATAAAAACCCTCTGAAAGAGATGGAAACCCTGTGAAAGAGATGGAAATTATGAAAGAGATAGAAACTATGTGAAAGAGATAGAAACCTCATGAAAGAGATAGAAACCTCATGAAAGAGATGGAAACCATGTGAAAGAGATAGAAACCCTGTGAAAGAGATGGAAACCCTGTGAAAGAGATGACAACTCTATGAAAGAGATGGAAACCCCGTGAAAGAGATAGAAACCCAGTGAAAGAATTAGAAACCTCGTGAAAGAGATAGAAACCCTGTGAAAGAGATAGAAACCCTGTGAAAGAGATAGAAACCCTGTGGTAGAGATAGAAACCTCGTGAAAGAGATAGAAACCTCGTGAAAGATAAGAAACCCGTGGAAGAGATAGAAACCTCGTGAAAGAGATAGAAACCCCGTGAAAGAGATAGAAGATGGAGATCCGTTGCAGTCAACGCTTGAAAATTAGACTTGAAATAGCCACGACTGCAATGCCCAGATTAAATACCATCGGGAGAGCAGAATAAGTACATCAGTGAAGATACGCCTGGATACCATTGTATGTCATGTGTACCATTATAGGTCATGTCGTGGTGTGAGACTCGGAATTGGGCGAGAGGTTCACGCTGTCGGTGAACGACACCTCGGTTAAGAAGACGAAAGCGCCATGGTCCAACTCTTCTCGTGGATGAGAAAAGGTTCAGCATCCGGTGGGCATAGGCACAGAACGTCGAATTACACGAGAAAGGTTCACAGACGGCGGAACACCTCGCGCGAGATTGACGTGAACGACAATCGTCTTGGCGAAGAGTCCCTACACACCCACGTGACTGTCGACAGATAGGTAGGCTGTCACGGGCTAGGGAAGCCTACTACCCGAATTAAAGGCATGACAAAAATGGATGTGGTGGGCCTCGGATGTCTAGACCACAAAGTGAGCCAATCGAGGTACAAATAATACAGTTCAACTGTGGAACTTTTGGCACAGCGTACTTCGCTCTCTCCGGCGGAAATCTCACGATTTATTCGTTGTGGTTATAAGATAATGAACGCAGAAGAAGAAGAATATGTCATGCATACCATATGTACCAATATAGACCTATAAATCTAAAAAATACATTTTCTATTTGTATGGGTACACAGATTTCTAGTTAAGATGTTGAGAAGAATATGCTATGTAATATGTCACTGTCATTAGAAGCGCTTAAGAGAGTTTCATGACTAGGCCTATATCAATCAATAAACCATAACCCTTCACGGTCGTAGGGGTGTCACATTGGTTGCTTCAGCACACAGAGTCCTCCAGCGAATTATATCCTCAGCGATGCGGATGAGTGTGGAAATAGATTGTCCTGTCCATTCCTTGATGTTGTCTGTCCATACCTTTATTTTCCCTCCTCTGTTTCTCCCACCTTCGACAGTTCCCTGTAGTATTGTTTTTGACAAGGAATCATGTCTGCATACATGTCTGAACCATGCTAGTTTTCGTCGTTTCACTATTGAAAGCAATGGTTCCTGAACTCTTGCACACATCTCTACTTTATTTCTTACGTTCACATTGGTCTTATGTTCCCTATAGGAAATTCGTAGAATTTGTCTGTAGCATTTGTACTCGAAAACCTGTAATCTTCTCAGGCCTATATAGGGACCTACCACTGACTCTAAAATATGTATGCTAAGTTTGGCAATAAATAAACAGGATAGTGGAAAAATTCGAGGCAACAGTGATGTGGTTATGTAGAGGAAAGTGTTGACAAGACATAGAGGATTTATTTAATTGTAGTTGGATTATCCCATATGTATTCCATCCTTCTCAACAAAGCGATACGCGCCAGCCGAGAGTAACATTCATAGCACGTAATTATGCAGCTTTAAGCTAAAATTGCTATAATTCATAGGTAGGTAGGTTAATGAGTTTGCCTCTCTTTTGGAGAGGCGTGCCCCTTTCAACCAGCGGACAAAGTCCAATTAGGCTATATTAGGATACAAGCTATAATTCACGGGGGATTTCCGCCATCTTTGTTAGCATATTCTTCCCCGTGTCCTTGAGTGACGGGCGTGCCGAGGGGGTTGCGGTCGCACCGGGCATCAAAATGCCCCTCAAAATAATGAAAACATTGAAATGGGATTTAAGTGCCTTTGCCATGCCAAAGTTGATGCCCCGCAACCAGTAACGTAACGAGAGGGTGCGGAGGTGTGGACCGTCCCAGGCGGCACCATCGGGAGGGCGAAAAATGTATTTTCTTCCATGCTTTCACAATCACTGCCATATTTTTTTTATGTCGCAAGGGCGGAAAATTATGATTCCGCCCCGGGCGCCATTGACCCACGCTACGCCACTGGACATGTCACCCAGCTAACTGCCTATCCCACAGATATGCAGAAGGTGGCCACCTGGCACACTGGGGGAAAAATACACAATCTACAACATATACAGCCCACCTCAGACAACATGCAATTTACCGGAAATCAATACAGCACAATTTTTCAAAACAATACTTGCTGGTGACTTTAATGGACACTCACCCCATTGGGGTTACCAGAACCACAATAAGACAGGAAGAAATATAGAGGAGCTCTGTGAAACAACAAACCTGTCTGTCCTTCAAGATGCAAAGTCTGTACCAACACTTTTGGATATGAGCCATCTATCTCTCAGTCGACCTGACTTGACTATCTGTTCATCTGATATAATAGACTCCTGCTCTCTAGAAACCCTTGATGAAATCGGAAGTGACCATAGACCAATCCTCACCATTATAAATACACCCAAAAGCATATTTCAAACAGAAAACTCGCTGGAATTTTGGCAAAGAAGATTGGAAACTATTACAAGAAACAACTGATTTCCAGTGTTACATTTATTTTCGTGCCGGGACATGTGGGCGTTCGAGGCAATGAAAGAGCGGATCAACTGGCATCGTGTGCGATTGTGGCAAAGGGCGATGGGGCAATGGATCGCGCTGACGTTTTGAACTCCTTAAGAGATATAACACGCGAGAGTGAGACTAATGTGGATGATGATTCCTTTTCAATGGCTAGGATTAAAGATCAGGGATTGAGATGCGGTGTTGCTAGAGGTGAACATTTTGGAGGGCGCAGAAGAATGATGGTCAACCAGCATAGGACCGGTACTGTCAGCAGAAGTGTGATGGCGGATACACTCAAGGAGAGATCGGAGCAACTATGGATGTGTCCAGTTTGCAGTGATGATGATCCGACGACTAACTAACTAACTATCTGATTTCCTGCTATGTAATATAAAAAGCAATGCCAGAAAAATTTACTGCTGAGGTGACAAAAGCTATCCTCAATTCAGCATCACAAAGCATCCCAATGGGCAGTAGGAAATCATACAAACCATTCTACAATAAAGAAATGCAAGCTGGAATTCGTGAGGAAAAAAATGCAAGAGATCGCACCTTCACAATAAGCAAAAATTCTTTACTTCTTCTTCTTTTGCGTTCATTCTTAAACTCCTGCAGATTAGCAGGATGTAGTACGGAGAACGGAATGAGTTGTGTCATGGTTTACAGCATTGCTGCGATATCTGCGCCTTTCGGCCTGACACATCCGACTTCAGCATGGCTTTGGGTCACTGACCCTATATGGCATGGGACAACCAACTTCATCCCATAACCTCCTTTGTCGCCTTTTACGACATGCGTGGAAGGTAAACGGTGTTGCTATTCTTTGCTCCCCTTTCGGGCCCCGGCAAACACAGGCAGAAATTCTTTATAATAAAACATATGCCAAAGTAAAACTAATAGTGAAGAAGGTCAAACATGATAAATGGGCAAAAACATACGCTAATTTAGATCTAAGGAAAAAATAGTAGAAATGCTTGGGCGCTGATCAATAATTTGTTAGAAGAACAAACGATAAACATGTGATGATGGAAACAGAACAATCACTACAGATCAGAAAAAGGCAGAATACTTTAACTACTTTTTTGCCAGTGTGAACAGAGTAGGGAAGCTGTCCGAGGCTGACAAGAAGCGCCTTTTGTAAGGAAGGCATTGTCTAGGTTTTGGTTATTTAAAAAAAAAAATTATTATTATGTTGTGCTGTCTTAGCTGGTTTTTGGTTTCTTGATAAAGGTCCCAATAGGACCGACACGTCGATAATTGTCTGTGTTCTATGTTTTATTGTTATTTCTGATTATTTTATATTGATAGTTAACTTCAGTAATCTGTGTTAGTGTACTTAACTTCGTATTTACCTATTAAAGTGTAAGAAAAACAGTGTTCATTTTGTCTGGCTTTCATATGGATCTTTTCTAGTCTATTGTCTTTCCCCAGATGGTTTGTGATCCACTCTTGTCGTTAAGTGTAGGGGTGATTGGAGCTCGAGCTTGCGTTCTAAAACCAGATGTGTGATCTCGGCTGTGCTATGACCGTGTATGTTCAGGATGTCCATGACATTTTCTATCCATCTTTTCCGTGGTCTTCCTCTGGCTTTGTACCCTGATCTCATTTGGTTATATGCTTTTACGGGCAACTTTTCGTAATGCATTCTCAAAGTGTGGCCAAACCACTTGATCTGTTCGCTCTTTATGTAATCTGTACAAGATATTATACATATTCTTTCCCTGATATATTAATTTCGCAATCTATCAAGCCTGGTGACCTCGGCAGCTTTCCTCAAGCATTTCATCTCACATGTCACTATCTTTCTGTAATGTGAGGATGAGAGCAGTGTTGGTAGGAATATACTGTAGATCATATGTTCTTTAACTTCCATCTCGATATTGGGGTGAAGAAGTAGTGGTGACAGTTGGTATGTTACTGCCTTTGCCTTTTGACATCTCATCTCTATTTCTCTATCGAGGCTTCCATTTTCGGTAAAAATACTACCGAGATATTTGAACTCTGTTACTTGTTTTACTCTTATATTGTCTATCTGTATGTTTAGTGGACTCGGTGTTCTGCATATTTTCATAGTTTCCGTCTTTTGTGTATTGATCTTCATGTTGTATTTTCTATATGTTGCAGGTAGTGAGCTAACATGGTTTTGTAGTTGGAAGGTCAAATTTCACTGTGACCGTAGAAACGAAAGATGCGCATGTAGTTGTTCTTCGTTTTCGTATATGAGGCCCTGATCGTCTGCGAAAAGTAGTTCATTTATTTCATTGTTTAGTTGCTCTGAGTTGTCTTGTTCTGAATCGTTGATGTTGTATAGTATAGTTTAGAATTTTTGTTTAGTTTTGAATAGTATAGTTTTTGTATAGTTTTATAATGGATGCTGAGGTCAAGGCACTAATATGCGAGGATTCAGATGTTGTGATTTACACGGACGGGTCGGTCATCCGTCACCTGCGATGCGTATGGGCCTTTACTGTCAGATCAAAAGGGAAAACAGTACACGAAGCTAGTGGTGCCTTTACCGCAAAAACGAGCAGTCTAACTATAGAAGTATTCGCTGCAACGCTGGCACTTTCCTGGCTGGAGTCGCAAACCTATTCCCATGCTTACATACTAAGTGATTCACTGAATATGATTCAGAAAATAAAAACAGGTGAAGTACGTAGGGAATGGGCGGAGTCATTGAAGAGAACTAAAATGCGGGTATCACTACGAAAACTCACGCTTATTTTTGTCCCCGGACATGCGGCCGTGGAGGGAAACGAACGTGCGGACAAGTTAGCTAGTCTCGCCACCACAACAGACGGCCAGCCTATGGACCGAACAGACATACTGCTCTTCGTGAGTCCTCACGATCAGAGGATTTTGAGATGAATAAGCATGAGTCAATATCAAGAATGCAAAAATTGGGAGTGAGGGTGGCCCGAAGAGAACATTAACAAAGATTTCAAAAAGATTAGTGAACCAACATAGAACCGGAACCATCAGCCGTTATACCCTGAGAGATTTACTGAAGCGGAGATCGGAGCACCTATAGACGTGTCCGATGTGCGAAGATGATAATCAACATACCTAATACCTAGTTTTGAATTTTATTAGTGTTAAAATCTGGCAACTCTGGTATCAATAAAAACTTAAACTATACTGTGATCTGTGGAAGTTTATATAAAACGTGTGAAGCAATGGGTAAAATTAAGGGTCGAGGAAATAAAGGAAAATGGATAAAATCCAACAAAGAGTAAGTGTGATCGTCGAGTGTAGCTGATTCTGTAGTAGTAAATGTACGTGAACGAATATATAAATATATAGGGAAAGGTATTTTTGTGTGACGTGTTGTCAAAGTTTAGCTTGCTTGTTCTGAAAATAAAATTTAAAAAAGTGGCTTAGAAGTTAGGCACTCAGCCGAACTATCTAATCTTAGAATAATTAACTTAACTGAAAAGTTAACTAGGCCTAATTGTAGGTACTTGGATGCAATTTTAAATATAGTGCTTCATAATTACAGATAATATAGTATATTAGTATAGTAAATTTAGAGATAGCCCGCAAAAATAATAAATAATTCAACGATACATCAACCAACTGTTCGTCAACCCTGAAAAAAACTTTAAAAAAGTTATGAATTTTTGGCTGAATCCTAGTTTGATTCGTCACAGTCAGTGACCTTTGCTCTACTTTCGAGGTATTACCTGACCTTTGCAGCGTGATTAGTACATAATTTGTATTTAAAATTAAGGTATATTAATTATTTAATGAAAAGGTGGCATATTAATTTCGTATTAGTATTTTAAAGTATTTACATTAGGCAGGAATGGGGTAAGGGTTAGGATCAGTTATATATATAATATATGAAATAATAAAGTATCCGGGTATAATCTTCGTATCTACGGTCACCGCGCTAAAAATAGCACACTGTTTACATTTTTAAACAAGCGACGTCATTGAGTTCCACTAGAAAAATCCGGCAACCAATCAAATCCCGCGTGCGATGACGTCACACATAATAAAAACTGGGACATTCAAATGTAATGAGAGGGGAGACCCCTCAACCCCCCCCTTTTTTATGCCACCCTTCCCCTGGGAGGAGACACCCCAGGCCCAAAAATTTTTCAAATATTCATATGCCATGTATTCCCCCCCTTTTTTTATACCACCCCTCCCTCTTCTTTTTTTATTATTTTTTATCTCCTTTATTTTCCTTAAAACCACACACAACCTTAACTAACTAACTAACATTGGATCTCCAAAACGATTCCCGCGCGAACCGTGATATCATAACCTCTCGCAAGCCGTGGCACATTTCCGCGCGAACAGTGGATCATCGCAACTCCAGCTTTGGGGAATACCTCAAAACTAGGTCAAATTCCACCGTGACCATAGATACGAGGATTGTACCATCCAGTTTTCAAAATTGTAATTATAAGTGTACTTGATGTCGTTTGTGTCGGGAGATGTGATGCCACGGCATCCATTACTTTCGATAATTTCATTGGTGTTAAGCGGAAATCCGTGACAACACTCAGTGTGCTATTTATAGCACAACAGTGACTTAAACTAGGATTCAACCTGTCAAAGAACTTAATAAATCTAGTTTCAAACAACGACATCACTAAATGACTTGACTTTGATAAACTGCCAGACCTGAAGGAAGCCATATGAGAAGTGAACATTCAAAGAAGGGTAGTACTAAAGTGGATACCATCCCATTGTGGCAAACCAAGAGATGAGGAGGCAGATATGCTGACAAATAATGGAGCAACACAGGAACAAAAAGACCACGAAATCACCTACCAAGAGAAGAGATCCATCATCAAAGCTATCAGAAAAGTTGACTTCCCAAAAGACAACTATTAATATCTTGATAGAGCTGATCAGGTTATTATCACGAGGACAGGACACAATTGACTAAATAGCCACTTAAATGTTATGTTATGTTATGTTCCTCCAGGGCCATAGGCGGCGCATAGGGCAGAAACCATAGCTTTCCATTTCTGTCTTTGTGTTGCCAGGTCTTTCAATTGTTGCATGTTGTTTAGGTTCATTGACATGCCTTCTCTATTAATGGTTCTTCGTAGAGTTTCTCTAGGTCTCCCTCTTCTTCTTACTCCAGGTGGCACCCAATATAGTGATTGCTGGGGAATTCTTAGGCTGTTCATTCTGAGAACATGGCCGATGTAAGTCCAACGCCTTTGTCTAATGAAGGAAGATATATAGGTTTGTTTGCTTTCCTCTCTTATAGTAGTGTTAGATTTAAAGTCACTCCACTTAACGTTCAGAATGGTACGTAGGCATTTGTTTTCAAAGGAGTCGAGTCTTTTATCTGTGGCTTTTGTGGCTTTCCAACTTTCGCACCCATATGATAGAATAGGGATGATATTGGAGTTAAATAACTTGAGTTTTGTGGTGTTTCTTAGTGTGTTTGACGTCCATATGTTGCGTAGTTTATTGAAAGCACTCGCTGCAAGGGCAATACGGTGTAAAATTTCTTTTGATGAGTCTCCATCCAATGCTAGATTGGTGCCTAAATATGTAAAATTGTTGACTTTTAATAATGGAACATTTTGAATTTCTATGTTGTTGTTGGATCTCGTAAAATCTAGTATATGAGTTTTTGATGTGTTGATTTTCAACCCTATCTGATTTGAGTAGTGTTGGAGATTGTCAAACTTAGATTGAGCATCTGTGTGGTTTGCGCTCAAAAGGGGGCATATATTTGTCACTTAAATAGATTAAGACTTTTTCCATCACCTCTGTGTTCATATGGACAGACAGCGGAACATATTCTGCAGAACTGCATTACACTAATTCAATTAAGGGAGGAACACTGGCCCACAGAAAGCTGTATGGGAGCACTAAAGAACTCTCAAAATACATCAGCATTCATTAAGAAAACTGGACTTGCTTTGTAGACATGTCAAACTGAATGAGAAGAAGACCCATGCAGCCAAAAAGATGATGTTATTTACAGGCCTGGAAGAAAGGAACACAATTATTTTTAGATTAAGAACAGACCACAATATAATTAAACTATATTTACAGTAAGAGTTTGTGAGACCAATATGTGCCCCTGTGGATAGTCTCCAGAAAACACAGAATATATTTTTCAGACTGGCCACTGTACTATACCACAAGAAAAAACTGGCCATCTGAAACAGATTTGACGGACTATGAATGACTCGGAGCTGGTAACCACAGTACATTTCATTGGCGAAATCTATATCAGCGTCTGACTTCAACTGGAGAACTAGGAAGAAGAAGAACTGAGTCTTCTGAGTATGAAAGTTTTTGAGAAACCTTCCATTGCCCACAGGAAATAAGAGTTTGATTGCTCATAATTCCTAATTCCTTGGGACTGAAAAAAAAATATTAAATGGCAAGTTGAGAATAAAAGAGGTTTGGATGAGAATAGGGTAAGATCTTGTTTGTTTAGCAATATCATGGAAATGGATTATTCTTCTTCTGCGTTCGTTCTCAAACTCCTGCAAATTAGCAGGATGTAGTCGGGAGAACGGAATGCGTTGTGCCATGGTTTACAACGTTGCTGTGATATCTGTGCCTTTCGGCCTGATACATCCGACTTCAGCATGGCTTTGGGTCACTGACCCTATATGGCATGGGACAGCCAACTCCATCCCATAACCTCCTTAGTCGCATTTTACGACGGAAGGTAAACTGTTGCTATTCTTTGCTACCCTTTCAGGCGGATTAGAGATGCGCTGAGAGAGACAGAAAACTATTGGTTATGTGCACCTATAATAACAGCCACATTTAAAACATGTTTCTATAACATGTCACAGAGGACATCATTTTTCTCTGGTGTTGTTGTTTTATGTAGAGAGCAAATTATTCAATATAGTCTGTGAATTGAGGATGGATAAGCAAGACATTTTGCAGTTGCTTTGCGAGCACCTGTTTAATGTGGAAACTACTATATATGATACTTCTGGAATGTTATCGGGATATTTGATATTCAGTGTGCCATGAGTAGGACTGGGCAGAATGAGGAATGTGCCCAACCAGCGAGTCACATGAACCATCAATATACATACACTGCAATATTTGCTTGGGAAAACTGATAACTTATGGGTTTGCACAGAGTGCAATCATGTCAGCTTATAATCAATAATTTTATTTATTTATCTTCTTGATGTATCATTTATTGAAAAATATCCTATATCTGGTATGTATCATGCATTTGTATTTTTAATTTCAGAAGTGATGCAGATTCAGAAACTGAAGTTGGAGACATTTTTACAGATGAAATCAGTGAATTCACTGATGCTAGAAATAAGGTGAGACAAGTGTTTTAATATTTGATTAAACTGTTTACATACATGTCCATATGTAAGATTTGCCATTATTTTGTATGTATCCTCCCCATTTTCATGCATACTGAAGTTTTTGTACATTATTTTTGTTTAAAGTTCATATTGTTTGTTGTCATTGTCTATAGTTCAATCAAGAATTGTAAGAATGCACATTTGTGTTTGATTCTTCACCCTGACTAAGTGATCTCCAGTGTTAGCTCTACTAATCACTGACTTTGATTATCAAAAGTATGTCTTTTATTGTAATACCACCATTTTGTGTGAATATTGTTCGAAGTTCATAGTGCTAGTTATGGTTTCTGGTCACTGAATTCCAGAGATGGGCCAAACTTGTATTTTGTGGTAAAACAACTCATTCAACATGGATTTTTATCTACATACACAAGACACACATACTGTTGCTACTGGGGTGGAGTGATGTTTGATTCTCTTGAAGATCTAGTTAAGAAAATAGTTACTCATGTGTTGTGTGGCCAGAAAGTGGGCAAATAATAACAGTACTGCTACCTACCATGTATGTTAGTTAGTCGTCAGATCATCATCACTGCAAACTGGACATGTCCATAGTTGCTCCGATCTCTCCTTGAGTGTATCCGCCATTACACTTCTGCTGACAGTACCGGTCCTATGCTGGTTGACCATCATTCTTCTACGCCCTCCAAAATGTTCACCTCTAGCAACAGCGCATTTCAATCCCTGATCTTTACCTAGCCATTGAAAAGGAATAATCATCCACATTAGTCTCACTCTCGCATGTTATATCTCTTAAGGAGTTCAAAACGTCAGCGCGATTCATTGCCCCATTGCCTTGTGCCACAATCGCGCACGATGCCAGTTGATCCGCTCTTTCATTGCCTCGAACGCCCACACGCTACCATGTATGTTGTAAGAGGCAACTAAGATTTTTGGGATGGAAATGGCTGTTCCATTCCATATATGGTCATAGTGACCCAGAAGCCATGCTGAAGTTGAATGTGTCAAGCAAAAGGTGCAGATATCGGAGCTAAGCTGCAAATAATGGCACAATGCATTCCATTCTCCAGACTACAACCTGCTAGTCTAAAGGAGTTTGAGAATGAACTCAAAAAAAGATGTCACTTAGTGTTTCATCCATCCATAAACCCATAACCTGTCAGGGTTGTATGGGTACTAAATTTGATGCGTCAACACACATAGCCAAAATCAGATTTCTATCTTAGCAATGCATTGGGTGTGGAAAAAACGTGGCCTTCCCAGTCTGATATTGTCTGCCTATAATTTTCTTTGGCTTCTACTTCTTCAATTATACCCTTGTATAATTGATCACACTTGTCCGCATGAATGTCGAAAAGATGCAAGTTATTTAATCATTTTACTATTGAAAGTAGTGATTCTTGTGAACCAGTGAGATTTTCTACTTTATTTCTTACATGCACATTTGTCTTATGGAAATATAGGAAATACGCAACATTCTTCTATAAAACTTACATTCAAAGGCCTGTATTGGTTTCCCCATGTCTGCTATTGAAACATAACAGAAAACACTATTGAGTTATAAATTCTGATCTTCATTCCAGCACTAATGTTGTTTTTCCAAATTAGATTTAATCTTGATATAGGAGCTACCAGTAATCCCATCTCCAGCTTTATCTTTAATTCAGTTTTGGATTTTCCTTAGCTGCATATATAAATTCTAGTTATTTGAAAGTGTTCACTTCAAGTTTATGCCCTTTCATCATAATGTTGGCCTATGTCTCTGCTCTTTTTGGTGTTTGTTTCCATTCTATGCTGTTGATTTTCTGTCATCTTAGATTATAATTTGTCATTGATACCACATATAGCAGTGTTCTGTTAATAATTTCAGATTGATCTGGAGAATAAAGGTGTTGAGAGCGAGGATGAGGTAAGAGTAGAAAGTCTAAATAGTTTATGTTTACATTTGACTTAACGGCAGAAATTTGAATACGTCTACCGTTGGGTTTATTGACCTACTTTCGAGGTATTCCCTCGAAAAGTTCAATGCTAGTGACGTCACGATTCGCGTGGTACAGCTGGCGGGTTCTTGGAGGTTGGAATCGTTACATCACGGTTCGCGTGGAAATTTTGAACCGACAATGGTGGGCTGTTGGTCAAGCAGGTGGGGGGGGGGGGGGGGGTGGGTTTATACAAATATTATAAAAGTAGTTTATACAATTTAGTTTTTTAAACATACCCACCCCCACACATAATTTTTGTACCAAGGTAGGCGGTGCAAAGGACAATTTCCCGCCTATCTATGTGAATATATGTGGCGGAAGCGTCATCAAAAATCACCAGATTTGTTCCAGGATTTTCTTGGCGGGATAAAACAAGTTTATTTGCCAAGGAACAGTGACTAAGCGCCCGCCACATATATTCCGGGATTTCCATTGTGGGATAAAACATGTTCGTCTGCCAAGTTACTAGCTGACTACGGTAAGTGTTTCATACTGTACCATTTCACACTGTTTACATTTTTAGCTAGGCGTCTACGGATTTCTACTAGTAAAACCAATGAAATCCGCCATCAGATAGATCTATTTAAAAAAAAATGTCTGCCACGCATAAAATCGTTCGGCGGTCGGCGGAGATCTGACATCACGGTCTGCGTCGATTCCATTGGTTCTCTAGTTTTCTCGCGGAACTCCGTGACGTCAACTTGTTAAATATGTAAACAGTGTGCTATTAATAGCTCGTAACGGTGGACGTATTCAAATTTTTACCGACTTAACTTATATTAAAAATATGTGAAGATGTTGACAGTAACATCACAGATAATATTGAAACAACATAGTTACTTAAAGAGAATAGGGAGAACATGGAAAATGAAACAAATTAAATATTTTGGACATATTAAAAGACATTGTTGAAGACCTTTACTTGAGAGTAAAGTTGGGTGGAAGAGGTAGCTAGAGATGCATAAAATGGGAAGTGCCTGATTGTTGTCAGGTCTCGAAAGTGGAACACAGAATAGCAATACTATTACTGCCATGCATGTTACACATGGTGATTACATGCCATGCATGTTACACATGGTGATTACGGAGGTTTGCTGGTGGAGTTGGTTGTTGCATTCCATTGTATGTCAGGACAAAAGGCACGATAGTATGTAAATCATGATAGTGCTTTCTGTTCTCTGGACTACATCCTGTTAATCTACGGGATTATGAGAATAAGCTCAGATAAAAATAATGGAAAGGAAACACCATGAGATGTACAGGATACAGTCTAGCAGAGTGCACTACCAAGACAAGATGCAATATGCTGGAGTTAGAGAGGGATTCAGTACCCAATGACTGAGGAGTGCGGTAGCCTATTTGATAGTGAGCTTGCTTGCTATCACTGGGTTACAGCGTACCAGGTTCGAAACCACATCCGGGCAAAAATATCTGGGTTGTGATTTCTCGCTTGACATGACCACTCCTCCAGTTGACTCAGTTGTAAATGAGTAACTGACACATGAGTTAAGGGAGGGAAAACAGCAAGGAAGGGAACTAACCACCCCACCTAATAGTTGCTACATGAAGAGTTATCTTCATCCCTAACGTGAGTTACCATGGGACCTTCCTTTACCATTTTTACCCTAAAACACAAAGGGAAATGATTTGTTCGCAGACTGAAGCTCCTCATCCAAGATAAACACAATCTACCTACTCTTTGGGTAATAAACACAATGGTGAAGAGTCACATCACATACCGTGTTTGGCAATGGATTGGAAGGCTATCAGCTGTTGTGCAACACGAATCTTGCAGAAGAAATAAGTTCTGGGACCTAGTGATACATGAGGTGATATTGAAATGGTCATTGTTCCCTGTTTACATTGGTGCTCACGAGTGTGGCAGCTGGCAGTGTGTTTTCGTTTAACAAGAACCAGACAATCTTTGCCTTGGAGGGATTGATGACCACATTGTAGTTAGTGCAAAAGATTGCAATTTCTTCTACCTTACTGTGAATGCTTTTAGCAATTTCAGATCTTATTCTGCATTCATTTTCAAACTCCTGCAACTTACCAGGTTATAGTCAGGAGAACAGAATATGCTGTGTTATGTTTTACAGCTTAGCTACGATATCTACGCTTTTCAGCCTGCCACATCTAACTAAAGCATGGCTTTTGGTATGCTTTTCAACCTGATACATCAAACTAAAACATGGCTTTTGATCTACTTTTCAGCCTGACACATCTAACTAAAACATGACTTTTGATCTACTTTTCAGCCTGACACATCTAACTAAAACATGACTTTTGATCTACTTTGACCCTATACAGGATGGGACAGTCAAATTCTTACTTCCCCCTAAATCAGCCTCTTTATTCGCCTCTTGCAACATGCATGGCAGGTAACATTCTTGCTATTGCTTCCTTTGTGAATCACACAAACAGGATTTCAGATTTGTCTGTGTTCATCTTCTAGGTGTCATATGAATTTGCTGCCAAGGACATACTGGCGTTAGAGGAATAACTAACTAACAACATGTATGCTTTCTCAGGATTGACCTAGATGCTGGACAGCAGTGGGAACTTGTGATTTCATGCATTTCTCTGGATGTCCTGGACCATCTCTTATTGGTTCAATCCTGTAAGTTAAGGGTGCCATCAGTAAGGGTCAATGTCGAAGAAGTTTGAATTTTGACTTCAATTTCTTTGTAGATGTTGAACATGATACGTGATTGAGAATAGCCTTGTAACACTTCCCAATACACTTGTAGGGGCATGTGTCTGTTGTGTAAGTCCTCCCCATCAGAGAAACATCATTCAATTCATGGAGAAAGAATTTAGTTTTAGTTTAGAACTCATCAGATTTAAAAGTCTACTCTGTTATAAGCTTCCTTCAAGCCAGTCGCCGTGGCAATATTTTTCCTGTTTGTATTGGAATCTCTCATAAGCATATGCAAATGTTGCAGCATTATCTCTGTTCCTGGTTCATAGCTACTCAGTTTTATCGGGAAGAGTGTGTTTCCACCTTAAGTTGACACATCACATTTCTGGTCAGCCTCTTCAATTATTTTTGTGTGTCAAAGCTTTAATCTTGTGTGCTTTAATCTTTAACCTCTGGTATATAACTTTACTGGAGTTTAGCACATTATCAAGATACATTTAGGAAGTCATCTACATAAAAACATACTGGACAGCGTGCACAGAACTGAGTTGCTTACAGAGTGGCAGTGAGGACAATGTTCTGCAAAGGACAAGTCACATAGATGATGAAAAACATACAGTCCGGGATATTTTTAATGACATGTTTCATTTCTGTCCTAGGAAGAAATATTTGGTTTAGTGGATGAAGAAGATGACAGTGATGAGGAAATAGGGGAGTGGTCCAAACGTCTGAAACAGGCTAAATTTCAGGCAAAACTAGAAAAGAAGAAAGCATTGCCAGGTATGTGACAACAAAATCTGCAGTTTAATCTTTATTTGTATTATTTTACATCATGTTACTTACAGCATATTTCCTTTAGGTATATATGCTGATTATCATCTTTGCACACCGGACACGTCCATAGGTGCTCCGATCTCCGCTTCAGTAAATCTCTCAGGGTATAACGGCTGATTGTAACAAGCATATTTCCTTGTATAAATCAATCCATTAATAAGCTGAAATAAACCGTTTATATTATGTGATTCTAATGTCCAGAAAGTGTCAAAATTTGAAAATCTTTGAATAGGCAGAGGTAGAAAAACATAATACTGTGGAATCCTATTATTATAAGAATGAAGGGACAAGTGAAATCATGCTCAAAGGAAATTAACATAAACATTAGCAACAGTAAGACGCAAGGGTCTTTTTTTCATTTGCTCCAGTCCGATTCAATGAATAGAATAGCTGGGAACAATACATCAAAGATAACACAGCATGACCTTCTTAGGTGGAATCTCCAGCCATGACTGTCTGCAATAGAAATACTGTTGAAGGTCATGTCACAGCAGTCATTAAACCCATAACTACCAGGTACCAGCATTTTAAAATTAAGAACAAGGGTCACAGCACTGGGACATTCCATATATACTCTGCTTCCCGTTCTATCAGTCATCTAAAAGTGTATACGCTCAGCATCCCAGTTACGGATAGTGCATTCTTCTGATCTTTCTGGAGAGGGTGCACTTTTTCCAGTCGCCTCTAGTCCCTCCCACTTCTACTGTTCTCTGAATGTGTACAATCTTGTTTGACTGTGTCCTTGTCTTTTCGTAGGGTATCCATGACTAAAAAATTGGTAGCGTATCCTATTTATGACGTAGCCATCAAGCAAGCATGTTTTGGCTGTATTAATTTTCTAGGCATTATAAATATGTTTAGTAGGTTGCCATTGCTTTCTGAACGGTCCGGATGCACAATTCCCTATGGCGGGGATTGAACTCGGTACAGTGACCGTCACAGACAGGATCTGTCCCACAGATCCATGACTGCTCTAATTAATTCAATCCTGTCTCTTCTTTTTTATTTCAGTGCCATTCACCAAGGCTTTACCATAACACATCTGCTCTTTCGATTCCCCTGACTCCAGCATGACCTGGACAGTAGATCCATGTAATGCTTTGCGTGTTGTTAAGAAGAGTGACCCACTCATTTCTGACAATACACTTTTCTATCTTGCACAGGATACTTTGAAAGTCTGATAGAATCATTGAATCTGTTGGTGGTTGCGTTGCCAGTCAAGTGATAGCTGCTGTCACCACCTCTATTTCCTTTTTCATACTCGATGTTGTGGGGTGTGCGCAACTGACTTCTTAGCTGATTTCTTGCCATTTTGGTAGGCCATGAAACCCCAAACACACTTATTTGTTTCTTGTGTTACTGAGCTGTCTGTGTTAATTATTATATCATGTGGCTTCGAGCAGTGCAGGATGAGTTCTTGGGTCATTCCCTTTGTTCCGATGGCAGCCAAGTCGCTGCACTCTCTTCCCAACTGTATCTTGCTGATGTTTGTCCGTCGTAATTGACAATGGCCAAAACTCAGCCAAAATAATAATAATGTTGAAAGATAATAAAGTTAATAGTGCGTTTTTAAATTACTAAGTCCAATGCAAGCACAAAAAGTTCTTCCACATAGTTGACATCTGTAGAGGGTTTCTATGGGATGTTGAGATGTTTGGTCTTTTCTACTTGCCCACTTCTGTCTTGCAGTATCTTGCTTGGTCTCTTCCGCCACTAGTGTTCCAGAAGAACCTACATCAATTTTAAGATGTTTCAGTGAGGACTTGAGTGCGTAAGTGTCAGCGCATTCTGCAGGCCAACCAGGATTGATTCACACTTCTTTCTCTTCATATTTATATATTTATTAGCTTTAAGATAAAGAAAGAATTGGGTTGAGAAATGACTAGCACTGAAATTGGTTTTCAGTGTGTCAAAACTGTTGTCAATAACTTTCTATATTTGCTAAATGCCACCCATTCACAGCCTCTTCTCACTTCCTCCAAACTTTGAATAGGGTGTCTTCATCCAAAACCTTCCTCTCTTGATGCACCTTCCTTTTGTGTTGTGTTGACATTGGTGTAGGAGGTGATGGTCATTGTTGGTGACTTTGAAGTATTCTTTAACCTGAACTATTTTATGTCTTGTTTTGATGTCTAGGATAAACCTTATTGCAGCGATAGTTGTATCTCTTGTGCATCCTAGGACAGCTCTCATGACTTTGTTTTGAACTATTTTCAGTCTATCCACCTGTGTTTGCAGTGTAAGTAAACCTAGACCAGAGACCAACACAAATAATACCACTGACTGCATCATCTGAAAAAGTGTTCGTTGCGGCATCTCTGAAAATGCAATGATTTTTACTGTTCTGACACCTTTCTTAGTTTTATGAATGATAATTATCCACGTTTCGCAAAAGATGGACATATCAAAAGTGATGCCTGGATATTTCATAGTCTGCTCCCTGTCAATGTTGATGCCCATGCAGGTGGCTGCTGGTACTGTGTCTGTGACTATGTTGTTCAGCGAGAACCAGATGATCTTTGCCTTGTTGTGTTCCACATGTTGTTCTTGCTTTCATAACATTATCTTTCTGTACTTCATAACTGATACAAAAAATTCTCTCAATTGGTAACCCCAAATTGACTAAACTGGAAACAAGTTTCAACACAATATCATAGGTTAATCCAACTCTTAGAGCCTGCATACTAAAGTGAGCATCAAAATTATACTAAGAACTTGCTTTATTTTCTTAAATCTGTGTATTGTCAGGTCACAGGTCCATTCAAGTTGGAAAAAGTAAGCAAAAGGAAAAACATGTGTGTACAGTAATGTTTGATAAATGTTCTAGTTGCTAAAACATTAACATTTGGAAAGTTGGAATAATAGAGTTAACTATTATTAATTCTAATTTCCAGTAAAATTTGATGAATACTGGTGAAGTTATGGGATATGTGTCACATGGGATCATAAATGGGGATAAAAGTGATTAGAGTTAATGGAGAGATTAATTGATTACTTGAATGTCTGTGTTACCCTTGTTCATTGCTTGATAATGCAGGACATCTTCACATTAGTCATTCCATGGATTGGTGTGTGGAAGTGGTATGATCATGTTCCATTTTTGTTGTAAGCAGCTCTCTTTAGCCATAAGCCTGGATTACAGCATACCTGTGTAATATATCAGTAGTTCATTTCTTGAACCTCATTGTCTTGTCACTTGGATTTTGTCATCTATTACTACTATTTTCTATTATGACCAAGCCAAGTCAGTCAACTATTGCTGACATAGTTACAAATCTATCTATGTTCCTTCAGTGCGGAGTACAGTGCATAGGGTAGAAGCCAGAGCTCTCCCGTTCATCAATGTAATGAGCTACTGTGTGTAATTCTTCTTACATGTTGTTGAGACCCATAGTCATACGCTCTTTGATGGTTGTTCTGAGAAGAGTATCTCTTTGTCTTTTTCTTTTGCCGTCTGGTACGCATTTTAATGCTATTTCAGGCAGACAGTTGTCATCAATTCTAAGTACATGTCCGATTAAAGCAAATCGCTTTTTGTTGTGGAAACATATTGCTATTTGGTGTCTTCTCTTGCTTGTTTGACTTGAATTCTTCAAAAATATATTTAAATATAGCAGGAAACAAAAGTTTTGGGGCTGCAGCTCCACAATGGCACAGACTGGGAACTTCATCCTCCTCCTTGACTGTCCTGAAGATCTAGCAAGACCAAAAGAATCATTAATCAAGAAAAAGAAGGGTTGTTATTGAGGACAGCTTTACATATGACTCCTCTAACATTACCTGTATCATCACTTTCAAATGCTGTGATGTAACTGATGACACCTCTAACATTACCTGTATCATCACTTTCAAATGCTGTGATGTAACTGATGTGTGACTCCTCTAACATTACCTGTATCATCACTTTCAAATGCTGTGATGTAACTGATGACACCTCTAACATTACCTGTATCATCACTTTCAAATGCTGTGATGTAACTGATGTGTGACTCCTCTAACATTACCTGTATCATCACTTTCAAATGCTATGATGTAACTGATGACTCCTCTAACATTACCTGTATCATCACTTTCAAATGCTGTGATGTAACTGATGACACCTCTAACATTACCTGTATCATCACTTTCAAATGCTGTGATGTATCTGATGTGTGACTCCTCTAACATTACCTGTATCATCACTTTCAAATGCTGTGATGTAACTGATATAGACATAATTGACATTGGACTTACTGACCATGTTCATGATGTATGCTAATGGCATTTTAACTCTGCTCCCACATGCATTAATAGCACTAACCATCTCTAAGCTTGAGAAGCCCACACGACCACCCTATTGTGCTTCACTGATGATCAGAGCCCATATTTTTTAAACAAATAATTATTGTCTATGTAACATCTTATGTACAAGTTTTATTTTTCCCTGGATCTGTTGTCAATACTGAGAATGAATATGATGGTTTATCTTGAAAATGAGTATACCCACAATAATTAAAACATCAGCTCTATGTGTTAAATGTACTAATGTGGTTCTGAAATATCTACCGGTAAGTAAATACAATATCTTTTCCCATTTTGAATTTTCTCTGTGTTTGTTTCATTTACATTTCTTTCTTAAACAGATGCACCTGAAAAATCTTGGGGAAACAAGAGAACAGCTTTTTATGGATCTGGGGTCAGAAGGAAACCAAAACAGGCTGGTAAGTGCAGAGGAAGCTTGTGGCATATGCATAACATTAAATTCAGGTGTGATATTAGTTACTGATGAGATTGAAAAATGGTAATGGATGTCTCATACAGTGTTAGAGTAATGTGTGTTATACTGTGGCCGTTAGAACCATCGCTAGCCACCACATGAAATGCAGATGGTATCAGTTAACAGAGATTTATTATTTGATATGAATCCTGAACTTCAGCCGAACGAAATGTTTAATGGCAACGAGAAATACAAAAGAGCGGACACGCACAAATTGTACCCCGCAGTCACCGAATGCTGACCAGTAAAATACAAAAGACAGTAGAGATCCTGGATTAGATTCAGACACTTTTAAGTACGTATTGAAATAAAGAGTGTGACTAATGTTGAATGAAAGGGGGGAGGTGAGAATCAGTTTTTAGTTTCAGTTTTTGAGTTGGGTTTTGAACGGGAAGATAGTCAGTCAGAACTGGGCCTTTGCGCCGGACAGACGTGTCCACCAGACTCTGAAAATACAGAGTAGATTCAGAATATTGGATAAGTCACATGTTGTTGAGAGTAGATTCCAGAACATTGAATAAGTCACATGTTGTTGAGAGCAGATTCCAGAATATTGGACAAGTCTATATTTTTGTTGAGAGTCGATATTATGCCTTTTTGGAATTGAACGAATATGTACAATAAAGTTACGAATTATATGTGAACGCTGGAGTTACAGCCTTGTTTCATACGTATGTTATCACTTGGATATCTGTGAGAGAGCTACACTGACCACATAGTCACTGACTATATATATTACCCCGTATCAACCTTTTTATACGTTCACAATACAGTGTTATAGTAGATGTGTGTTATACAGTGTTATAGTAGATGTGTGTTATACAGTGAGTAGACACACTGTAAGACTGATCTGCAGGTGACCAGTGTTAAATACAGAGGTTGTTCAATCATCAAAAAGTGTCCACCTAAAGCAGTTCTACTTCATCACATCCTCCATCACTAACTCTTCAACTTTGGATGCCTGAGATGCTAACATGTTCAGCTACATGCAAGACTAAGGAGGTTGAAAGTAACTGCAAGACATGTTCAAATTAAACCCACCCATTCTGTGACAGCTCATGAGGAGCATGAAGACATAATCATTGTTTTAATAAGTACACATCTGTAAACTTGCAGTAGACAATATGGCAGGTGTGATAACAAATCCCTCCAAATTTGGCCAACGGACAGTGTTTCATTTGAAGGATGTCAACCAATCAACATTCATCAAAGAATGTAGGCAGTGTATGGTGGAAAATGTGTTTAAAAGACAGTAGTGAAGGATTGGGCAAGAATGTTTTGGGAAGGACGACAGGTAACAAATGGTCTTCCATAACAAACAGAAGATCATTTGTTACCTGTTGCCCTTCCATGGCTGGGTTAGGCAAATTTCTTCAGAAAAGGTTTTGCATAAGGTTTGACCAAGAAAGACTCTTGTTGGTGGACTTTAAAGAGCCTAGTGTGAACATCAGTGTTTTGTTTGGCTACAAGAATACACTAGACAAGTTGCATACAGCAAACAAGAGTACGCAACCAGGCATGCTTTCACGCGATATCATTCTGTTAATGCTCCCTTTCATGTCACAATAATTAGGTCTTGTGTCACAACACGTGCCTTACCCTGCTGTGAAAGATAGTTTGTTACCTGTGACCCTTCCCAAAAACATTCTTGCCCAATCCTTTACTGTTGTCTTCAAAACAATATTCCACCATACTGCTGCATTTTTGATGAATGTTGGTTGGTTGACATCCTTTGGCTGTGAGAAGTTGAATCACTGCTCATCATATAAATATTGAAAAGATTTATTATCACACTAAACATGTTATCGACTACCTGCACAGACCACTAAGCATACAAAGAGAATTACCATTTATTCATCGATGTATATTTATTACATTACATCATTGATGACATCTTCATGTTTCTGGCATAGGTGACTTAGCATGAGTGAGTTTCATTTGAACACTATTTGTATATATGCCATGAGGAAAATAGTAATATCTAAACAAATTACAAACAAGTTAAAAGTGAGAATTATAAAATTCTACATCTATTTTATAGTGATGTATAGAATGGTGTACAGAAACATGGACACTAAACTAACAATTAGAAGACAGAATCTGTGCTTTTGAGATGTGGGTATATAGAATAGGGAGAAAATCATGGAAAGAGAAGAAAACAAACAAAGATGTTCTAAAAACACTTAATATGAAGAAAGAATTACTAAGAGAAATAAAGATCAGGCAAATAAAATATATGGACACATTAAAAGACTTGTGTCCTTATTGAAGACCTTACTTGAGGGTAAAGTCAAGGGGAAGCGAGCAAGAGGTAGGCAGAGATACAAGTGGGAGAGTAACATCACAAGATGGACAGATTTACAGTCTAGCAGAGTGCACCACCAAAACAGACATTGGATGTTGGAGTTCTGTTGCAGCCAACCTTCGTTGCGTAGACGGCACTTGATGATGATGTATATATGCCATTGTTGAATGTTTGAAGCATTTACTGAGAGTTGCAAAATGCCCATGCTGTGATGTGGTCTGAAAGGGGAGCAAAGAATAGTAACTGTGGCCTGCCATGCATGTTATAGAAACGACTGAGGACATGGGAGTGAGGTTGGCTGTCCCATTCTATATAGGATTAAAGTGACCTGAAGCCATGCTAAAGCTAAATGTATCTTTGATTACATCCTGCTTATCTGCAGAAATTTGGGAATGAATACAGAGGTAGGGGGATGCAGTAACACAGGGCAAATACAGGTATAAATGGAAGTAGGTGAATGAAGTGTTACTTACTGGATTGCCCAACTGCAGAACAAAGAATACAAATCTGCAGGGCACGGGACTACCTACAAATCACCGGTGATAAAGAACATCCTCTACACCCTGAAATTCTCAAAGTGAAAGGCAGTCGACTTAAGAGAGGAAAGTCATGGATGGGGCGCGCATAGGATATTATACAGAGTGTGTGCAGATTGGAAGATGTGCTACCTGGTGCGGAATGGAGTTGTGCACCCTTAAATTGTCCGACAGCCTTCAAAGTAATAATAATACTCAATAGAGAATGCAGGGAATGGTGTCCGACAGTGGGGTAGTTGGAGGTACTCGCTCTATTCTGTGAAAATTCCAGGGAAGGTGATATGATTGTAAATACAGATGTGTTGGTTGAAAGACACATCAGAAGTGCCTGGGCCTTCACGGTGCGAAGAAACCATCAGAGAGGAAAGTGGTACATTCACCCAGACGACAAGCAGCATGACAATGGAGATTTTGGCAGTACCCAAAGCTTTGCAATGGGTCTGCTCACAGACTATCTGCGAGCATGCCTTCATACTCAGTGACTTGAGAGCATGATTGTGAAAGTTCAAGTGGGATACATTTGGGAACAGTGGCTGGATGCAGCGAAGAATTCCTATATGCGTAAAGTAACTTTCATTTTTGTGGTGGGACATGCGGGAGTCCTGGGTAATGAGAGAGCAGATAGTTTGGCAGCATACGCTGCCACTATGGCTGTTGGCGGAGCGATGGATCGGGCACACATTTTGAGCGTCCTACGGGAAAATGCACGAGCAAATGACTGTATAAGTGACGATAACTTTTGTTTCATGACGACTAGAATAAAGGAATTTGGTTTGAAATATGGTGTCGCTAGAAAGGAGCATTCTCATGGGCAAGAAAGAATGATGGTCAATCAACTGAGTACTGGGACCGTCAGTCAACGTGTAATGGCTGCCACACTCTAGGAGAGATCTGAGCACCTATGGACTTGTTCAGAGTGCAGTGACGATGATCCAACGACTAATTGTTACCAATAGTAAATGTAACATACCCAGAACAAAACACAAGCACAGACAATATTTAGACTAAAAGGGTTTCATCAGGATGCAAAACAATGTACCATTGGAATAAAAACAGCGAGCTTACATGAGCAAACAAGAGCAGGTATTTAAAGTGTCTGGTGTTTTTTAGTTATCTCTAAATTGCCCTAATTTTTTTCCACCATGGATAAATGTTATAAAGGCAGTATCAAGCATATCTACCGATAAAGTCATCACCTCTGCTACCTACCCTTTACCCTGACACATGGGAACAAACTAATGATTCGCTACAAATAAACACATCTATCAGTACTCAATATATATATATATATATATATATATATTATAGCGCATGCAAAGGCCATCTCCAGAGAACTCTTCTACCCCTGAGTTGGCAAGGCAAAAAGGGATCAGCACATAGATAGACAGAAAGTACTCAAAGAAAAAGAAGCAAATGATCTTCAAAAGCTAAAAGCCACAATGAGTATGATCACAAAGAATTTCCTGAGCAATCATGGATACATGCATTTACAGATGGATCAGCTAAAAATGTAATCAGAAATGGAGGGACAGGCATCTTTTTAACATACCCTGATCATTGCTCTGTGACAAAGTCCATCCCCACAGGAAAGTTCTGCTCCAACTATAAAGCTGAGGTTGAAGTAATAGAACTAGCTGCCATCATGAAAGTTGGTACTGACTCTGAATGTCAATGAGTGGTCACAGATACACCTTATGATGTTCTGCAGGCTCTCAATGATGGTAAACTACAACATCTAAGAGACAGACTAAACAACACAGCAAGCAAAAAAGAGTAGAACTGTACTTCAGTGGGTACTACAACACTGTAGTATCCTGGGAGTATCCACTGTAAAGGACAGATGAGTTGGTCTCTAAGGGAGGAGGGTGTATGCAGGAAAACAATGAAGTTTCATCAAGAAAAGAAGAGAGCTATACAAACCATCAGAAGTGAACATTGCATGACAAAAGACAAATACCACTACCATAATCGGCATGAATAAACACATGGTCACAATAAACTGTGTCACACCACTGTGCAATTGTGGAACAGTTGAACAGATCTCTGAACATATTCTGTAGAACTGTTTCCAGTATGAACAATTGAGATAGACATACTGACCCAAAGGCACGATACTACAAGCAAAGATATATGGAACCAAAGAAGATCTTGAGACAATGGTGGAATTCACCCATAAGACTTGTCTGATGGTGTAGACATGAAGTAGTAAAGAAAAGAAAGTTATCTCTAGATTTTAGTGATTACTTATTTTAGTTAATGATTTCCTGTTTCTGTTGACAGGAAGTGATGAGGAAGATGAATGGATCCTGGAGGAGAAAGAAATCGAAAAGTTGCAGCAAAAACTGGATGAAGATATTGATGAAGAAGACTTCCTTGTACCCTCACTTATTCAGGTAATTCTAAAGATACTCGTATATAGATTAATCACTCAGAGAAAACTGATTTGTAATATATTCAAACTGAAAAATATAACCACAATTTGCAATGTTCAAAGAGGTTGATTACATCTTCAGTGGTTGGCAGATATAGAAGCATCCTGGGATTTGTAAGAAACATCAAGGTTTACAATAATGCAAAAGCTGACATACCTTCTATATCATATATAGTTGAAACATTTCTGGGTAGGTGAGACAGCATCTTTCTCCAAGGTATCTGCTTTCAGAGTGAGGACCAGAGTCATCAAGAGTGCAATCCTGAGATTAATGATGTGTGTTGAACTGAATTATACAATGTTTTTTTTATTATTCATGCCATCTGTTGAAAGAATGCACATCTTTTGGTCTGGGAGAAGCACAGTCATCATCATCAGGTGCCATGCTTGCTGGTGTAGGTGATAGTGGCTCTCGACAGCTCTCTGTCTCCAGTATTATGTATCAGGATCATTGTTGTTTCCCTGCCGTGCCAGGCTGTTAAACTGTCTTAATATTTTCTCACATTGTCGCCCTGTGTCTCTGTTACCTCCAATCTTGCCTGTTGTGACTATGTTATCCAAATCTCCTTGTCTTTTTCTTATATTATTGATTAAGATCCATCTCACATTTGACTCTTTCAACACCTCTACATTAGTTTTTCTGTGTTGAGATCTTCATGTTGTGATTGAGGCAGCTTTCGTTGAGTAGGATTATGTGATCTCGAAGCTCTTCACTTCAACTGTGGAGTAGGTACTGATCATCAGCAAAGAGTAATTCAGTTATGTCAATTGCATGGTAAGCTTCTGGTGGTGTTTCTACTGCTTTTGTAATACTCTCCATGTAAATGATAAACAATGATGGTTAAAAGATACACCCCTGTCTAACTCCTTATGTTAGTAAAAACCACGTAGTAAATCCAGCATTCATTTCTATTGCATGATTGAAATACAGTTAATACTGTATTATTTAATTTTTTTCATTTCTATTGCAAGATGAATTATTTATTGTTTTATATATCATTATTGTGATATCTTCCAGGGACCTAAAATTGTCTTACTATATTTCACAGAAGTCAAAAACAGCTGAACAGAATGAGTTGGCAGTTAAAAGAGATTTGAATGTGCAAGAAAAAGAAGAGGTTTGGCTATTAGCCCTTATTCTAGCTTTAATCACAAGCCATCATCTTGATCAATCTATAATAATTACAACTAATTTCCATATTGACAATTATAGTTTGCATTGTATCAAATGAAGTTCAGAAACTGTATTATTACACATTCAGTGGTGTCTGCTGGTGTCAAGTTTTTTTAAAAATATCTCACGGTTAAGTGAAATAAAATCAATCCTACACAAAGACCTAAATATGTGTGAAAACATCAACACTAGCCACTGGGAAAGAGAACTAGGAACAGATCTAAAAATCATAGTACCAGAAATCCGGTAAAATACTAACCCTTATTACCAATTTTCAAAAATACAAGACTATAAATGATTAACAAACACTACTCAGCACACACTTGGACCCACACAGCAGAGGAAGCCACCAAAATAGGTGCTGGGATATACACAAAACACTCAGATGGTAATTCTACACAAATACCGTGTATAATCTGGGAGTTTTTTTTAAATTTATTCAAACGTGATTTAGGGGTCTTCACCAATAAATGAGTACAACACAATTTAAAATAAAAATATATTACATCAAATATATGACAGAGGGAAAAAACGTACCAGTAAAAAAGCCAATGACTCGCATGTTTTTGTCCAATATATTCAAGCCAGGATTAAATTCCCTAGGACTATAATATACCAGTATCTGATGTTATTTATTAACCGAAATTCTGTAACGTGTGGTTACCGGGTACATATAATGCCACCTGTGAAAACAAATGACGCATATATACCGGTAACTTGCATTTATCATTTAGCCCTACTGTGTAGTGTTTTGATAGTAACAGATTAAATTATAGTGAGTTTGGCTTGCTTGCAACAAAATGTTTAAACAAAATTAGTTGTAGAGATGCACAAAATAACATCAGATATCGAAAACAGAGGGAAAGACTTACCAGTGCCAGTCCAAACAGTCATTGAAATCCTTCAAAGTCTGAATCACCGTCTAAAGTCTGAAATAACTCACGAATGTCATCATCTGTCATGGAAACATATTGTCAGTCTCCAGTACATTGTTGTCATCCGTTTTGTCCTCAAAGATAGCGTCGTCCTCACTTCCATCCATTGCGTTACACATTGAACATGTTTTGAAAGATCGGACGATCATTTCGGATGAAATATCCAACCACGGATGAAATATTCTTTGACCCACATAGTGATTGTGGTGATGTCAACTGTTTTTTTATATGACCACCCTTTGTCAGAGTTAAATCAGATGATGCCATCCAGTCGTTGCATTTTTCTTGGAGTCTGTCCTGGAATGGTTTGCTAAGGCAGACATCTAGCTGCTGCAAGAGGGAGGTAAGTCTCCCAGGAATAGCAGAAAAAGACAACCACATCTCACTGCATCATTGTTCCACTTTCTCTGTGAGATGTGTTCTAAACAAGTCCCAGACTAGCATGTATGGTTTTTTTTTAAAGTGGCCTCCTTCCTCTGCCTCCACACTTTATCCAACCATTCCAGAATGCCACTTTCGTCCTTCCAACCTTTCATGTGAGAATGCACAAACACGTCACTTGGGAATTTCACCTCTTTAGGCAGAGCCTTGCATTTAAATATAATCACAGGTGGCAAACTTGACCCATCTGTCATGCAACCTAAAACAACAGTGAAACTAGTTTTTTCATGCCCAGTTGTCTTTACAAAAACTGTCTACGCACCTTTTCGTTCAACTGTGTGATTTGAAGGCATATCAAAGCAGACAGGGGTCTCATCCATATTTCCTATTTGAGTTAGGTCGAAGTTGAACCTCTACCTCAGGTTAATAGTGAAACATTGAAACAAATACATTTTTGTTTCTAGATCCATCAGCAACTTTTGCACGGGCTTAGTGTGTGTTCGTAGACACAAGTGATGTCTGCTCATGAAGCGATTGTACCATTCTATTGACACAACAAAGTCCTCAGAATTGTGTTTCTGGAATGCAGGATCTTTCAGTATCGAGAGCGCCTTGATCCGAATATTGGTGCGGGTTATAATTAATCTGTTCTTCCTCAACTCATTATCTATTCAGATAATTTCTCCTCCATCGTAGGGAATGAAGCTGTACAGCCACGTGTGCTTTCTTTGACCTTGGTATCAGAGACAATTCGTCCTTTTTTCCCTCCATTCTTGTACTTGTTTTTCGTTCACAATTAAGTGGCGGGAAGCCATCAAACTGTTGGATTTCTCCACAAAAGTGATAACATCCAACTTAAAACCAGCAGTATACAATGTTCTTTTCTGTCCAGGCATCCTTCTTTTAAAACACGAATAAAATCACAGTGACAATAAAAATTTACGAAATGCAAGCTTAAACTGCTTGTGCAGTATTCTTGGCTAATTAAGTCGCCGCCTTATATTTTGTTAATTAGTCCATCCCACTGAGGACGTAATTGACCACTGGCCCTACCCATTTCAGTCAGCTCAACCAATCCAAGTTTGCCTCACATTTTGATGATGGCATCCAAATAAGTGAGCAAATGTATATTTCTTTATAGAAGACTTGAAACGAGGTTCCAAATCCTGACATTATCATAGGCATTTTGTAGCAAAATTCCACCGTAATTGATTCCCCTTTCCTTTTCTCCCCCCCCCCTCCCCACTGCACATTTAGTGGCAGACGAGATCAATTTCACAATTCTCTGTCATGTTTATTACTGTATACTCCCTACAAGGTAAACATACGTCGCAGCACAGTTAAAGATATAATAGCAGGCATGGAGTACTAGGTTTTCATGTCCGAAAGCTGACTAAGGCAAAAATAGTGAGGAAGTCTCCGGAGAAGTATGGTTCGTCTGTTGAGTACATTTGAAGGCAGCACTGCATTAGAGGGCAACTTATGTGCAAGACTAAGTGAGATTATTGTAACCAAAAGCAGTGTTCATGTTTGAGAAAAACAACTATCTTCTTCCAGCAGCAGATTATATGAAATAGTAAAGGCATGATACCATAAAGTCCCAGTACAAAAAAATGTGGGCAGACTTGGACGAGGTGTTAATGATGTCAGTGAACGAAACCTCGGCTAAGAGGGCATACCAATCCTAGTTCAACATTACTATGTGAGCAATTACTTTTACTGGAAGAGGTCACAATTGAGATGAGGCTAGTACCCGAGGACACAGGGGGCAATGGTGTCTAAATGACATTAGACAAGTTCATTAACAGCAGAACGTCTCGTACAACATAGATCAATCAATCAAGCAAGTGCCATGCAGAATGGCGGAGGCAATCATGTTTCTCCATGACTCTCTGTTTCTTGTGTTGTCAATAAGCTCGGTTGGTGAACTTCTATCGTGCCACAATACTAGTCCATCTAGCAACTTTTCTCTTTGTTGTCCCTATCTCTTCTTCCCTTGATCTGTCCAGTGATTATTAAGTGTTTAAGCTAAGTTCTTCTCAGCACATGGCATAAAAATCTTGACTTTCTGCCCCTAATGTTTGATATGATTGATCGTTTTATGCCAGCATCAATGAGAACCTCTGCATTAGTTTTCTTAGCTGTCCATGGTAATTTCATCATTTTTCTCAGAAACCACATCTCTGTAGCCTCTAATTCGCTTTGAATTTTTTTGTTTACAGTCCATGCTCACATCCATAAAAAAGAATTGGGTCAATATAACATCTCAGCACTAAAATTCTGGTCTGCATTGATAGTCTTCCATTGCTCAAAATGGTTCTCATTTTTTGGAATGCTGATTTGGCTTGTGCTGCTTGGCTCTTTATCTCATTTGAGCATCTGCCTTCTGATGTTAACCTGAGTGCCAAGATATTTAACTTTTTCAACTTGTGTTAATTTTGTGTTGTTAATTATTATGTTGCAAGATATAGTCAGCCAAAGTCTAAATCCTTGCTCACCATCTAGTCTGAACTGCAACCCATGGATGTTTTGGCCTACAAAGTCCAAGGGCACAATGGGGTATAAAATGTTTATCCATATATGATAATTTTTTAAAGCTACTGGCCATGATATTTATTTTGGATTTCGTTTTGAATCTACTTTCTGATATTTTCTTGTTCAAGTTTGGCTACAAATTGTCTGGCTGATTTTTGTGTGGATATTTTAACTAATTTATAAACACTGTCTATTCTACTCAAATGTGATGGACATGTTTACAGTTGTATGGTATAATATGACATCAAAAGAGGCAACAACAGTCAACAACAGGGAATGTCCATCCTCATACAAAAATTCCTTAACATAATGCATGAGGCGGAGAAATCCAAATGGATCAATGGCTGAAATAGCAAAATGTGTGGCACATATGATGGCCATTCAGGGCATGATAATGAATGTTGGGTGGCCACCTTGGAAAAGATGTGGGCCTTACCACATACATCACAAAACCAAGCAATGGATCAAAAACACCTGAAGAGTATAAAGAAACAGATTAGAATAGGCACATGGAATGTTAGAACAATACACCAGGCAGGGAAGCTAGAAAACTTAATATTAGAGGCAGAAGATTTAATCCACTCAATCCTCTAGCAAAATAGGCAGCTATGTATATTCATTACCACAGCGTCTGTTCTCTTCCATTTGTCACACTGTCATATAGATTTATGTTTGTTACCGGTTCCATGAGAGTAGAAATACTAAATTTAGCTCTGATGTGATTACCAGTAATGACAGCTTCCAGTGTTGTTTTCTGATCATTTCTAACAGCTGTAATTTCCGAACTGCAAAAGGTTTATTATTATGACTTTCAATTTTCATCAAAACTTGGTAAAAATGGGCCTACTTATTATTCAGATGATGTTGATATGCAATTTTTTTAATGGAATTGCAGGTAACATGAATGAATTAGACATTGATGGAGAATTGTTTAGTATTTGGAATGTTAAGTAGCAACGATCATCGATCTGTAGTGTAGACTTAATTGATGATTTGCGTATCCCCCACACCATAGACCTAGTAATGATTGAGAATAGCCAACACAGCTGATCCATGTCAATATTAATCAATTTCATGAGAACTCTGGTCCTGCAAACGACAATGATCGAGATTACTCTAATTTTAATCAAGACTAGGCCTAGTTTTCACTATTTGTATGTGAGTCATTCTTTGGGGGTACATGCAGAATTTTGTGTATGCTGGTATCAAATTTTCAGAAAAATAAGATCTATCTTGGAAACCTGTTTTACCAGATATCAAGGGATTTCTTTATGCGAACTAGGCTCATGTTTAGAGTAGTTAACAGTTACAGAATGTTGTCATACTGTGTAAGTGAGACTGCTTTGCAGCTTTCATTTTAACATTTGTCAGCAAACAAATTGATACACGAAACTGGTGCTAATTTATTTCTCTCTCACATGTTACATGATAAGTAAACTTTTATCTTACATGACATTCATGAAGATATTTTCACATATCAGTACCTCTTCCATTTATCTGTTAATTGGACTTTGAATCATAAAAATTGAATGCAAATTGTATTTTATATTAATTTTCTTGCACAATCACAATCATTGAGTACTTGTGGTATATAGAAAGTAATGTAAATACTCTTTCAGCACTATAATAAATACAACATCACTCATTAAATAACTCTGGGGCTTTCAAATTCATTCATAAAATGCAAACATTTGCTATGACATATAGAACATTTCAAATTCATTCATAAAATGCAAACATTTGCTATGACATATAGAACATTTCAAATTCATTCATAAAATTCAAACATTTGCTATGACATATAGAACATTTCAAATTCATTCATAAAATGCAAACATTTGCTATGACATATAGAACATTTCAAATTCATTCATAAAATGCAAACATTTGCTATGACATATAGAACATTTCAAATTCATTCATAAAATGCAAACATTTGCTATGACATATAGAACATTTCAAATTCATTCATAAAATGCAAACATTTGCTATGACATATAGAACATTTCAAATTCATTCATAAAATGCAAACATTTGCTATGACATATAGAACATTTCAAAGCTCTATATTGTGACTGATTTTGTCATTTAAAAATTTTTTTTTTTTATGTTTAGATACGACTTTGTCGACATCTAAAAAATATGTGAACACATAAGTATGCTCTGGATTGCTTTTCAGTAAAGTCTTATACTAGTTTTTCAATCTTTCAAAAGTGACATCACAGGAGAAATATTGTATTGGGTACAGTGTTTGTGTACTGCTGCAGACATGTATCTGATGTGCCAGGATGATCACAAAACAGAAGTTTGAATTTTAGAAAAAATTTCTGGCTCTGTGGCAATGTGGTCCAGTGAATCTAGAATTGGCTAGGAACAAGAAACAACAAGAGAAAGACATAGTTCTGTGAAGAGAATAACTTGACCATATGTAATACATTCTTTTGAAGATGAAAAAGAAGAAAAATACATGGAAAACTCCTGGAGACAGAAAGAGGAACCAGATAAATTTTATTTTGATCATGTCTGTGATGCCACCTGTACAGTTGTACACCCGTACTATTCAGAAAGCAATGACAAACTACATAACAAATGAGCATATTTATCTTGCATAGAAAATCACTGCAGCCAGAAAATGCTGTTTATGGCTACATCTTGCAATGGATATGTTACCAATTACAAATTTGTATTTTTATTTTAACAATTTACTTGTTGGTTAGTTGCGGATCCAGTTGTCTATGGGCACATGCCCAAAAATTTACCTTGAGTTGATTTGGTTTCTATTATAAGCTGTAGGAAACTTTTGTTATTTCATGTCAGCTGAAGAAGAAACTTCATCCTGAAGCTGAGCCATTGAGATTGGAACTGAATAAATGTGTGAGTACATCATAGTCATTTATATTTACCTTTTTAACCAAATAAATGCTTCGATAGTGGTTTTGCCATTTAATTCTAGATACATAGGGTTGTAGCATAAATCACATTAAGAGGTGGCTGTTACTAAAACATAGCTGGGATTTCATGTTTTCAACCAATTTGTATAGAAAACAAGTTCTTCTCCAGGATTGTTTGTGCACTGATCTCAGGCAGTCATTTGTCTTGGTATTTTAGAGTTTTCATTAACTCAAAATGATAAATAATAAGCCTCATCAAGCGCTAGGAGTGACACTGTGAGATGAGTAAACAGGGCCATTCTAGAAAAGTACTTGGTAAATAGCGTGCGTGAAATCCAAGCTATTTAGTAACAGCTGCCTCTTCCTGTGATGTCTGTGCTTTGACCTTTGAAGAACTCAGACTTCAACTGTGCTTGCTTGAGCACAACTGTGGTCCTGCTTGATGCAAGAGATGGCTCAATCAATCTTAGCTTCTAGCCTCTGTTGGCTGATTCAGCCATCTCCACTTCAAGGAGGTAGTCTTGATGGGATGTGCTCAGATTACATTACAACTGTGATGTTGTGAGTGTAATGTTCTAATATTACATTAATCTGTGTTGTTGTGAGTGCAAATTGTGCCCTGATAACATCAAATCTGTGATGTGAGTGCAAAATGTGCCCTGATAACATCAAATCTGTGATATTGTGCAACATGTGTTCTCTTTGAATTTAGGAACTCAGCTTGTGCTAAGAACAAGTGAGAAAGAGCTTCTGCTTTAATCTAAAAAGAAAGCTCTTAAGATATTTCAACTGTTATGTATGGCTCGATACTGGTGTAACTAACCTGTTAGGTTGGCCCTATGCCCAAGAACTTTGTGGAACTGAGAATGAATGAAAATGAAGCATATTGTAAGGGGTGACTAAGGAATAGTTGGCAACCTTAATCCAAAAAGATTCAAGGCTAAAAAGGTTAAAAACAGATGTGCTGTACTAAATATAGTTTGACTGCCAACTAGCAGCACACTGTATTTTCCAAACATACAAAACACAAAGGCAGGATAAAGCAATCACTTTAGATGTGAACAAGACTGACAAGTCCATAGTATTTCTGACAAAACCATATGTCCTCTTTAGTGAGCCACAAAGAGAAATGTGAAAACTGGAACCAATACAGAAGAAAAGAAGTTCTGTTAACCAAGAGTTAATATAAGATGAATTTGGTTTTCATCTCTCTGTTTTACACATTAATCCTTCATTTTTATTGTCATTCTTATCTGCAGATGGAAGAGCTAGAGAAGCTAAAAGGCAAGAAAGGCTGGAAGATTGAGAGCAAAGACACATGTTTCCGACTGTAAGTTATCTGAAAGCAAAACTTCATTACATTGTTCGTGTGACTTGAAAGTTGTAAATATATATATTTGTCTATATGTCTAATGATAGCGAGCACATGTCTCTTAATGTGTTTGAGAAGTCTAATGATAGCGAGCACATGTCTCTTAATGTGTTTGAGAAGTCTAATGATAGCGAGCACACGTCTCTTAATGTGTTTGAGAAGTCTAATGATAGCGAGCACACGTCTCTTAATGTGTTTGAGAAGTCTAATGATAGCGAGCACACGTCTCTTAATGTGTTTGAGAAGTCTAATGATAGCGAGCACACGTCTCTTAATGTGTTTGAGAAGTCTAATGATAGCGAGCACACGTCTCTTAATGTGTTTGAGAAGTCTAATGATAGCGAGCACACGTCTCTTAATGTGTTTGAGAAGTCTAATGATAGCGAGCACACGTCTCTTAATGTGTTTGAGAAGTCTAATGATAGCGAGCACACGTCTCTTAATGTGTTTGAGAAGTACTCTAATGATAGTAAGCACACATTTCATAATAAAAGGGGATAGATCCTGTATCTGCAATGAAATATAATGATGTCTTGTAAAGTAATAACCCCTTCTTCTCCCACACATTTAAATGTATTAGTCACCATTCATACATACTTACATACATCAAATGTTCATCTTTGATCAATTTTATCCATGTCCTTTTTGGCATAGCTTCCTCTTTCTGTCATTTGTGCTTATTTTACTTTGTCCATGCTGTGTATTATATGTTATGTTATGTTCCTCCAGTGCCATAGGCGGAGCATAGGGCAGAAACTATAGCTTTCCATTTCTGTCTTTGTGTTGCCAGATCCTTCAGTTCTTGGATGTTGTTTAGGTTCATTGACATGCTTTCTCTATTAATGATTCTTTGTAGTTTCTCTAGATCTCCCTCTTCTTACTCTTAGTGGCACCCAATTTAGTGACTGCTGGGGAATTCTTAGGTTGTTCATTCTGAGAGCATGGCCGATGTACGTCCATCGCCTTTGTCTAATGAAGGAAGATATATAGATTTGTTTGCTTTCCTCTCTTATAGTAGTATTAGATTTAAAGTCACTCCACTTAACATTCAGAATGGTATGTAGATATTTGCTTTCAAAGGTGTTTGGTCTCTTATCTGTGGCTTTTGTGGATTCCAACTTTCGCATCCATATGATAGAATAGGGATACTGTTGGAATTAAACAACCTGAGTTTTGTGGTGTTTCTTAGTGTGTTTGACGTCCAGATGTTACATAGTTTATTGAAAGCACCAGCTGCAAGGGCAATGCAGTGTAAAATTTCTTTTGATGTGTCTCCATCCAGTGCTAGATTGTTGCCTAAATATGTAAAATTGTTGACTTTTAATAATGGAACATTTTTGAATTTTAATGTCATCATTGGATCTCGTGAAATCTAGTGTTTGAGTTTTTGATGTGTTGATTTTCAGGCCTATCTTATTTGAGTAGTGTTGTAGACTGTGTATTATATATTCTGACCAAATTTACATTTCTATCTAAATTATTCATTTGGTGTCAATTCTATTGTTTTGTGAATTCACAAGTACAAGATTATGTCCGTTTTTTATTTTTTACATTCAATATTGTTTTTTAGCAGTTTGTAGCATACTTGTCTCCCATTACAATGGCTGTTTGCTATTGTCTATGACATAGCCTACTTGGGTCGTAGAATTTGATCAGAAAACTGAATATTATTTGTCTGTATATAATTTATTACTGTTTTGTGATCAGATTTCGTCCTACATCTTTGTTTTTCAGATTGGCAGCTAATATTGCTTTCTACCTGTACTTGATTGAGAGCAATGAAGATTGTCGTGGTCATCCTGTTGTAAAAAGAATTGTCCAGTGGAAAAAAGTCAGTTCAAACATTGGTTATTATTTAGCAACATTAACCACTTGGCTGCGGGGGTGAATAGGTCAAATCGAAAGTGCAGTACTGGAACATTTTAATGGTTCTTGAATTAATTTTTCCAAACCAATTTGCCCACCACATTCTTGCAATTCACTGCACATGTGTGCTGCAAATATAATCGGAATCTATATCCTCCAAATCACTACTAGTATCACAATGCAAATTAACACTTTCTAAGTCACTTCCTGCATCAGATAAATTAATGCTAGAATTATCAGAAAAACGGTTTCTTCCAAAAGTTTATAAATTTCTGATTAAATGATTTTTAGATGGCTGGCTACGCACAGAATGTCCAGCTATGTTCACAGACAAATGTAGAAATGATGCTTGCAAATGCATCCAATTACAAAAGCTCTAGTTTTAGATGACCCTTAGACAGGAACTAGCCAAACAGACTATTTGAACACCATAAATTGATTTCTGCAATACATTATACGAACACATGAACCATTGCTCCTTAAGGAGTTCCCCACAAAATGGTAACTTTTCATCTTATACTTTAGTTTATCTTTGCAGCTAAGGGGTTATGTTACTAGAGCTATTTTTGTCCTGTCCCTTCATCTGCTTCTTGTAATACACCAATGAACACATTAGTTTACACATGTGGTTGCTTCTGTGGGTCTCACCAATGACCCACTGGAAAAACCATCCATGCAACAGAAAACCTTAGTGGATGACATGACGTTATCTTATAAAAGGTTCATGGCACGTCATCTATACAATTATGCTTTTATTTTGTTGTTGAAATGTGTTTCATGTTTACCTGTATATCTGTATGTACCCTCTGTGGTTGGGAGGGAACCAGGGATGTAACTGTGCAGCACTGGGGAGGAGGAAACTGACAGCACTGTTTTTTCCTATGACTGAGACCCATCATAGAGGCACAGTGACTCAGGACGTGACAATCCTTTTGACTTGAACATTTGGTTGCATGCCTGAAGCAACAGAGAAGTTCGGCATAACCAGTAGTCAATTGGTGGCGGGGAATGAGCACAGTGAACCCTATCTTGGCTACAGTGGCTAGGAGCAGAGCATGGGTTGAAACCTACCTTGCTGGAGATGTGATAGTTATTCTCTGGCTCTGTCCCGGGGTGAGCCGAAAATCCACAGACTTCCCAGCAATATAATGCCATTTAATGGCATTAGGCCAAAGGGCATGAGCCCATTGACTACTGGATCAGCAATAAACCAACCAACCAACACATTAGTTTTATGTCAGTTCAGTAATATGCATTGAACTCTTGCAAATCACAGTTTTAGTAACCCATATCATAAAAACACACTTCCACAATAGAATAGAATAGAATACTTCAAATATCTACCTACCAGGAATCATGTTATTGTACCAATTGTCTTGCAGTCTTCAGAGATCTTATTTATTGTTTGCCACAGTACTGACATTGATGTCATACTATTAACCATATGTTTATTAGATTCATTTGATTATTTCATTATGTTGTATGATTCATTTAAAAGTGACATGTACAATCAGCATATCTTGGTAAGTCCTTCGTTAATCATCGCTCAATGTCCTATTTCTCATCGCACAATGTCCTATTTCCCAGCGCACAAGGTCCTATTTGCCAAGTCCATTGGTGCTTCAATCTTATGTTTCACTTTGTTTAGCAGAACACTGTGAATGACGTCCACCTGTGTCTTAGTTGATAATAGTTTTAGTGGAGGTGCCTACATGCTTTTTGTATCAGGTACCACTATGTTTGACCTAAGTCCTGTAATTTGGGCATGACATGGAAGAAACACACCCTGCATTCTTCAACTCACTTCTTTGGTGACATTTATAATATCAGCATATTTGGTGCGTATGCCAGACCACCATCTGCCAAAGATACTTCTCTATGGTGAGCTAGAGAAGGGTATACGATCTCAAGGTGGCCAAAGGAAGCGCTACAAGGACTCGTTAAAGAACTCACTGAAAGCCTTTGAAATAGACCACGATACATGGGAAGAACTTGCACAAAATAGATCTACATGGCGTTCTAAAATAAAAAAGAGCGCATCATCTTGTGAAAAGAATAGAAATGCAGCAGCTCAACAGCGGAGAGCAGCTAGAAAGTCACGGATAGACCAAGATCCGTCTACAGTCGTCATTCCATGTCCAAACTGTCCAAGGAAATTTACAGCTCGAATAGGGCTCATTAGCCATCTACGAACTCATAATCAAGGACATAACTAAAATTGAATTTTCAAAAGTGGATGTAACAAATGGTCATCATCACTTGTGATGGACGAACAACAATATCAGCATGACCCATTGAACTACCACCTGTCACTGTAGACGTGCACAAAAACTGTCTGATTTCTCATGTTCCCTAACAGTTGTATATTTGGATGTGGAAATGAAATTAATAGCTCGGACCTCATTAAAGATTCCAGCAACTGTTAGTACAGATAGCCTGAACAGATTTTTCTAAGTGTGTTGCAACACTGGTCATTTCATTGCTGATAGGACCTTAGTTTATCATGTCGTCTTTATTTATTTGTTAGTATGTCTACTTGTTTATGTTTAGATTTGTCATCATCATCATTTGCTACACGGTGAGATATCTGGAAGACATCTAAATCTAAGCACGTATGGACCAATGGTTTGCTGTGCAGTGAGAATGGTCTGTTGACTATATGTTTATTATTTCCTTATCTTTGGAAGCTTGGTATTCAGTTTTGTAGTTAACAAATGACAAAGACGCTATTTTTTTTTTTACAGTTGGCTAAAATGTATGAAGCAGTGCCACTAGAAGAATATGATAACAGCAGTGAAACTAGTGACACAGAAAATGCAGATGTCAACACTATCAAGAGAAGGAGCAAAAACTTAGTGAACATACCTGAAGCTAAACGTCAAAGGTATGATTGAATACTTACTAATGTTAAACCTCTTCTTGATCCCACTTGAACATATGACTGTTATTTTCTGCTTCCTATTTCTGTTTTCAATATTTTCTATTTCATATTTATGCTCACATGGCTCTGACCTTTTGATATTTTCTTTTAGTGTTCCGTATTAGGTATTATCTGCAGAAGACGGATGTGTCGGGTCATTGGCACAAATAAAACGGCGACACAACACATTTCCATTCTCTGGACTACATCCTTCTGGAATTCTAATAGGACCATAGTCCTGCTACAAGAGATATCCAGCGGAAGTTTGAGAATGAACGCTGAAGAAGTATTAGGTATTCTTGGTCTCACCACTTTGCACTTCGCCTGTGATTTCTAGTCACCTGCATGTTTTACTAAGGAAGAATTGTGTATCTGGAATGTGATATGATCCATAAATACACATTAGGAAGATAAAGATCTCTACTCACACACACACACTGCAATCTCTTCAAACACAAGTACAATTCCATATCACACAAACACAAGTACAATTCCATATCACACAAACACAAGTACAATTCCATATCACACAAACAGAAGTATACTTCACAAACACAAGTGCACTGTAATATCTTAAAACACAAGCACACAGTGAAGTATCCCACAATCACAAGGGCACTGATGTCTCTCAAACACAAGAACGCTGCCATGTGCTTCAAATACAAGCACACTGTGCTGTGTCCCTCAAACAAGGAAATTGTGCCACATCCCTCAAACATAAGCACACTTCCTTATGTCCCTCAAACACAAGGAAACTTCACAATCTTCCTCAAATACATGTGCTTTGTACTACCTCTAAAATACATATGTATGTTGTCCCATCTTTCCAACTCATATAACTGAACCATCTTTCAAATGCATACATACACATGAGACCAGATAAAGTGTGTCCAGATCCTGTCATATAAGATTGGTCAAGTGCCTATGTTTTTCTATGTTGTTTGCTGCAGGGTTGTCCATGATTCTAGTGAAGATGAAGAGGAAGTCAACGAGGAAGAAGATGATGAGTTAGCTGGAGAACTTGATAACAGACCGGTCACATATGAGGTTAGTGACTTTTTATTTTATTTGTTAGGGCCTCTTTATGTGTTCAGGCATGTCTTTCTGCATTACAGTCCAAATAAGGTCATACGAAATATCACTTCTGGGTTACGATTGGAGGTGAACAATTTGAATGTTTTCAGTGGATTAATATATCGTGTGCCTATTGCAATGTTTTTAAAATGTGTAAAAAGTCTAGTTTTCCTGTATATAAATACAACTAGGATTTATTTAACTTATATATTAATATGCATCAATAAGTCTGGAAATATTTTATACTTTGATTTTGACTGATTTGTTACTTTAAAAATGTCTGGAAAGTGTTGTGTTCCAGAATGCAAATCAAACTATAATAAAAACCAAGGAATATGTGACTATTTAGATTTCCATGAGATTCTATTATGAAGGAAGGATGGAAGAGATATACTACAAGAAGCAATTGGTCACCTACAACATCAAGTGCGGGTTTGCTAGAAACATTTACTTCATTGTTATGTCATTGTGTTATGTACAGTCACTGACACATGAGTTGACATGATCGTCCTTCTGTACTGATTGCAGATGCCTACCCATCTTCTCTTTCTTCCCCTCCTTCTTGAATTGCCATTCTACCTATTATTACTTCTTCCAGTTACTTCTTTCTTTATTACTTCTTCCAGTTACTTCTTTCTTTATTACTTCTTCCAGTTTCTTCTTTCTTTATTACTTCTTCCAGTTTCTTCTTTCTTTATTACTTCTTCCAGTACCATAATCTCATGAAGATAAAAAAAATGGTGCTTAAGAAATCATCTGTAAGCATGACAATCTTACATCTGAATGGTTATTAGTAGAATAGTAAAAGGCGTGTTCAGATAAAACCTGCTGGTGCTACGCCACCTACGCCAGCATGCGAGAAGCGTGAATATGTAATAAGTACAATGTTGTAATAAGTACACATCGATGAACAAATTGGTTACAATTTTCAAAATTCTAATAGAAGTTCCATAATATTCTATATTTCATGAATATATTGTCCATGTTTGAGCACAGATAGAGAAGAACAAGCCCAAAGTGAAGACAGCACCCAATAATCCACGTGTCAAGCACAGGGAGAAATTTAGAAAGGCAAAGATCCGCAGGAGGGGAAAGGTATGTTTGGACTCAAATTAAAACCTGCTTTTGTTTCGTGTCCACTTTCAGATGTCAACATTGATGATGTTTCTAAAGGAAACTTTTTGGTCAAATTCTGTATTTTAATGCAATTTTTCTAAGGAAACATTTTTGATTCCTATTTTTCCTTTATAAACATCATTCTTCGAAGTAATTCTGCACTTTCATACAATTTTGTGTGAAAGGAGAATTTTTTGTTTGACAGTTCATAATTCTAAAAATTTCAAGAGATATAATGGTGACGATGTCAACCCTTTTACCTGTTGGCAGGTAGTTGCCTGTGTTGAAGAATCACTAATCTGGATTTGAAAGTCAAACTTCACAACCTGGTATAGGAAACATGATTGACACACTTGTATTCCCTCAAGGTCCTATCATCATCCAACCATTTATAATTAGTCTATCAGATCTTCTAATTTGCAGTTAGTCTATCACATGAAATTTTGATCATGACCTTGGTGCACATTGAGTGATTATGTATGTATGCAAGATTATAACATTTAAAGTTGGGTGGGTATATCTTCTCATGGCTAAATCTGCTATGTGATTTGATATGATCTGTTGCAAAAGAAGCATAGGTACATTACATCGCTGGAGTATTGCTCCTTGCTTCTCAGTCGTTGTTCTTCTACTTCGCACAACATTTGGTTCTCAGATGTTCTAGACACTACTCAGTCTTGTTCTCCATGTAATACAATCTCTGCCAGTGTTTCAGTTGTTAGAAGCAATGACAAAGGCATTTATTAATGTTTTGCATATGTTGTATTACTTCATGCACTCAGAGAAAGAATCTTATAGTGTTTATTTAGGACAAGTTTATTGTCCATCCTCTGAATAAAGACATGCCACTTAAGTTTGCTGTGACAGAGATGATTATTATTAGAACCTTGGCCATGTGCAGGATCTCAGTGTTGCTAACTTTGTCCTACCATATTTCAAAATTGTTGAGACATCACAAATGGAAGATGTTCTGCCTTTTTATTCAAATGGGAAATAACACTGAGCATACATTCTTATTGTTCAGAACAATGTGGCTTTATAGAATATGTATAATGCTATATATATTTTGAGAACACTAATAGAGACCTATAGAGGTAAAAACAGATCTGTACCTCTGTTTTATAGACTACACGAAAGCATTTGATAAAGCTAAAAAAAACATAGCGAAGTTATCCATATGCTAGAGAATTTGAACATTGACAGTAAGGATTTAAGAATCATCAAGAACATGTACTGGCAACAAACAGCAGCAATAAGAGTAGGAAATCAATTTGGCCCGTTTCAACATATAAAACAAGGAGTCAGACAGGGATACATGCTTTCACCAGACCTGTTTGCTTTATACAGTGAAAACATATTGCGTGCAATAGTAGATATCCCAGGAATAACAGTGGGAGGACATAACATAAATAATTTGAGAATTGCAGATTCTGATAGCAAAAAGTGAGGAAGACCTTCAAGATTTAATGAATGTAGTAGTCACAGAAAGTAAAGAGAAAGGCCTCTTCCTAAATATCAAGAAAACATAAGTAATGGTTATTTCAAAGAAACAAAATAACACACCTTGCTAGATCAAAGTGAATGATATAGTATTAAAACAGGTCCACCAATTCAAATATTTAGGTACAACGATTACAGCAGATGGAAGAAGTTCAACAGAAATAAAAAGCAGAATAGGACAGGCAAAAACAACATTCAGAAAAATGAAAATATATTGTGTACTGGTAATATGATCTTGTCATTAGAGGTGAGAAAGAGAGTTCTGCAGTGCTATATAGCCCCTATACCATATACGAGGCGTGTTCAAATGAAAACGGGACTTGTTACACCACGCGTGATAGAGCGCACTGATATTGATGACATTTTGCACTAGTAATGAGTATCCAATAATTTACATACGGTCACGTGTTCATCTTCCCAGCATGCATATGTGCTGCAGAAGACTGTTAACAATATGGCGGGTGTGATTCCGAACCCGTCCAAAGTGAATCAGCGTGCTGTGATCCAGTTTCTTTCATTTGAAGGATGTCAAGCAGTAGACATTCATCGGAGAATGAAGGCAGCATATGGTGACAAATGTTTGTCGAGGACCAGAGTGATGGAGTGGGTGCGTATGTTTAAAGACGGACGTGAGTTAACGGCAGATCTTGCACGGCCAGGTCAGGCGCATATTGTTGCAACAGAAGAAGCCATAGCCGTGCTTGATAAAGCAGTACTGACTGACCGTCGTCGGAGCATTCGTTCGCTTGCAGAAGAATTCCATATGTCAATTGGGACAGCCCACATGGTTGTTCGGAAGAAATTGAACTATCGGAAGGTGTGTTCACAGTGGGTCCCATGGATGTTGACTGACCACCATAAGGAAGAACGGATGGGGTGGAGTTTGAACCACCTGATGCGTTACAGGGCAGAGGGTGATGCATTTCTGTTGAGCATTGTGGCAGGTGATGAATCGTGGTGCCACCACTATGAACCGAGCAGCAAAATTGACAGCATGCAATGGAAACATCCAGGTTCACCAAAACCCAAAAAATTCAAGACACAGGTTTCTGCTGGGAAGGTTATGGTGACTGCATTTTTTGACCATGAAGGGCTTTTGTTGACTGATTTTAAGGAACCTGGTGTCAACATCAATGCCGCCCATTATAAAGACACTTTAGACAAGCTGCATAAGGCCATCAAGGCTAAGCGACCAGGCAGACTTTCTCAAGGTGTGATTCTCCACGACAACGCTCGTCCGCACGTCGCAAAAATTGTGCAGGAAACATTGGCAAAGAAGAATTGGGAAGTTCTTCATCACCCAGCCTATAGTCCCGATTTATCCCCGTGTGATTTCCATTTGTTCGGACCGTTGAAGAAAGCACTAAAGGGGCAGCGATTCAACAGCGACGCAGACGTGAAGACAGCGGTGACCACATGGTTCAGAGAACAGCCACGCAACTTTTTCTCGGACGGCATTCGACGTCTACCTAAACAGTGGGATGCTTGCCTAAATGCATATGGAGATTTTTTCTGATGAACCCAGGTGCATTCTTATTCACAAGTGGTTGCTTTGTTCAATTCCGTTGAAAATATTAAATTGCGTATGATACTTTTTAAATAAATCCACAAGTCCCGTTTTCATTTGAACACGCCTCGTACTAACATATGGGTGCGAGTCTTGGACAATAAACAAACTGGAAAGTGGGAAATTAGTGGCAACAGAGATGTGGTTCTATAGAAGAATGCTGAGAATACCATGGACTGCCAGAAAAACGAATGTAGAGGTGTTGAAATAGTCAAATGCGAAACGGACCTTAATCAACAATATAAGAAAAAGACAATCTAATTTTTTTGATAACTTCATGAGACAGGCAGGTTTGGAGAACAGTCATAACAGGCAAAATTGAAGGTAACAGAGACAGAGGATGACAACGCGAGAAAATATTAGACAGTATGATAACCTGGCACGGCAAGGAAACAACAATGACCTTGATACATAATACTGTGGAGAGCCATGACCGCCTACGCCAGCCGGCGTGGCACCTGATTATTAGATCCATTCTTATTAGATCAAGATCTTTGTTTTCATTGTTAAGGTCTGGTTCTATGGGTTTTTATTTAGAGTTTACTAGAAGCGGTAACAGTGTTTTCTATTTGAGAATACATTTGTTTCTCAAGTGAGTGTAGTTAGTAGTAATTGTTGATCTCAGGTATTTGAAGCTGTGTACAAATTATGTGTTGTTCAGTATGTTCTGTACTGCAACAGTTTTTTGACAAAATACCAGTTTTCTTGATGTTTATTGATAGCGAAAATGAATCACTTCACAGGGTCTTGTCAAGTTGTTAATCAGTATGTGTAGTATGGTTACTTTATGATCAGAAGAATAGGGACTACTTCAAAGTAAGAGAAGAAAACAGAGGTTTGAAGAAAACTAGGCGTGGAAAAAGTTCAAAAGGAAATAAAAATAAATACAATATTTTGGACACAAAAAGATATGACACCTTGTTTAAAACTTTAATTGATGGTAAAGTCAAACAAGAGGTAGGCAGAGATAAAAGTGGTAGGAAACATGAGAGGAATACAATAGTCTGTCGAATGTACCACTAAAACAAAATATGGAAGTTGGAGGTTTGACGCCAGCAACCTTTAAAACAGAGACTGAATTTCATAATGATTCTGTTACTGTATCCCTATTGCTTAAGGACAAGTCATGTTAGAATCTAACTTTATGTGGCCATGATATAGTCATTATTTGGTGTAGAAAAGATCTTTTAACTATTCATGACTCATTTAATCTTAATTCTCAGATTCGAGAGTATAAACCTGCAATAAACAAGTACCAGGGCGAAGCCTCAGGCATTCGATCAGGCATCGTACGCAGTGTCCGACTACAGTAATAGGGTGCTATTTTTAAATTAAATAAATTGAGATTACCTCAGATATTGGCTTGTATATTGTGGAGTCTGTTTAAATGTGAGCAACATGTTTGAATGTCTATTTAACAGACATGTACTTTTTGTTTACACTGTAATAGTTTTTTATTTGAGTCTTTGCAATCTCTTTGAATGTTTGAACTAAGATATCTTTCTTCAGTTTCCATTGTGTGACCTCCATGTGATGAGCCACCACATGTTTCCTTGCCCTCTGCCATAGTGTTACTGCTTTCCATTTCTCACTCCATGTCCTTTGCACCTTTTCGTTCCACCAGGAGGGCTTTCCCAAGCCTGATTTCCCAATTCTTGAGCCCTACGTTTGTCTTGTTGAATTCTTCTCACATCCACTTCTCTGCGATCATACTTAAAAGACCTGACCTTTGGCCATATCTGCTTACTTTTGTCATTCTTCACGAGCACAACACATGGGAGCTCGTCACTGCCATGATGCCCCATCACATCCCATTTGCAGATAGCCATAGAAGCCGATGACACCAATGCTAGGTCGATAGCACTACCATCACCATCAAAATGGGACGAATTTTGCCAGGAGGAAATATGTGAAAAGTTGTTCTGTTGTTTACACAAATCCATGAATGGTCTGACTAGACACACGACTATTGCTGATTTCCAGAGTGCTGATATGGCCTGGCAGAAGACAGTTGAGACAAAAGGTGTGGCTTTGCTGGCACACTACACTGCACAAATTGATCAGAGAAATGTGGAGGCATATCAAGAAATGTGTAAGACATGTGTAAGAACTTGAGCATGGAAAAACATATGATAATCACAGTTTAAGAAATTACGAAGACGCTGAAATGTACAAAAAACACAGCGCCTGGACCAGATGGCATTAGATACGATGACATTAGTCTGAGAACGGATGAGGAGTTAGGAGAGTTGACGGACATGTTCAGTAATTGCCTTTTAAAGGGCACAGTACAAGAAGACTGGTTGCACAGCTATTTAATTCCACTACCCAAGCCTGGAAAGGATCACTCCAGGATACAAGGCTATAGAATAATAATCCAGAATACAATAGGCAAGCTTTTTTTGAAAAAAATTGTGGCCTGGAAGGTGTCATCTGGAGAGAAATAAGTGTTTACCAACGTTGTTAGGAGGGTAAGAAGACATGGCAGAATGCAACCATATTTGCGCAGGATGTTTTTGAGGATTTCAATTAGCGCATGGAGACATGTGGTCGCAATAGAACTTGAGGATGCTTACAATAGGGTGTCCTTGGATATCTTGATGTGCCAACTATTAAATCTTGCAGTAAATCCTTTTGTAGTGTGGCCCTGATGCACAGGATAGTAGTTCTTAAGTGTGGTAACTGGGTATCGGCACCAATGGTTATACCTGACAAAAAATCTGAGTCTACATACACTGGGATGGCTGCTGCAACAGAGAGCGGAGCACTTATGGGAGTGCTCCACATGCTGTGATGCTAGTTTCTAATCAAGAAGAACATTAATGGTGACATTAGTCAACATCGGGTGTCTATGGAATGAGTAACATGTAGAAAAATGTCAACATTCAGCTGCTACAGGTTAAAATCTTATTAAAATTTTGGGTACTGTGATTGCAGTCCAACCCACGTTTTCGTTCCCATTAGTGCCTACTTCATTTTTTAGGGAGGGTTAGGGGTTAAGGTTAGTTATGTTTGACATAACTAATCCTAACCTTATCCATAAATATAATTATATTTAAATTAATAAATGATAAACATAAACTGATAAACATAGTTATGTTCCTCCAGGGTCATAGGAGGCGCATAGGGCAGAAACCATAGCTTCTCATTTCTGTCTTTGTGTTGCCAGGACTTTCAATTGTTGCGTTTTGTTTAGGTTCATTGACATGCCTTCTCTATTAATGGTTCTTCATGAGTTTCTCTAGGTCTCCCTCTTCTTCTTACTCCAGGTGGCACCCAATATAGTGACTGCTGGGGAATTCTTAGACTGTTCATTCTGAGAACATGGCCGATGTAAGTCCAACGCCTTTGTCTAATGAAGGAAGATATATAGGTTTATTTGCTTTCCTCTCTTATAGTAGTGTTAGATTTAAAGTCACTCCACTTAACATTCAGAATGGTATGTAGGCATTTGTTTTCAAAGGAGTCGAGTCTCTTATCTGTGGCTTTCCAACTTTCGCATCCATATGATAGAATAGGGATGATGTTGGAGTTAAACAACCTGAGTTTTGTGATGTTTAACTGATAAACATAGGCAAGGGAAATAATTATACAGGTAGGCACTAATTGGCGCAATGGGGGTTGGGCTGCGATCACAGTATCAAATTTTGCATTGAAGGTCAATGCAGGCATATTAAATCAATTTATCTAATTATTTGCTGTCTTTTCTCTGCTTTTTCTGTAATGTGTTGCAGGATAGAATGACAATCAGTTTTTGGGCTTATAGCATATTTGTCACTTAATGTACAGTATTATGACATCTTAGAATATTGGTAACTCCTTCAATCCACCTTCTTCTTTATCTTCCTCTGAATCTTGCTGTTTCAATTTTCATGATGTATGGCTAATAAGGGTTCATTCTCATTAAGTGGCTGAAGCATTTCAAACTGTTTTTCTTTATATTTGATTACAGACTGTTCCAATGATATATATATATATTCAATGAAATTTGAGTATATTTTGTATTGAAGGTCAATGCAGGAATATTCAATGGAACGAGTATATTTCATAACTAAAATAGCAGAAAATCTGTATAATGACAGAAATAGACTAAAGATTATTGATTATAGACTATTGGTTATAACATCGCATAGAATTTCAAAGTGACTAATAAAATGTCATGATAAGTCAAAATGCTCAGATATAACAACCATGCTGTAAATCACAACTGAAAGTCAATGCCGGCATATTTAATGAAACGTGAATATATTTTGTACTAAAGGTTAATGCCGGATTTAATGAAACATGAATATATTTTGTTACAAAAATAAAATCTGTAGAATTTGACAGAAATAGACTAAGGAGTTGGCTATAACATCCCATAGAATTTCAAATAAAATGGCACAATGAGTCAAAGAGCACAAATATCACAGTCATACTGTAAATCATGATTAACTCATATCCACTCTCTGGACTACATCATATTAGCTGGCAGGAGTTTGAGAATGAATGAAGATTCAGAAAATAATACTCTAGATGTTTATTCATTAAAAGAACTGATTTTTCTGTTGATAACAATTGTATTAATGCTCATCACTGTTTACAAGGTGAAGTATTCAGAAATGATAGAAATGTTAGAAACACTCAATGTTGATGGGAAAGCTCTAAAGATAGTAAGAAATATGTAGAAACAAGACAGCTGCAATGAGGGTTGACTAATGTAGGAGAATTCCAAAAGATAGAAATAGACATCAGACAAGAATGTGTAATGTCACCAGATCTTTTCTTCCTGTATACAGAAGATATTATGCAAAACATGAAAAGCATTCTAGGAATAGCAGTTGGAGGTTACAATCTGAATAATCTAAGATATGCTGAAGATATGATTCTAATTGCAGGGAGCGAACAAGAACTTTAAGCCCTGTTAGACACGGTAGTACAGGAAAGTGAAAACAAAGGCCTCAGTCTAAACAAGAAGAAAACAGAAGTAATGGCTGTTTCAAAGAAATACACACCACCAAAATGCATTATTACTATCAATGATGTAAAATTAAATGAAGCGGATAGTCAAGTATCTTGGCACCATTTTAACATCAGATGGCAGGTGCACCAATGAGATCAAGAACAGGACAGCACAAGCCACATCTACATTAAAAAAATGAGAAACATTCTATGTAATAGAGTAATATCAATGCATACACAAGTTCAAATGCTAGGATGTGATATTGAGCCAATCCTTCTTTATGGAAGCAAAGCATCGACGGTAAACAAAAGTGCCCAAGATAAGCTTGAGGCAACTGAGATGTGGTTTTTAAGAAGAATAATGAAAATTCCGTGGACAGCCAAGTAAGCTGGAGTAAAACGAATATTAGAAACAGACAATCAAGATGTTTAGGTATGTGATGAGAACAGTAACTCTGATGTCCCAAGTTCAATCCACGGTTGGGGCAAGGATTTTTGTCTTTCGGAGGTGTAATAAAAATTCCAGTACACGTCATGGCGACAGCTCTGGCAAAATGACCTTTATTTCCAGTTGCACTAAACCCCCCCTGCACTCCTTTACCCGAAAACACGCAGTAATGAAAGTTATGTTTTTGTAATGAATGATCATTATAATCATATATATCTGTCTCTCCCGGTTTTTGATAGGCATTTGAAATTTCCTCATGATATCAGCATTAGCCCCATTAACGTGTGGATCTTTACCCCAAATGACATTGTTAGCAACTATTATACATTCCCATGAAAAAAACTTACTACCAAGAAGATACTGTGCTAAAGAACATAACAGCACAACATATATATCAGTTTAAACATTTTTAAAAATCACGATTTTAATGATAACAGCAGACAGAGAGTGAGAAGTTGAATAAAAAAATGAAGTCCTCAGTCTCTCTCTTGTGTGTTTACTTTATCATACAGATATATGTTTGTGTATTATATATTTACACATAAGGAAGACAACACAGAATAAACATATGGTGCAAAAAAAAGAAGAAATTATCATCCACTACATATTATTTATACTAATATACATAAAAGACCTAATTTAGGGATGAAGTCCTAATTAATTCTGTGCAGAGGTTTTACAGTACTGTCGAAGGTCACGGTTTGCGTGTACCCACATCTAATTCTCGGGAGCCTTACCTCCCTTCTGTAACCAATAGAATCATTTAAGAACACATCGGGCAAAATTAAATGAATATTGGCATCCGATGTAGCTATGACAAAGGGTGGCAATGTAAAAAATATGAGATTACAATCGCTAAGTGGGTCAAACATTTGTGGTCATATATTCCGTCCAAAATGATAATTCTTCTTCTTCTTCATCGTTCATTCTCAAACTCCCGCTGGATATTCCTTGTAGCAAGACCATTGTCCTACTAGATTTCTAGGAGGATGTAGTCCAGAGAATGGAAATGCGCTGTGTCGCCGTTTTATTTGCGCCAATGGCCTGACACATCCGTCTTTGGCGGAAAAATGATCATTCAAAAAGTACTCCATCATTAATGGAATTATTGAAAGTGAAGATGATATTGCTGGTACATGTAGACAGTACGGCGGAGACTGATGATATCCATGATATTATGAAATTTGTGAACTGTTTCAGTATTTTCAACTTCGATGAATATGAAATTTTGTACTGGTAAGTTTTTCCTGCTATCGTTAGGCCTATTTGACTATTCTGCGTTACCATTTTGTGATGTTACCGGTAATAATTTAAAAACATTTTGTTGTATGTGTATATAAGCCGAACCCCTACCCCCTGCATCAATAGCGGAAAAAATACAAAAGTTCTCAGCTCATACACAAAAATATACGGTTTTTATGTGTACTTTATTATTTATATGTGTGATGTGTGTTTGCGCTTTATTATATAAATATATATGTGTGTGTATGCCTTATTATGAAAAACAATACATTAGCAAGCTTACGTCAATTTATTCAACAGTTTAATAATCAGCAACACTATGTAAGAGCATAAGCTACTGGAAATACAAATCTATTGAAAGAAGGTAGTTACCTAAACCAATACTTCATGTTTATCATCAGGCCTTTAGTTAGGCCTATGTAAATTATAACCATGGGTCTGGAACATTACTGTCGAACTTCTAGAAGGGTCATTCTGTATTTCAGACAAACAATATCTATTTCCTTTCTAAATCCTGTATAGAGTGCTTTAGTAAAGATAAATACTAAAGGTACTTTCACAGTAGTTCTTACTACACTTTCTCAGTAGACATTACTACACTTTTAATGTAACAAAATATCTAATATTTATATATTAAATATCCAAATGAAAATAGACAAGGAAGACAACACAGAATAAATATACAGTGCTTAAAAAAAAGAGAAATTATCATCCCCTACTAATTATTTATACTAACATATGGATGTGAGTCTTGGACAATAAACAAATAGGAAAGTGGGAAATTAGAGGCAACAGAGATGTGGTTCCATAGAAGAATGCTGAGAATACCATGGACTGCCAGAAAAAAACTAATTTGGAGGCGTTGAAAGAGTCAAATGTGAAACAGACCTTAATCAATAATATAAGAAAAAGACAATTTTCATTTTTTTGGCCACTTCATGAGATGGAGGTTTGGAGAACATGACACAACAGGCAAGATTGAAGCCAACAGAGACATCGTGAGAAAATATTTTGACAACCTGGCATGGCAGGGAAACAACAACGATCTTGGTACATAATGCTGGAGAGTTGTAGAGAGCCATGATTGCCTACACCAGTTGGCATGGCACCTGATGATGATGAAGACTAATTATTTATTTTTCCCCATCCACTACTAATAATTTATTATTCCTACCAGTATTCTTGCAAATCTTATGAATAGTGTTAAATGCTAATTCTTCTAGCATTACATTCTCCACATAAATTCTGCCAGATAACTAGAGATGATGCCAAGCTATGCCACTGTGTTTATTGTTCCTACATCTGACACTACCCTACAGTTGTTCTATATTCTACTTACGGATGCTGATAACTGGATCTATGAAATTCAAACAATAGTTTACTTTAACAGGTACATACCCCTAAACATTTTACTTTTTTTGTTCATTCTCAAACTTCCACATGTTCTTATAGCAGGACAATGGTCCCTCTAGATTTAAAGCATTTCCAGAAACATAAATGCAATGTGTTGTCATTTTATTTACACCAATGGCCAGACTTCGGGGGGGGGGGGGGGGTGAGCATTATACATAAAACTGGAAGCATAGTCTCAACATTGATGCTGTTGATATCTGAATGCGCAAGATTATATATACAAGTTATATATCATTTTAATCTGCAGATATTGGACTTTCATTCCATATTTATGTGAAGTCTTATAGTTGAAGAACTTGTAGGTTAATAATTTAATTACTGTAAACCTTTGACCAGAGCAGCAGGAATACACAATTTTCAAAGAAGGAAAATATTACATTATTTTACTTATCCTCATATAAGCTTCAGTTTTCAACATCCATACCATCTTTGCATAAAAGATAAATATAATAATATTGGCTAATGGTCACAGAATTATGAGGAGAGTAGGTAGGTAAGAATAATGACCATGAAAGAATTAGACAAAACATATTAGCAGATACTGGTCATACAATGATGTTGCTAAAGATCAAAGCAAAATCTTTTGATCTAGCTATTATACAGACATATGCACAACTAGACCATATGGAAAAAGAAATAGAAAACTACTGCGAAGACATACAACACCTACTCGAAGCCAGTAAAATCAACAGACTTTCTAATAGTCATGGGAGACATGAATGTAAAAGTAGGGAAAGGAAGACATGAGAACATCTTGTAAAATACAAGATTGATTAGCATTACAATTAATGCACAGATTATAGGGTATAAGTGTAAAAGAAATACACAAATAACAGAATACAAGACAGTTTCAACTTTAAGGTTGTTTTTTTTTCCAAGAAAACACGAGACAAACAGTAAAAATAATGGTATTTTCACAAAAGTATTACATGGCATGCATTTAGAGAGGCATGCTAACTAGAGGCCGACAGAGATACAATTGGGAGGGAAACATTTCGAGGACAGGACAGTCTAGAAGAATACACCAAGCAAGAGACAGAGGATATTGGAGGTCTTTTGCAATCAACTTTCATTGAGGAGACTGCACTTGATCATTAACCTTTAGCACACTGTGTTTACAATAACGAAATTTCTCTCCTGCCGCTGACTTCGTTTTTGAAAATGTTACGCAATCGTTGGTGACTTTTGAAATCGCGATAACTTTTTTGTTGTTAAAAATATTTAAATAATATTTGTATATATAAATAAAGAATTCAATTCAGCATATATTGGTGCACGTTTTGTTTGCGTGTATGATTAGATGTGTGAGAAAGTGATAAAGACAGATTTAGACCTATCTAGATCTAGGTCTATTGTATTTTTGATTGACCAAAAGCTGTTGAATATTGTATATGTTACATAATGAAAATCTTGTGGAACCTCGTGGTCTATTATATTTAATCTATTTGAAGTACTTACCTCTCAAGATTTCCACTTTAAATTCAGAATAAATAATGATTTCACTGAATATACGATGAAATAAAAGTATATAAAAATCGATTCACTGTCATGTCGCTTCACCTCTATGTGGATGGCTAAAGATTGTTTGGATTTCAAAATCATAATCACACAACATCTTCTATCGCAATTTTAGAAGTAGAAACAGGAAGTTAGATTAATTATCTACTGAGAGTTGCCAAAACATTCTGTCAAAAAAATAATAAATGTGGCTTTTTTTGGATTCTGGTTTAACACACTGGGCGACAGCTTTCGCCATCCGAAATCAAGAATTGACACAATTTGGGCTAAATGTGTTGCCCGAATTGTAAACACAGCATGCAAAACATTAATTATTGTTTATTTATTATTTAATATGAAGAGTCAAAGTCTACATTTTCTAAGTCTTTTGTTGCATAACTTTTCCACAAATCTATGTAGGGTATATGATTAATCCAACGTCAAATGCTATAACTTATAGGAGTGTTACCACATTTCCATTAGGCAGCTCTACTAGAAACATGTTCTCTCTGTCCCCACATAACCCACCGCAAATTGCTGAAGAACTCGACCTGCATTATATTTTCATTTTGTGAACAGGCTTTCATTAACATCACCAATTTTCACCTCTCCACCAGTTAAACGCTGCTGTCTGAGTAGCGACCACACACACTCGTCTCCCACAGAAAGGTGTTCCAATCAAGCTTGTAAAAGGTGACTAGGAATGTTTTGGGGTGGAATTGGTTGTTCCATTCCAAGGAAGTACTAAATAAAGTAAAAAGGCTACTAAAGAATACCTAAATATCAATAATAAAAAATAAATAGCACAACAAAACATAGAACAAGGACGATTTTCTACGTTGCGGTCCACCTGGGACCTTTTTCAAGTTACAAATAATTACCAAAAACACAAAACCATAAAATTATTGACAACTGAAATGACTTGAACCTGTTTCACCAAAAAACAAGTACACATGAAAATATGGAACGTGTACCTAATAAATGACAAATTGCGTGCATTCAATATGCTAGCATAAATTTGCGCACTGTTGGAAGACAGAAATAGTTAAAGATCTATGGGCAATCACCATGGGTGATATATTAGATATAAAGTAGTGGATAATATATTATATCAAGTGGAAGCCCAACATGAGAGATGCAAAAGCAGAGTTGAGGGCCACTGATGACTAATGTCAAGAAGGTGGGGAAATAAATGACAAAGGGAAGAGAAAATGGAAAAAGGAAATTTGTCTCTGGGGGCTTTCAATAGAACAACTTATGATAACATATGTACAGTACATTTATGTTGAAAGAAGGAGGTTGTGACTAAGTTTCTATATGTTAACAATAGGCACATATAGTCATTTTAAAATGCTGTTTCTCTTTATTTTTAATTCAACTCTAAAACACATTAGACAAGTCATTTGAAGGTAGTGTATAGACTGTTACAGTCTAGCAGAGTCCACCACCAAAACAGACGGGGGATTTTGGAGGTCTATTGCAGCCAACCTTCATTGCGGAGACAGCACTTGATGATGATGAGTATTTGACTGGCTGTGTATTCTCTACTCTTTCTTGAAATGTTTCTACTGAAAGTTTTCTAGTCAGTGCTATTCAACGGGCAGGAAAATCTGAAATAAGTCAAACAAATTTTATGCGATTAGAATAAACAATGAAGTTTATTTTATCTTCCTGTTGTTTGTTCTATTATAGAGATAGAATTTGTGATTTGACCTTTATGAACATAAGTACTTGTATATTGTGCTATGGTTTACAGTTTCAGCTGCAATATGTTATGTCTTTCAGAACATTATGTTGCATTATCAAACATGTAAGATTGAGCAAGATTTACATACAAGCATATATGAAGCACACAAAAAAGCCATCTTCAGAGAATTCTTTTACCCCTGACGCTGCAAGACATAAATGGGTGTAAAGCGAAAAGAAATAAAAAGAGAGATGTTGCATTATGTTCATCATTATCACCAAGTACCATGTCATCTGGTAATCTTGGATCTCGACAACTCTATATCTCCACTATATTGTATCAGGATTGCATACCATGATTTTATATCTCCACTATATTGTATCAGTATTGCATACCACGATCTTATATCTCCACTATATTGTATCAGGATTGCATACCATGATCTTAAATTATCTAATATTTTCTCAAGCTTTTGTTAAACTATCTCTTTTTTCTTTCAATCTTGCAAGTTGTAGCTATGTTCTTTTCTTCTTCTTTCGTTCACTTGAAACATGTCTATATCTGTAATTCTGTCTCCTTAATAAAACTCACTGTCTTTTGTAGTTCATACAGTGTCCCATAGAGTTTTGATTCCAGTGTTGTTTCCTCTGGCCAATATGTCTGCCTCAGCGTTTCATAATCAGAACACTCTTGAAGTATATGTTTGGCACTCTGTGCTACCTGTCCACATGGCTGTGTTGCCAATCTTGAACTTTGTATACATGTGACTGCGGAGTCGGTTGTGTCCTGTTCTGAGACGTAGAATTATAACTTGTTCTGGTCTGTTCATAATATGATAGTCATCTTGTGTTGGTGTTTGTGGTTTTATTATTGACTTGATCATCTGTTTTTTCTGATGGTAGGTGACTGGTATATCTGGTTGGTCTTCGGCAGCACCTTCCTTAGCCAGTTGGTCTGCTTTTTCATTTAGCTGACCCATCTGTGTATACTGTGACCCATATATCTTGTGGATATTCCTCATCCAGGAGACTGAGGGTGACTGTCCTTCGCTGCACACTGTTCTGTACGTCCTCGCTTAGTATTCCTTTCACATGGGTCTGAATGTATATTGGCATTCCATTCCTTTCACTATACAGGGTTTGTTCTGGTACAGGCCTTAAGGGGCTGTCAACTTCAGGTAGGTCTGTAAGTTGTCTGCGGAGTCATTTAGCTTGATGGATAAAGCTGCTTCTTTTCAGTCACCCCATTGCTAGATTTTGGAATCTTTCCTTCATTGGATGACTTGGCATACACTGAAACTTTTCTGCTTGAATTAGTACTTTTGTGTCTCTGCGTTCGCCAAGTGTTTGCATTCTTCCCATTTTCTGCATCTCTGCTATGGGTGTTGATTTCATTGCTCCCAACATTATTCTAAGTGCCTGGTTTTGCACTTTATCTAGATCTTGTAATGTGGTGTTTGATGCAGAGCACCATGCAGCTGAACCATATTCCAGGTGTGGTCTTATGCCTTGCTGGTAAACTTTACAGTATATTCCCACTGGCTCCCCATGTGGTTCCACTTAGTTTTCTCAGGATAGCTAACTTCCTCCTGGCTTTTGTTGTTGCTTTGTTCATGTGCTGCTTCCTTGTCAGTTTATCATCAAAAGTAACTCCGAGGTATGTAGGTTGTTTGTATTCTTTCAAGAGCTCTCCATCTATTTTGATATGACCGGCTTTTTGTTTTGGTGAGAGGGTAAAGAGTGTAGTGCTGCACTTATCTGTGTTAATGCTGACGCACCATCTATTAGCCCATAAGGTTAGGGCATTGATAGCTCTTTGTATTTGTTTAGTGGCCACTGTCGCATGTTCTTCCGTGCACCATATCACCAGGTCATCAGCATACATTGCCACTTTGATCCCATGTGGTAGTTCAGCAACTAGGTCATTGATGTAAACCAAGAAAAGTGTGGGTGACAGGACTCCTCCCTGGGGGACTCTATGACGCAGTAGAACTTTCTTGCTCTTGCAACCATCTAATTGTACCCTGGCTCTTCTATTATGCAGGTATGCTTTTACCCATTTGTACATTCTTGAGCTAACCCTGCAATTTCGCAATTTCTTTAGGAGCCCTTCTTTCCAGACCTTATCAAATGCTTTTCTGAGGTCTATCCATGCTGCTAGTACCAGTTTCTTTTCTTGGAAGGCATCCTCAATCTCTTGGGAGAGGTAAGTTGCCTGATCTTCAGTAGAGTAGCACTGTCTGAAACCTGCTTGCTATGATACCAGAAGGTTTTCACTTTCAAGGTACCACTGTATCCTAAGATTGATAATGCGTTCCATTGTTTTGCATAGACAGCTTGTGAGGCTGATGGGCCTGTAGTTGGAGACTGTGTTGCCATCTTTTCCTGATTTGAGGAGTGGTATCATTATTGCTTCTCTCCACGCCTGTGGTACATTACCTGTGGACCAGCTTGTGTTAAAGATCTGCAGTAGCTTTGCTCTTGCTGCAATTCCCAGGTTTCTAATCATTTCATTGGACACTCTATCAGCTCCAGGGGACTTTTTCATTTTCAATTTGGATATTGCATGCTCCAGTTCTCTCATTGTGATTGGTGCCTCCATGACTTCAGGTATAGGTTCGTCTTGTCCAATATTTTGCTGGTTATCTCGAACCTCCTGTTGTTTGTCTGGGCTGACTTTGATGTTATTGTCTTCTGCAAAGGAATCTGCAAAGTAATCAGCTGCATGTTTACCTGTTAAAATGTTTCTATCTTTATAAAGTGTGATCCTGGTATTTCTCCCTGTACCTTCATCATTTAGTTGTTTTACAAGTTTCCATAATTTCCTAGTATCTCTTTCTAGGTTCAGCGACTCTATTTTTTCTTTCCAGCTGCTCCGTCTGGCTTGTAACTTGGCTCTTTGAAATTTAGCCTTTGTTTGCTGATATTTGTTGTGATGTTCTTGGCTAGGTCTGTTCTCAGCCTGCTGTCTAGATGTTTCCATCTCATTTTGCAGCTTTTCCAGTTCATCATTCCAGTAGGGTTTGTAGTTTTTGCGTGCCCCCCTGGGTATGGTTTTACTAGCAGCATGTAGTATACATCTATTAAATTAACTCACTGCTCTATTGATGTCTTTGTCCAAGTTCATGTCCTTAGCTAGAACACTGGTTAAATGCTGGTACATTTTCCAGTCTGCCCTCTTATAGTTCCACCTAGTGAGCGTGCTGCTGTCCTTGGTAAATTCATTGTGGATTTCCAGAAATACTGGTCTGTGGTCACTACCCCCAAGCTGCTTTCCAACGACACGTGTGATGTTCCATTCCAGGCCTGGTGAGTGGAATGCCAAATCTGGTGTAGAGGTGGTGTGCCATGCTCTCGAGTAGAAGGTTGGTGAGTCTGCCGGCTGGTTAATAAGGATGAGATTATTTTCATCCTGCCAGCTCTCAAGTTCCTCACCTCTCTTGTCGATATGGTCGTAGCCCCAGCTCTGAGAGTGGCTGTTGAAGTCATCACACACCATAAGTCTCTCCTTATCTGGAATTGTGTCTAGTGCCAATGGTTTATCATTTGGGCAGTAGTAGTTCAGGAGATGGAATTCTGCACTGTCTGTTTTTAGGTGGAGCATCTGGTATTCTGCCCCTTCCATATATACTTCCAGCTGACATGCGCTGATATTGTTTTTAACAAGTGTCAGAATTCCACCCTTTCGCCTGTCCTTTCGGTCAGATCGGTAGCACTGGTAGCCTCTGATTTTGAAGGCTATGTCGCTGCTGAGGTGTGTTTCTTGGATACAGCATACATCAACTTGTTCTTCACTGTGGACATTTTCAAGTTCCATTTTTTTGCTGTATCCATCTCTTTTACTGTTGACACCCTCATCATTCCAGTGCATTATTTTTATTGGTCGTTTGTTTGTTTGGCCAGTAGCTCTATTCCCTTGCCTCCTGGCTCCTCGAGGCAATTGAGAAGGACTTTCAGTAACTGAGGTTGGGCCCTTTCAAGGTATAGGGCCCGGCACCGTCCCTGCCTGAACGTCCGCCACAGGGCAGGCACCATAACTTTTTATAGATACAGACATGTTTCCATTGTGTTTTGTGCGTGGCATCCTGATTATCTGTGCGCCTTTTGGCTGGATGCCTCCGTCTTCAGCACTCTGCTTACTTGGGCAGGACTATGGTCCTGCTCGAATGGGACTGCCTGACCAGTCTTAGTTTCCAGCCCCTGATGGCTGAACTAAGCCCCATCATCACTGCACGGTGCTGGCCTTGATGGGGGCTATGTTCTCAAAACTGCCCTGTCTCATAACGTGACAAAAAATAATGAATGCCTACAAAGTCAGATGTGCCAGGCCATTGACACAAATGAAATGGTGACACAACACAATTCCATTCTCAGAACTACATCCTGCTGAAAATCTAGTGGAGCCATTGTCCAGCTACAAGAGAGATCCAGTGGGAGTGTGAGAACAAAAGCTAAATAGAATGTCTATTATTGATATTAAGTGACCCTTGTGTCATATTTGACACTTTCAGCACCTCCTCATTAGTTTTTCTATCTGTGCATGGTATTCTATTCTATTCTATATAACCACATCTCTGCTACTTTTTAACACAATTTTGCTACTTGCAACTCGTACTTTTATTTCAAACCATTTGCAGGTGTCTCACAGATGTTTTCAGTCATGTCCTTCAGTTTTCTGTTTGTGTCTTATAGAAATTGAGCTTGTGACAGAGTACTAAGTATTCCACAACTTATGGCACAAGTGTCACTATTGCTGTTTCTCCCACTGTAATGTAGTGATATTTATATCGTCTTCAACATCTCAAGATCATGATATATTGACACGAAGTGGTCAATTCCTAATATCTACCACTAAGGAATGAGTTATACATGATTTTAGCATTTTCTGACCAAAAGTGTTTATTTTTGTCGTGATGACTATAAAAATTCTGCATATACACATAATTTGTGGCAAGAACCAAGAACACATGCTGTCTATACTTTAATTTCAAAATCATGTTAACCATGAACTTGACACACTATACCTAGTCAACCACAATAAGGCAGTTATTAATTACATTATTAATATAAATTTATGGGGCTATAGAAGATCATAGATTTATTGAATTTTTAGTCCATCCTGGTTTGTTTTCAGTGGACCAAATTAAATATTCCCCACCCCTTCACTAGATGAAAGCAGAAATATGAATTTAGAGAGTGAAATGAAGATGAGTATCCAAAGAGCTACAAGAAAGAAATATATGAAAGATAAACTGACTACCTCATTTTCACTCTCTTCTCCAATTATAAAGTTAGATAAATCTCCAATATCATTTTCATCACCTAATGCAGCAATGGTCTGCACATTTTCTGCTGAAAATATGAATACAAACAAGTTAGTGAGTACAAAAATGTTTGAGGAAAATGTGCATTTGTATTATGTCACACCAATAAAATTGAAAGACACAGAAATGGCATAAATATGTGTGATATCTGTCAGTGGAAAATTTGCATCTTTTGTTAGAAAGGTGCACATTCGAGGACACATCTGGCCTTGGAACGGCAGCTTAAGCTCCCACCCTTACACTTAACGGTAAGTGAATGCGATCAACAATCATTCACCTGGGGATAGACAATAGTTAGAAGATGATCTCTTGCAAAAACCATGAAAGATATTCTACTAGAATCTGCAACAGAAACCTTATGGACAAGAAGAATAATGCACAAACCTTAGGTGTTAGATGGCATTCTGAAATTATGCGATGAGTGAAGGGAAATAAAAAGATGCAGAAAGAGGCTCCTGAAATGGCAGAGAAATATAACAAAATTTAAAAAAGGGGGTCGCAGAACATGAAAAGAAAGGTAGGACATATGGACAGCGTTATGGGTGTGGAAAGTGAGAACAAGTTTAACCCTGTCCGAAGAGGAAGACCTCCATGTTCAAGAGGGTATCCTGGCGGGAGAGGTTGCACGCTCAAAACAGGGCAGATCTGAGGACTCTTTCGGGATTATAGGCGACAGTGGTGGAAATCCATCATCTCATGGAATTTCACGAGAAAGTCCTCCTCACCACTACACAGACACAGGAGATTAAGAAGTTGGGAGAATGGAAGGGAATTATGACAGGCAGAAGGATGAAAAGTGTAGAGGAGAAAGATATCAGCATAAGTCGATTTGTAGTTACGATTTGTAAACGAAAAATTTGATTTTTCCATTTTCCAGCAGTATTACGGTTGGTGGTCTTTTTCGCTTGTATATATCAGGCCTATATATTATTTTCTTTGTGTGGTCGCAAGGCCATACGTAAGGAGTGGGAGGGGGGTTAATCCCCCATAGCAAATCAGAACATGGCTCAGTACTAGAACTTTTGTCAAAGGGCCACTACTCCCCAGCAATTTATCTCTAAATGGTCATCAGAAGTAGAGAAATTAACATATTAATAAACATGAATTGTTTTTGGTCTCGTGCAGGTATTTACTGATTTTTACAGGTTTTCATTTGTATGTGGTACAGATTTTGGTCTGACAGACATGGTCTTCTGGAACTGATTTTTAACTTACTTTCCTCTTGAGAAAAATTTTTAACTTACTTTCAATCACATGAGCATAATCATCATCAGTCAGTTCAATCTGCAGACATTGAAGAAAATGAGAGTTTACTATGATTGGATGTTACACATATGTTAATGTTCCAGATATTGAAGAAAATGAATGAGAGCTTACTATGATTGGATGTTACACATATGTAAATGTTCCAGACATTGAAGAAAATGAATGAGAGATTACTATGATTGGATGCTACACATATGTACATGTTCCAGACATTGAAGAAAATGAGAGCTTACTATGATTGGATGTTACACATATGTACATGTTCCAGAAACTATGAAAGCCGATGACTTGGAGACAGTTTTCCATTCCCAAACGCGATTCTTGTAGAGCCACAATATCGGCACTGTAGATTAATCTATCCACTTCTGGGCGTCTTCTTTCAACACTAGCGACATTCCAGAACAACACACGTAACGATTTCAAAGACATATGAATGACTTTAGATCTGCGACGCCTGGTTCCAGCACGATGACCTTGTCGTTTGAACCCGCCACATTTAGGACGTTTATGATTTCCAGCCATTTTCTGCATACTAAGCCTTGCAATCACATGAACTAATGACTACACTCATGAAAATTTCAGCTCTGATGCACGTACTCCGTCGCACCAGCGAAGATTTTGATGAGTGTTTTTGTAACGGCATCATAGGATTGTGAAAGTGGCCTTTACATGTGAATCCCGTAATATCATTTACGTTATCATATGTAAACGTTGTGATAAGAAGTATATATGTGAAATGGTCTTACGATTGAGTGACGGCTTCTGTAGGCATTTTCATGCCATAAAACACAGAGAATCTACCCCTGTTGCCATTCATTTCAATGGTGATGGTAATCATGATGTCTTCAATATCTAGGTCACTGCCCTCAGATCCTGCACCATGGATGACAGATCTAGGTACACTCATGAAAATCTATTTATTTTTGAGATTGGTACCCTCAAGCCTTTTAGACTTAACTCTGAACATTCATTTGTTTAAATTTGTGTTGGTGTGGTCCTTATTGTACTGCTATCCATGTTGTATTGGGTAATAATTTGTTATATCTGTTATCACATCCTGTCCAATTTTCAACAAAACCCGCTTCCATGACTACAAGTTTCTATATACATCATTGTCACCTTGAACTGTGTATTGTTTACATCTCAATAGTGTATCTATTGTCTCTGTGGTGTTAACATTGTTTTAACTGTTTTAATTGTTTTTCATCTGTTTGTTTGCTTTATATATTTTTGAGAAAGACATGATGGTTCAAAATGTTGAAAATGTCTTGTGTATTGTAATTTGTATGTTTTCTTGTTTACACCTCATAGCCCTTTAGTTTTAGTGATAGTCCGTCATGTTGAAGTAAAAAAACCTGTGTTCTACTAAGTACTAACTTACACAAGGTGTTCCGCTGCCAGCTAACTCATCTTACATAATTAGATGTATTGTGCCTGTGTCTATTGGAAACTGAGCCATTTCTTTTCGCAAGCATGATTCCAGCATAGGAAAGCATAGATGGTAGATTTCGTTCATCCTCTTAACCAAGATGTCTTTCACCGACATCGTGAACCTCTTGTCCAAGTCTTGAGTCTCTAAACATTTTTGAGGACAGCAGCCTGGAAGCTTGTTCTCGAGCTGAACAAATCCTTTCTAAGAGTATGATTCTGGTATAAGAAAACATTGGCGGTAGAGTTAGGGCTGATCTTTTAGGAACACCGGGTACTAGAAGTATGTTCTCAAGCTGAAAAGCGCTTTAGTTCCAATTTATTTTTAACATTTTCTCTTTCCTTTTACATGTAGCTCTGGCACTGTGCTGCACTTTCAGTGTACTCAACATGTTGTTATTTGGACTCACTATTCGATACCTGCCCATTTCGAGACAATTGCATTGATTGTCTATCCCTTCAATGCTTGAGTTGGAATGAGCTGTGTGACTATGTGGTGACTGTGTATGTGTTGGCACAGGTGTCTGAGATATTGCTTGTCTTTTGTAGTCAATTCTCATTCAATCTACAGCCTCCACATTCCCAGACACAATACCAGAAGTGTTTGCTAGAAGCAGGAAGAACCGCATACTTCTGTTTTCAGGCTGCACCACGAGGTGGTACTTTTGGTTATCTGCTAACCCTATGTACACTGATAGCAGTGCAGTACTTTTAGAACCACTTCTATTATATATTTTATATTTTCCATGTACATTTGCCATGTTTGTCTACCATCTTGGATACGCTGAGTAACATTTTAGTCTAACTTTTGCTTCCTATTGAACAACGTAACAACCATTGCAAAGTTGAAGCCTACAACCTGTCACAGATGACCAAATATGCCCGCTATTATTGTAAAATGAACTAATTGGATCTGTCTAATAGAGTGGACATGATGCGTCAAAACATTAATTCTTGTTCCTGTGATTGATGTTTTGAAATATTGTCTCCCCACAAAGCATGCAGTCTTTATCACACAGCTACAAAATTCCTCCCTCATTTCCTTAAAGGGAAATATGCAGTATTTGACAGTTTTGACAAAAATTCAGGTCTCAATAAAACTCTATAGCCAATGAGTTAAAAATGAACAAGAGGAAAATTCTGAACTTACTATTGAACAATTGGCCCATCTGTCAGCACCATCTAAAAATAATAAAATAATAAGAAAGGTATATTTAAATTATACATTCTTGTGCTGTTTCAGTGAAATGATAGTAAATACATAGTTTTTTAAAAGATTCCTTTGTGAAGCTGATGTTTGTATATATTGAATGAATGGGAAACTACAGTAAAATGTGAGGCATTTGGTAAATAAATGTGAGAAAAAACATAAAATAAGTTAAGTAGCAGTTTTACATAGAGAAAATACACAGAACATACATTTCAACAAAAAGTCGATCAAGATTTCTTTATCAAAACGTAGACTTACGTAAAACACAGGTTTATATATCGCTTCAATGAGACACGACAGACTATAGCTAAAACTAGTAGGTAATGAATCGCACACAAGAAATCATAAAAATTACAATACATTTATTCTTTATTCTTTTTGTTCCGTCATTTACTCATCTTTTTGTTCGTTTCATTTCCACATATATTTACGTTTTTTATGTCTTTCTGACCTTCCGGCATCTGATTTCCATATTTCCGTTGGATGTTGTGATAATTTTTCTATTCATCGTCTTTTGATGTTTTGTTTGTGTCTTGATAAAGACCTGTTGGTTGAAACATTGAATGTGATTTGTGTATTGTAATTTTTATGATTTCTTGTGAGCGATTCATTACCTACTAGTTTTAGCTATAGTCTGTCATGTCTCATTGAAGCGAAATATAAACCTGTGTTTTACGTAAGTCTAATTGTTGTTATGTTTCACGCAGTTACCTTGTATTGATTGTTTTATCAAAACTGAGGAGTTTATTGTGATGTTCAGGTTGTGTGAAAATAGGAATAGGTTACTTACAATTGTCAATGCCAAATGTATAGTCATCATCCAGTCCATATAATATGTCTGCTTGAGATTGTTGCTGTAAATAAAAAGTTTTGATGTGTTTAAAATATCTATATACAGAACCCATTGAAAAAAATGTGCTCTACCTTTAAGGCGTAGTATTGTGTCTGGATGAGAATTTGCAAGGACAGGATGAGAAAGTATAATAAAGTTCCCTGCACATTCTGATTTAACAACTGAAGATTTTTGATTACAAGGGACCCTAAAGGATGCTGTATATTGAATAAAACAAATTAACTTTGCTATCAACATGAGACATATGATTTCAAAATGGCCTTTAGGGATCACTTGACCTTCTATGGGAACAGTCAATATGCACCCCTAAACCCTCCTTAGTCCTCAATTATCATATGCATGGCAGGTCATAGATTTGTTATTCTTTATCCCCTTTCAGGCTCTGGCAACACATGGATATCTAATAATAAACAAGGGTGGCATTAGTATATACAATCAGCAAGTAAAGAAAAGACAGGTTTCTGTCACAATGAATGATTTATTGGTTTCAAACAATATAATGATTTCTTCAGACTTACAAGCAATGAAGTGTCACAATGAATGATTTATTGGTTTCAAACAATATAATGATTTCTTCAGAGTTACAAGCAATGAAGTGTCACAATGAATGATTTATTGGTTTCAAACAATATAATGATTTCTTCAGACTTACAAGCAATGAAGTGTCTATTACAAACTCAGCATGACTCAGGGCTACTTGCTTACTACTTTGAACTGTGACAGTACCTCCAGAGCTGAACTTGACATGGCAGAAAGGAGCTACATCTGTTAAGAAAAGCAAATACAATCCATAACATCATTGACACAATAATGGACATAAATATTGTTTGATTGGGTATATAGCCTACATATATATGTGTACAAAGTATTGTTCACACTGAATGAAGTATGGCTGAATACATGTATAAATTCAAATGTACGCAATCAAATATGGATATGGATTATAGAGGGATAGGCCTATACATTACTCTTGTGTGAGACCCAGGGTTAGATTACTCTTGTGTGGGTTTCAGAAGTAGTTAGACAATGAATCAAAAGCAGAAAGTCTTGGATGGCAGAAGTGGAGGAGTTGTTCTTGGAGTGTGTGAGTTGGAATGAGTGGAGGTGGATATAGATGACAAATGTAGTAATATAACTGGAGAAAATGTGTAGGGAATATACTTGTGTCAGGATTGAAGTGACGATACAAGAACTTGATCAGATTCACTCACAACCACAAGACATAATCATATATAGAGATGGCTCAGTCAACAGATAAATGAATAAGTGCGGATGGGGTTTTGTTCACAACAAGAATGGAAAAAAAAGGTGATTGAAAAATTGTCTGACTACTCCACTACAACATTGAGCATTAAAATGGAAATAGAAGTGGTGACTACAGCACTTGGTGACTGAAATATCAACTCATACAGTGATACGAACTCTCTGACTTACAGAGCATGCTGTGGAAGATAGAAAGGTGCATGCTAAGAAAGGATTGAGTAACTTTATTGAAGAAGTCGGTTTTACAAAGTATTACATGGATATACTGCCCTGGTCATGCAGGAGTCAAAGGCAACGAAAGAGTAGACTCATCTGTGGTTGATGGCACAGTATTGAAGAGAGATAGGGTCAACCTATTAAGGGTGGTCATTGATTTACTACAGAGTGAAGAAGATGATGCTGGAGGTGGTGATATACAAAGAATGACAGATATAGGGATAACCATATGTGAGAAAGTGTATCCTTTCTGGAAAGTTACAAAAATTCTTCTTGATTAGTAACTAATTTCACAGCATATGAGACATTTCCATAAGTGCTCCGCCCTCCGTTCCAGCAGCCATCCATCCCAGTGTATGTAGATTCCAGTGTCCAGTGTAGAGTCTTGGTCAGGTGTTGACTGTGTGATCTTTGGGGCCTTCCAAAAAATTACTTCCCAAAAAATTGCCACCGTCTAGATGAGTCAAAGGGAAAATGAATCAAGCTTGGCAGATCATGGATAGCAGAGACTGAAGACAGACTGTGAAGAGAATGTAAATTTGAAGAAATAGTAAAGGGTAGTGAATGGATGGAGGTAGACACTGAGAAAAAAATCATGGACTAAAGCAATAATACAACTAGATAAAGCGTGTCGAAAATAGACAAGTGTCAGGGACTAAATTACAGTGCATGAACTTGCCCAGCTACGCTCAAAACCACAAGATATAATTTCTTCACTGTTTATCTCGTGAGAGAATGAGGTCACAAGATATTACACAGGAAAATTACTTTCACTGTTTATCTTCTGAGAGTATGCGGTCATAAGATATTACCCAGGAAAATTACTTTCACCGTTTATCTCCTGAGAGAATGAGGTCATGGGATATTACCCAGGAAAATTACTTTCACCGTTTATCTCCTGAGAGAATGAGGTCACAAGATATTACCCAGGAAAATTACTTTCACCGTTTATCTCCTGAGAGAATGAGGTCATGGGATATTACCCAGGAAAATTACTTTCACTGTTTATCTCCTGAGAGAATGATGTCATAAGATATAACTTCACTGTTTATATTTTGAGTGAATGCAGTCATAAGATATGACTTCACCAGGGATTGTGTGGGGGTCCTAAAAATATTTTAATTTGATTTTGGAAGATGTTATTTTAGGAAACAACAGCATTTTCTGGTGGTAGAGTTGTAAGTGAAATGAGTATTTCCATCATTGTCTCTCTAGTATTACTTAGTATTCTCTCTTCCTTCTAAAATCTACAGGCATAAGTCAAAGTCATCTTTGTCCTATTTAATCATAAATAACATAGTGTCTCTGTTGCTGTTCTCATAATGTGAACATATTTTTACAGGATGGGGTGCTTAGTCCCAAGTCAATCTCTAAACCTCAAGGAACAGACTAAGTCTGACCTTTTCTCAGTGACCCTGCCAAGAACATATTGCATATGTTTCTTCTGTCTTAATCTGGATTATTGGAATAAAATGCCTCTCTACCATTTTATATAATTGTCTCTCTGTAAATCATCTGAGGTGAATAGCCTGCCCTGGCAAGGGTCATCGATTTGTGTCCACTCTTGAAATGGGAATACCACTCAAATGTTGAAGATCTAAGGCAGGACTTTTAGAAATCTGATTTCAGCATTATAAACATTTCTGAACCTGTTTTTCCAAGACAGAATCAGAAGTCACTGTATATACGTTGGTGAAGATTAACATTCATTTTTGAAATATGATAAGACAAATTAGAGCACCTTCACTTACAGGATCCCATACAGTGCATGAATTACTCACTTCTGATTTCGTACATACATTGTCACATGGTCATCACATGCACCTGATAAATAGCAATGCTCAATGTATTAGTTTTCCACACGCACAAAAATCAGCTCCAAAATGTATTAAACAGCCCTCATATAGCTTACAATTATTGGCACATGTAACTTAAAAATACTAAATAAATGTAGACTTACAGTCTGAAACACCAAGTTTAGAAAATACTGGAAGTGCACTGCCTTGAACTTCAGTAGCAGATGTCTCTTGAGGAATGTCTTCATTAGAACCAAGGGTTTGAAGCTCCAGAGCAATGACACCGTTTGGTTGGGTCTCTGCTACAATTTTTTTAGTTTTGCTTGTTAATCGTCCCAGCAAATCTTGAAAATTAGGAACAACTGTGGAGCTAGCAGCTACATCATTTGATAAAGAACCATACAAACCAACAGGAGGAGTGTCCATTATTGTTGGTGATGATGAGGGGGATTCTGTTAAAGCAATATTGTCTTCAGAGAAACTACTAGTCAGAACTAATGTATGCATGCTTTCCTCAACAATACTTTCAGCTGAAAGTGACACAGAGGTTTGCTCATCAATAATTGGAGAGATTTCCTCAGTGTGAAGAAAATAGCCCCATGCACTTGTATCTTGATCACTATCCCACAAGTCATTGGTTTCCTCAGGTGTACTCATCTGGTAATCATGAGTTTCTACTTTTGGTTGCAACTGAAGTATACAGTAAAACATTTTTATTTGTATACATGTTACAAATGTTTTCCATAAATATAAATTTCAGGTAATATAAATAGTATGACATAAGTTTCATGACACAGAAATAGTATGGAGGACACAAATTCCTTATGAAATAATATAAACAAAAAAGCAAACACCAGTGGAATGAGAACATTAGAGACAGATATATATGATTATAACGATCATCCGTTACAAAGACATAAATTAGTTTTAAGATGGAACTTACAAACAATTTTTTTATTATATAATTTTTGTTTCTGATAAAAATTACATAGTTTTAGCAATTTTTAATGTTCAGATAATGTAACTGTAAAGACAAGCAGTGAATCAATTATTTTGCAATTTTTGTCAATTCTTCCTCGATATTATAATGGTGTGTATCACCTTTTTGCTTGTGTATCTTTGCTACATCGAATAGATCAACAGCATAGACTTCAGCAGCAAATTCCCATCTACAAGCCCTGGACAAGGTACAAAATCAAACACTTTGCCTTATAACAGGTGTCATAAAGACCTCTCCCATAAATGAAATGGGAAAAAATTACAAGCATCACCCCTTACCAAACATGTGTGACACTAAGACCATGTTCCATGCAGAAAAGTACAAGAGCATGCCATCCTTCATTTGCAGCTTAATGTTATCAGACATGTCTTGAATACATCTTCCAATTGTGTTATCTGCCATAGACATTTTTTGAACTTCTGACAAACTCAGGTCCAAACATTGTTCAAACAATAGCACAGCAAGATTCCTTTATAGTAGTTTCAGCAATAATGTATGACTCCTTGTTTTTTGTACTTATTTGAGCAATCAAGTAACTTGCCTTTTGAGTCTTCTCTGATGTTTTAATTCTCTTCATAAATGTTGCACATTGCTTCTTTGTTGACTGAAAGTTTAATAAAGTATTCGACTGGCTTTTCTGACAATTAGTTGTGTTTTGAAGCTAAATGGCACTTTAATTTGTTTGGTACCATACTTTCATTTGTAATATCATTCCACAAACTAACCACCATGGCCAAGGGTTGTTTTAATTTTCAGAAAATCTAAACCCCAGTTTCATATGCCATAGTTTTCATTATATAAACAAGCCTTGAACATTTTTCTACTGCTGTTCTTGTTTATTCCACCAGACCTTTCAACAGTTGACTCTCACGTAATTTCCTTCAAAGTGGATACATTTTGTTCATGATAAAGATCAGCTTCCGCTTTCCTTTTTTAAAATAAAAATGTATCCATTTTATGGCAACTTGTTAAATAACTTGCAAAATTTTCTATAAAATAACAACAACTAAACATAAAATAACAGCATGAAATCTCTGGCAGAATTATAGTAAGTCCCACACGCACACTTGGAAAATCCAAAGCAAAGTGTCTAAAACAGTTACCACTTCAGCCTGATCAAAATATGGCCATTCCACTTATCTGGCCACACCTTCATCAGTAGCATTGTTAATCTCGAAAAGTGATCTGGACATTCAATTTTGTGACCAGTAGGAACAACCACAACTTTCTATATTTATAGTTAAAGTAGTCATGGAATGTCCATTAAGTTGTTTCATTGAATAAGTGTACCAAATTACAAGTATGCTAGCATTGACAATACTAGCGCACATGAGTTGCGTCTGTGGGTCTCACCAATGGCTCACTAGACAAACCACCCATGCAACAGAAAACCTTAGTAGATGACATGCCTTTATATTGAGGTTATCTTCTTATAGCAGCTTCGTGGCACGTCATCTATACAATCCCATAGTCGTAACCTTTGATAACAGTTACCATGTTTTTCCGACAGGCCGACATTGTGCTTGAACTAGGACGAGCACAGTGTGGGTGGGTGGAACATAAAGAAACCTGTTGCAAGGGCCAGAGTTGAGCCCTGATGTCGAAGTCTGTTTTGGCGGTATTAGACTCGAAACACCATCGAGTCGGACGACTGCTGGAACAGAGTCCAGAGCACTTATGGAAATGCCCCACATGCTGTGAGGCCAGTTTCTAATCAAGAATCATGACAATACTAGTGTTCATTGTTTATTATGCCCACATTTCCCACACCACAACACTATCTGCGACACACAGTTTGGAAAGCACTGGCTTATTTTATGTTAAAACATAAAGCATTAGTTTACGTTACTAATTGTAGAAGATAAATAAAATGATTTGCTTTCTTGCAGAAAGAAAATGTGCACTTTGGTGAGCTTGCACTACCAACCTTTCTGTTAATACCTGAATGCATTACAAAATATACCACAGAGACTATCAAATTCTCTTGTTGAGAGTAACATGACATAATCTGTATATTTACACCATAAAGTGATGTCATCCACATGAAAAAGCACAAATGGCTACCTGCCTAAACCTTTTCTTACAGATAAATGAGAACAAATAGCGTACCGTTAGTGAGAACACAATGGCTCGTAGTAAAATGAAGAGTATTCTGGAGACGACTACTAGTAATATTAAACAACAAAGGAAAAAAACAACATATTAAATTTGCTACAATCAACATCTGTAGATTAAAAAATAAGAAACAAGACCTGATAGATGAAATGAAAATAAGAAATATAAAAGTACTAGGACTAGCAGATACGAGGACTAAAGACAGTAAAAAAAACTATATCAAAATTACACGTTACTATATAGTGGAGTTGATCAAGTTTCCAGAGCAAGGCATGAGGTTGGCTTTTTAATAGACCTGACATACGCCAAGAACATTGATTCTGATGTGTCACCTGAACTAAGATCAATGTCGGTCACCATTAAAATAGACCATGTAAACACAACATTTATACAGGCATATGCTCCATGTAACACACAAAACAACGAAAATGAAAGAGAGGAATTTTTTGAGGATATAAACAGATTAATAAATAACAACAGTAATGATTATGACCTACCCGGTATATATTTTAGGAGACTTCAATGTACATTTTAGCGCAAATAGAGAAGAATATAAAGGACATTTCGACAACACAAGAAACAAGGTTAATGACAACGGTCATAAACTAACAGATACATGCATCCAGCACAACCTCTTTATAATGAACACTTTCTTTAAATATAGAAAGTCATAAGTGTACACATGGTATAAATAGAATAGCTTGAAATACAAAAGCCAGATAGACTTCATACTCACAAAAAGAAACAACAGACGGAAAATATAGTAATAATAACAGTCAAAACAGTAAAAAATAACAAGCACAAGAAAAGCCCAAAGCGCCAAGGACAACTAGATATACAGAAATTAGAAGAACTAAACATGCGTGAAAAATATATCCAGAAAGTTAACAAAGACTTCGCAAAGTTACCAGAAAACACCCAGCACATAGAAGAAGAATGGAAATATTTCAAAAATGCCATCATACAAACAGCAGGAAACATATGCGGATATAAAAACCATAAAGGCACGAAACCAAAAATATCAGCTTGGTGAACAGAATAGGTAAAGAACGCAATGAAAGATAAAAAGAAAAATACAAGAAATAGGCAACAAGCAAAATGCATGAAGATTACTTAGCATACAAGACTGATTAACACCAAGAAAATCATCAAATCTGCAAAAACTAAGTCATGGCAAGAATATGGAGAAATGCTTAACAAGAATAGAAAAATGTACCACAGATGTTCTACAAGTACAAAACATGAAAAGTTAAAAAAGACATGAACTAACAGAAATAATCAACGATGAACACAGCAACACACTACATTGGCCTCACAAAAATCATGGTAAGATGGAAAAATTACTTTAATCAACTATTTAACCTAAAGGAATTGGCAACATGGCCATGTGTACATGTGGACAGGCAGCACAGAGTGCCAAACATATACTTCAAGAGTGCTCTGAGCATGAAACGCTGAGGCATACATATTGGCCAGAGGAAACAACACTGGAATCAAAACTCTATGGGACACTGTAATGAACTACAAAAGACAGTGAGTTTTATTAAGGAGACAGAATTACAGATATAGACATGTTTCAAGTGAACGAAAGAAGAAGAAGAAGAAGAAGAAGAAACCTAAAGGAAGAAGAAGTGATTACAACAATAAATACAATAGAAGAAGACCTAGAACCATACATCATCAAATCAGAAATTGAAGATGCAGTTAAACATGCACTAAATAATGAAACACCAGGAATAGATAGCATACCTATAGAACTAATAAAAATGCTAACAGGGACAGGTATAAAGTGACTACACAGACTGTTCAATGTGATATGGAAGACACAAAAGACACCACAGGAGTGAAATACAGCGGTGATTGTTCCCATCTGGAAGAAAAGATGCAGTAAGAGGGACTGCACATAGTATAGAGGCATATCACTCTTAAGGCACAGATGAAAAATCTTTAGCAAGATACTAGATAGAAGGATGCGCGCATATAACCATAGCTCAACAACACACAATTAGGCTTTCGGAAAAATAAAAGCTGTACAAACACAATATTTGTCCTCAATTTTCAGAAAGAGCAACAGAATATAACCAAGACTTATATCTGGCTTTCGTGGATAAAGAGAAAGCTTTTGACAGAGTGGATAGAGCACAACTAAGGATAACACTACAGACATACAGAGTCCCCCAACATCCAAATTCACTCGGGAGTGAGACAGGGAGGTGTACTATCCTCCCTATTGTTCATAACATACATAGAGCACATTTGCAAAGTAGCAAAGACAACAGAAGAAAACAATTTGAACGATAGCTTAAACAAATTGCTATTTGCAGACGACCAAGTATTTTCTTACATCTGCAGATCCTGTCAACTAAGAAATATTTTGCTAAACAAAAAGACTGGATGAAGATTGAGATGACAAAAAAGAAGATATCATAAAGTTGATGGAATAAGGAAGAAAGCCAAAGGCAAACATTACAAAATACAACAAGGTAAAAACAAAGAAAACATGAATGCAACAAGGTTAAAAAAGGAATGGTTAAATGCAAAATTCTGTGAAATAGAAAACTATGGAAATATATGGGATACAAATAAACAAATAAATATATTAATATGTAGAACTGTTCACAAGGCTGTTCACAAGACTGGGTGCCTGAAGTCAAAGCAGAGGCATAAGTTAATAGGAGAAAATTAAATTATGCCATTTGATGTGTCAGACCTCTTTTATAAATAAAACAATGATACAACACATCTCTGTTCCCTGAGGTGGATCCAATGGAAGTTTCAGAACTAATAATTTTTAAAAACATTTAAAAAAACAGATTACTATACCTGATTAATGGCAGCTACCTTATTCTTTTTCCTTTCTTTTCTTTTTCCTGTTAAGAGCAGTGCATAATTCAAATTGTATTCAGGTAGTTAGTTTCATAATTCATGTTATTAAAAACTATTTGTTTTATCGAAAAGATCTTTTGGATCCAACTTTAATTTCTGCATGACCCTATGACACGATTTTTTGCCCTTTAAAAATGTAACTAGATTAAAACATTTTCTCTATAAAGTATACATTTATAAAGGTTTTCTGGATGTACATAATGTGCCATTTATACAGTACAGACGAGTCTGTCAGACAGTCCAGGTTGATGAAGGAAAACTTATTAGTTTTGTAGTTTTTTTTCTCTCTCCAACTCTTCATTGGCTGTGTTTAAAGTATAAATATTCATTCATTCATTTTCCTTTTTCACTGAAGCTAGCGCATAGGGCAGAGGTCAGATCTCTCCAATTCTGTCTGTTCAAAGATATTCTGTGCAGTTCTTGAATAGTATGGATATTGATTGTTTTACTCTCTAAGTATTGTTCTTCTGAGTGTTTCTTTTGGTCTACCCCTGGCTCTTTTGCCTGTAGGTATCCATTCAAGAGATTGGTGGTGTATTCTGTTGATGTCTGCACTTAGGACATGCCTGATGTAGGACCAACAGCGTTTTCTGATAACATCATTGATGAAATTTTGATGTGTCTCTTCTCTGATTTTATCATTCAATTTGAATTCACTCCAATGGGTGATTAAGTATAAATATACTGGCCAATTAAAAGCACGATAAAATAAGAAGATGTCATCAGTGATTGAGTTATACTGCTGTAAAATGCAACTGTTTTTGTATTTTATATACTTCAATTTGACCTGCTATTGAATGGACATAACGTTTTCCATAAATGCGAAATGTGTCATCCATTTGTAATTTATTTAGAAATTTCATCATTATTTACAAACTCCATATTTTTATTTGGCATGAATATATTCATAATTTTCATTGGTCATTGTGATGTGTTATCAAGATTGTAATCAATGAAAAGCACGAAAATACTGGAATATGCTTTAGAAATCAGAATATTTGTCAGTTTTGCTGTATTTATGGTGAAATTACCTTCTTCTTCTTCTTTTGTTCACTTCAAACATGTCTATATCTGTATTAGATCATAATTTTTTAATCTTAAAATAATAGCTGAACTCCAGTTTACTGAAAGGCATATTTTATATGTTTTTATTGTCATATCTTGTTCAGTTTAGATAATTTATATATGTAGTTAAGATAGTTAGTTAGTTAATCGATGGATCAACATCACTGCAAACTGGACACATCCATAATTGCTCTGATCTCTCCCTGATTGTATCACATCCCCCCTCTTTGGTATTCTCCCAACTAAATCCTGCATCTCTGTAGTTAAGAGTTTTATTACAATATGAGTTTGAAGTGTAAATTATCTGCTATGCAAGTTTCGGTGCAGCGGTTTCACTTTTCGAAAATCTCTTACAGGCAAGAATATATTATGGGAGAAAACAAGCCTGATATCTGCACAATGTAAATATCTGAGGTAGATACATGTAGGATGGATGGTTATGACATAATATATCTGGATGAATTGTGGGTAAATGCTCACCATACATTTGATAAAGAGTAGCAATCATGTGATGGAACTAAGAAAAGGGAAATTTCAAGCAGCAAAGGTAAACACATTATAATATGTCATGCAGGCGGTAATGCAAATGGTCTTGTCAGTGGGACAGAACTTATTTTCCAAGCATTAAATGGGAGATGGTAGAGACTACCACACTGAAATAAATGGAATTATTTTCAGGAATTTATTAGTGAATTCACTTCTACCAGCGCTGGATAGGCCATCATGTATTGTTATGGACAATGCCTCCTATCATAATTTAGTAGCGCATGAAGATAAAATTCCTACTTCATCATGCACAAAACAAGAATTCATGACATAGTTTGCAAAAGAAAATTATCTTTTTGCAGCAGTAAATTCAAACCAGAGTTGTTAGAACTTGTGAGACACAAAGAAGATGAAGACTTCTTTGTTTTTGTCAATTTTGTAATTGACAAAATCATCGCAGATCATGGTCATAATTCTCTTCAGCTACCACCTTACCATTCACATCTCAATCCCATCAAACTTGTGTGGACTGCAGTCAAAAGTGAAGTTGCCACACTAAACAAGACTTTTAAAATGTGTGTGATGTAACACACATAACAAGTAATGCGTTCACACAAATAGATATGGAGAAAATATGTGAGAAGATGTGACGAGCATGTGTTTCAAGAGGAAGAGACATTGGCAATGAGATGGTTTGCATTTTATCCAGCCCTTAGAAGTAGTCAATCTTTTCGAGTCTTCAGAATTCGAATAAAATAGTTAATGTGTCAATCTCTGTTATTCTCACATCAAACAAATATCTAACAGTATAACAGACTTATAAAAAAAGCAAATGGCACTTCATTGTTTTGTTTCTCACAACAATTTGTTTGCAGTCACCTTTATTTATGGAATGATTAAATGTTCTTCAACACCACTGTCACAAGAAAAACATAAGACTATTTGATCATTGAAGTTAAAAACTGCTTTACATATACTGTAAAAGTAATGATAACTATCTCACATTTCCTGTTATTATATGAAATTTGGATACACCCTTGCATCCACAATTTTGTGTATTACAGTAAAATGTGGGTGTCATTGTTTGATGTCTCCGCAATAAAGGTTGGCTGCAACAGACCTCCAACATCCCCTGTCTCTTGTTTTGTTGGTGCACTCTGCTAGACTGTAACCTGTCCATCTTGTGATGTTACTCTCCTACTTGTATCTCTACCTCTTGCTCGCTTCCCTTTGACTTTACCCTCAATTAAGATCTTTAACAAGGTGCCATGTCTTTTGTGCCCAAAAATATTTTATTTACTTGATCTTTATTTCTTTTAATAATTCTTTCTTTATATTAAGTGTTGTTAGAATCTCTTTGTTTGTTTTCTCTTTCCATAATGTTCTCCCTATTCTTTTATATAAAGTAAAAAGTAAAGTAACCCATAGCATTTTATTAATGCCGTAGGGGTGTGAGATGTTAGCGATCTCACATTTCAGAGGCTCTGCAAATGAGGGCAGTAGCCATCTCCTCTCCTTCGCAGTCTTTACTTCCCGGATTAATCCGGTACCCATTTAAGGCTGGGTCGACCCAGGAGCCATTGCGATCTGCTGAAATACATTTCCAAGATATATTGATGATGGCATAGGAATTACTGACATAACTGAGACAGAATTGTCTCATTTCATCAACTTTATCAACAATTTTAACCCTGCTATTCAATTCACGTCTAATATTTCTACTACTTCTGTTAACTGTATTGACATTATTGTCACTATTCATCCCCCTTACCTCAGCACATCTGTTTACTACAAACCTACTGATGCACATGGTTTTCTGCTCTACACTTTTTTTTCATCCTGGTTGTTGCAACTCTCTGCCATTCTCCCAGCTTCTTCGACCTTGTCACTCATGTAGTGATGATGATGACTTTCTTGATAAATCCTCTGAGATGATCGAGCTCTTTTGTAGACACTTGTTCTCTGACAGTGTCTTTTCTTCAGCTTGGCTTCATGTTCACAAGTTATCTCACCTTAATATCTTGATTTTATACTCATTGCACTCCCTCCTCCTTTGATAGAGTTAAACTTGTCCCTACTTCTCATCTCCATAACTCTACTGTCCGTCATATCTTACTAAAACTTTATTCCCTTCTCTAGTCTGATCCCTATACTCGTGCCGTCTTCCAGGACTTTCCCCTGGTAGCCTATATGCATGACAAAAGCCTTCATGACATCTTAGATCAGTCAACTTAGGAATTATGTTCCTGATCATTTTAGCACTGTTCATTGCAAATGCGTTCGTTGCTACACATGTCCCTATGTAGTTCAGATGCGCTCTGTTTCATTTTCAAATGCCACTTTCACAATCAATGAGAATTTTACATGTGAATCCCATAATCTTATTTAGGTTATCATATACAAACTCAGTGGCAAGCAGTATATAGGTGAAAAGGGCTTAAGATTGAGTGACTGCTTCTGCAGGCATCTTCATGCCACCAAACACGGTAAACCTACTCCTATTGCCATTCACTTCAATGGTGATGGCTATTATGGTGCCTTTGATATCCAGGTTACATCCTTCAGCTCCAGCATCACAGATGATAGAGCAACACTGAACAAAGATCAACACTGATCAAACTGATCACACTGTTGCATTGATCAAAGTGCAACACTGAACAAAGATTAGAACAATATTGCTGCATTAAATGATCTTTTCAGCATACAAAAACTGAGCATGGCATTACAGAAACTTGCTAGAAACAAAACTCCAGGATCAGATCAGATCAAATTAAAAATGAAATGATATATAAGCTGGAAACAAAGACAACAGTAATACTCCTATGGTTTATTAATAGAACATGGAAGGAGGGACAGTTGCTATCAGTATGGCTCACAGTAACCATCAACCCCATATTAAAAAAAAGGAAAACTAGCAGGAACACCAAGAAATTACAGGTCCATATCCCTCACCTATTGCATAGGCAAGATGGTTGAGAGAATGATTAACAACAGACTATACTGGTGGCTAGAAGACCATGACTATTTAGATAATAACCAGGCAGGCTTCAGGTGCAAATGTCGCACAGATCACCCTCTCTTCAGATTCACACAAAATGTGATTGTTGTTTTTCTAGAAGGAAAATTTGGATACACCCTTGCATCCACAATTTTGTGTATTACAGTAAAATGTGGGTGTCATTGTTTGATGTCTCCGCAATAAAGGTTGGCTGCAACAGACCTCCAACATCCCCTTTCTCTTGTTTTGTTGGTGCACTCTGCTAGACTGTAACCTGTCCATCTTGTGATGTTACTCTCCTACTTGTATCTCTACCTCTTGCTCGCTTCCCTTTGACTTTACCCTCAATTAAGATCTTTAACAAGGTGCCATGTCTTTTGTGCCCAAAAATATTTTATTTACTTGATCTTTATTTCTTTTAATAATTCTTTCTTTATATTAAGTGTTGTTAGAATCTCTTTGTTTGTTTTCTCTTTCCATAATGTTCTCCCTATTCTTTTATATAAAGTAAAAAGTAAAGTAACCCATAGCATTTTATTAATGCCGTAGGGGTGTGAGATGTTAGCGATCTCACATTTCAGAGGCTCTGCAAATGAGGGCAGTAGCCATCTCCTCTCCTTCGCAGTCTTTACTTCCCGGATTAATCCGGTACCCATTTAAGGCTGGGTAAGCACATTAGCAGTGCTCATTGACCTCATTGATCTGATAGCAGTGCTCTCTGCATCATAGCACAGCCCTGGATACAGGCCTTCCTGACAAATAGAACAATAGCCAGCCACCAGCATTGCAGTACACTATCCCAGAAAAGAACACTGGAAGAAAAGACTGCCTCAAGGCTCCCCTCTAAGCTGCACACTCTTCCTTATTTTCATTGATGATCTAGCAAAAATTCTCAATGTGTCTAAAGCATGGTTTGCTGACGCCTTTGCCATCTGGACTACCAATAAATATCCCATTCTGGCAAAAGCAAAGACCAACAGAGCTCTCCTCACAATCCCAGTATATTGTGAATTGTGGAAACTAAAAATCAATACATAGAAAACTGCTTACAATATTTTCTCATGAAATCACAAAAGGAGCCAACATTAAAATGAGTGAGGAAATATTAACAAATAAAGAAACCACCGTATATCTTGGAGTAAAAATAGACAGACAACTAACACTAAAACACGACATAGAAAATCTTAGAGGAAAAACAAGTAAATGCCCAAATCTCATTAAGAGACTAACTAGTACAAACTGGGGGGGGGGAGGGCAGACAAACAGACAAATGTATATTGGTTATGTGAGATCAGTAGGGGATTACAGTCTTCCTCTTCAGACCATTATGAACAATTCTACTATCTCATCCCTGAATAGGGTGCAGAACCAAGCTCTGAGACTAATCTGTAGAGGGATGCGATCAACATTTACAGCAGTATGTGAGATAGATTGAAATGTAGAGCCACTGGATATCAGACAGAAAAGAGCACTGATGGAAGTGGATGCAAGGTACAAGAGACAAAAGAATGACCATCTGAATAAAATACTTATTGACACTTGGAAACAAAACGACTAAAACAGCTGTCTGTACTGGATATATCTGGAGAGGAAGATGACAAACACCATCTACCTCAAGAGAGAGAGAAATAGAAAACAAATACCTTGAACCATCCACTTGGGAGAACTTGGGCCAACCAACTATCCAAAAACCAAATAAATAAATAAATCAGCCAGTAAGGGAACACTACCAACAATTCTGAGGTTATGCGCCCTAGATACTATAAACAGCTACCCATCATCAGCAATCAAGGTCTACACTAATGGATCAGTCTTCAAGGACACCCGTTTTGCAGAATATGACATCCATTTATAATACCCTGATGGATCTACCTAAGAGTTCTGTGACGTGGTGGAAATTTCTCAAATTATAAAACATAGGCTGAAGCCATCAAGACAGCCATTGAGTTAATACACCAACAGTTTGATCTCTTGGAACAAAAACTATCGGACATAGTTGTTTTTACTGACTCTATGTGAGTTTTAGATGCACTAAAACATACTCCATATGAAAATCAAGATATTTTCCACGGGAATAGCCAGACGAATTCTCAGAAACAACACAAGGGAAATTTGGCTGAATAGATTTGATGACTGGTTGATGTGTGTTTAATGAAATGACATGGCCAAAGAACAATGACAACATAAGCAAACTCTGCAGGATAACCATTTCTTATCATTCAGTTTCGAACAGAACATGCAAGGATCAATAGCCATTTAAACTGTATCAAACCCCAGCAACTACCCACTTGTAGACCACTGCTCTAATCTCAATGAAACTGTGAAACACTTCTTATTGACTGTCCTTCTACAGACACCCTAACAGTCACTAACTTACTGCATAGATCACTAAAAAGTCTACATCAGAAGACCTACACTTTTTTAAGAATGGCATTGAGCTGACATAAGCAGCATTATTTATCTGTATTTTGGTATTGACAACAATAAAACCTTCCAGTTTACATTCTTCCGATCATATCCACATTTGGTTAATTCATTTGAACATCATATGCAGTGTTATATGCATATCTCAGGTTGTGTCATTTCTTGTTTTTTGGATGTATATGTGCTTGTTATCTTGATAAGGGCCTTTAGGTCAAAACATCGATTATGTCCTGTGTAATGTTATTTGTATTGTTATATGTTAGCACCCCATAGTCAGTAATAGCCTGTTTGTTGTCGTCTCGTAAAACTACAAGACCTGTGTTCTACATTAGTACTATTGATATTGTTATACAGTTTTACAGAAATATTACTCTTTTATTGATTATTCAAAACATGACCAAGTGTTACTTACTGTCATAGAGAGGATGCCCTGGATCTATGAACTGATAGGTTCTCTTAGCCCCTTCCCCCTTCTTGTCCCCTGGCTTAGTCAACTGGATGCAATCCTTGAGGCTGTTGAGAGCACATCTGAAAGTGCTCTTGTTGTTGCTATGGTTTACATTGCTGTTCTTTTTTAGCTTTCCTACACAAGAGATCAAATTATAGCAAAAATTAGAAGCTGATAGTCAAGATTTTAAAAGTATGTGATGAAGAAAGCAAAGCTTGAGCATTTAGTAACCACAGGAAAGATCAAGGGGAGAAGAGACAAGAAGACAAAGAGAGAAGGTGGATAGGTTGTCACTGTGGGATGAGAGAATATCACCAACTGAACTTTTATTAAAACACATGAGAGTTGTGGAGAGACATGTTTGCCCACATCTCGTGTGACTTGGCACTTGATTGACTTGAGATCATACAGTTTTGTGTGACATCATGAAGACGTAAGTCATGTGGGGGGTCAAAGTTCATATCTTGAAGGTTAATAGAAATCATAATAGTTATGAAATTTGAGACTGGGAGAACTGTGCTTAAAATGTTGAGTAAATGTATGGGTACAGTAGAACCCTATATAACAAATTTGGTGAGAAAATGTATATATAATAACAAACATTTGCTATGCAACACTACTGGGAGTTTATACATTAAAGAATAGACTGGGAATTTTTTAAAGTGTTGTTAAATAAAGAAATTTGCCATAAATATATGCATTAAAAAAGGACCCACTGTAGGCCCTACTTACAAATAAATATGATAGGCCCTATGTGTATGAGCACTGAGCTATGAGACATGCATACATATCATCATCTAATCTATAGGCCTATCATTCATTCTCAAACTCCAGCAGCGTAGCAGGATGTAACCAGAGACGGAATATGTTGTCATGGTTTGCATCTTAGCTGCAACAAGCGTGCCTTGTGGCCTAATAGATCAGATTCTGCATGGTTTCTGGGTCATTTTGACCCTCTATAGGATAGGAAATTCCCAAAATCTCCTTAGTTGCTTCCTACAACATGCATGACTGCTAAAAAATGTTACTATTCCTTGCTTCACTTTTGGGCCACAGATGTTCACCATCCATTAATGTATTAATGGATTAGGATAGAATATCCCTCAAATATTGACACAAAATTGTGACATTTGACATTTTTAGTGACTAGCATATTTAGAAACTAAATACATTAAACTACAAATCTAACTATTAATTTAACATATAACTGTCATCATTTTCTAATTATTGGCATATTTACATGCCACCCCTGGATGTAATTTTCCTTAGAAACCATTGTTTACACTTGGTTGCTATGGCCCTAAATCAGCTCTATTAAATAATTTTCTACAACAATGTGAAGCAATTTTATTACAATCCTTCCAGTAGTAAGAAATAACTGCACTTCGAGGGGAGATCATGCCAATGCAGTTTATATGTGTATCAAAGCAATCTGACTCATACTTGTTTCAGTGTGAAAATTTTTTCAAATCTTAGCTTCATGTGTTTTCTATTACTTATGTGTAGTTATATTAAGTATAAAATTGGTGACTATTTAGTTCTTTTAAACATGGATAATAGTAAACAGTAGGCTTATAGTAGACCAGTCAAACACACATTTCGGGGTAACCAGTACACTTCTTTACATTATTCAGTTGAAGAAATGTCTGAATGACCCGTTATTGATAACAATAATAGTAATTTCTATCTGCTAAGAAAATAAAATTTAGGAACAGTATATTGCCAAGAGCTGACACAACACAAACTCTCACTATGCATTTATGTTAATGGATGTAAATCTATGGAGGACTCCTGGGGAACATTAACAGCTAAGTAAGAAAAACATGTAGACTAAGTAAATTACGTACAAAAATCCTTTTCTTTCCTTTCTTTCTTTCTTTCAATGGAGATATGGAAAAATATTCTATTTTTCTCAAACTATGATTTTATTGACGTCAAAATTTAAAACAAACATACTATTTTTACCAATTATTTTTGGATTATTATGACATATGGATAATGATAACATCAGTCAGATAACCAAAACAATACCAGTATTAGAACACATCAAAAGACAACAGGTCAAGTGGTTTTCACACACTTCCAGACTACCAACAGACAGCATGCCACAGATGGCCATGGCACACAGATATAACAGCTATAAAGCCAAAGGCAGACCATGTAAAAGATGGATCACAGAAATCAAAGAAGCAACAAGCTTACAAACAGCACACAGGAAGGCCATCTCCAGAGAACTCTACCACTGACACCGCAAGGCAAACAAGAGGCTTCCCAGTATGAAACAAGTACGTATAGATAGATAGACTATGACATTTGGCATAACTTTTCGCAACCATATAACACAGGTCTTGTAGCAGAAAGTTTGCTGTAAAATGAAGGTAATCTTCCTTTTCCACGTGTATAAGATTTTACAAGTAAGTAAATTTGTGCGTTTTTGAAATATTCAAAATTGAAAATTCATAAACAAAATAATTTTTCAATACAAACCAACAAATCTGCTACAGGTCCTCAAAACGTTCATTATGAACATAGGCCCTATATGTCAAATGTGAACGCCACCAGTAAATTAGGTAATGAGCTATTGTGTTTAGAAAATATAAGCTATTTTTAGTATCACGATGGCCATATTGGTATAAAATTTGCATAACATTTTACAATTTCTTCGCTAGTTATAATCTTTAATCCCCTAGAGTCCAACTATCAGATTCAAATTATTCTTAATGTAAACATTTCAAAATTAGGATCCCTGAGGGGTATTCTACCTTAAAATAAATCAAGTAGCTATGTCTTTGATCTAAGTGCATAAACATTGGTTTTGCACCAGTCAATAAAATAACTAACTAACCAAGACACAAAGCAGCTAACTATCTAACAAACATTTTAAATAACCTATGATGTTTTAAAACATCACAGTCTTTACTTCCCAGATTAATCTGGTACCCAATTAAGACTGGGTTGACTGGAAAGTCATTGCAATCTGAAAAACATTTTCGCCTCAACTGGGGAATCAAGCCAGGAACACTCATATGCAAAGCTAGTGCACTAACCATTGTGTTACACAGCCCCCATTCCTGGAATACTATAATGTGAATGATGGTCTAGGCATCCTGATTACTAAAAGTGAAGAAAATCTGCAATGTCTGATTGCATAACACAGTGGTGGCCCCAAGGTTGATGTTTCGGGTCATTTTGGCACAATCAGTTGCTGATTTTATTGTTGACTGTTGTAAATGATTATTTATAAAACCTGCAAATAACCAGTGCCTATGACACATAGACCCATTCCATAACATTCCCCCAAGTCACTTTCATCATTTAATAAGTGCTTTACATGTGAGTCTTGTAAGGTATATAGTTTGCAAACATTGTGCCATGACTTACATTGGAGAGATGAGCAAGAGAGCAAATTTATCAACATCTGTATGATACACATGTTTAGTACTCCTCCTGCTGCACACTTTAATGACACAAATCATTTGTGTACCCTGGATATTCAGGTGATTGCCATTAAATCACACTCCTCTAATTACTAGACATGGTATGTGCATGAGAACCAGTATATACACCAATTTGGTACTATATGATCTTAAGATTCTTCACTTCTGCATACTTAGGGTCAGTGTTTTTGGTCCTGGGGTATGCAGGTAATATGCTTTATGCATTATTCCTACCTTTTTTTATCCTGAATCTTATTGTTGTTGATACTTTGTTATTTAAATTCTGTGCCAGCCTTTTAAAACTTCACATTCATGGGAAAAAAGAATTATAATATGAACAACTCAATAGTCCATCTCATCTATTTTTGGTATGTTAATGTTGAGAATCTTAAATACTTAGATAATATAGCCTTATAATTAACATGAGAAACACAAAAAACATAACACTGAAGAAATTCACTACCACCCCTTATTATGAAAAGTAAAACTAAGTAAACTATTGATTTCTCAAAATATTTCATATGAAAGAAACAGTCACTTCATGAAAATTGTCTATTAGCAATGTCATATTGCGACTGAAAAGAAAGGGGGGGAGGAAGAGTTTGCACAGAAATAAACTTCACTTTCTTAATATACTGTATCCCATTCTTTTCTAGAAATAAAAAATACACTTCTTTGGGTTACCATAACTCCATGGTAAAAACCAAAGGCAATAATAGTATCCAGTGAGGTGGAAAATGGGACCAATGAAAACAAAGTACTGTTGCTGCTTTGCATGTTTTCATCTATATTATTTTTGATACACATGGATGTCAGAAACTGTTGTCTAGGTGTGGTGTTAAATCTAAATCTAAATCATTCTTCAATAAATATTTTACTAATAACTATTCTAGATGTTTTGTCCCCTAAAAAAACAATAACGGTACAGTCCCGGTGAATGTCCCTATCTTTTATTTACAGAAAACAATATAAAAGAAAAGAAAAGGGGTAAACAAATCTGTAAGACCCATAACACATCAGGGTCATAGGGGCATCACAAAATCAGCACAAAAATCTCCCATAACAACTTTATCCTCAGCCATTCCGAGGAGTGTAGAATTGTAAAATTTAGTGTAAAAACATGCCCAGACCATTTCTTGATGTTATCAGTCCAGGTTTTTCTTTGTCTGCCTGTCCTCCTTCCTTCCCAAATAATCTTGGAATGAATTTCATGTCCAAGCCAAACAAGTTTGCACCATTTTACACTGCCAAAATTTGTTATGGATAACCTGCAGATTTGTTTATTTGCTGCCGGACAAATATATTTGTTTTGTGTTCTATATAACTAATTCGTATCAAACATCTGTAGCACTTGTATTCAAAAGCCTGAATCCTTCTTTCTGTGTTTGCATTGAGCAGAGGTGCAGATGGAGAGATGCAGGTCAGTGAACATTCACCTTTGTCTTTATGTGGAGGGAATGCTAGATGTTCCTTCAATGCAGATGGAATGATGATGGAAGAATGATGAAATAGTTGGCCCAGAAGTATATATCATACACCTGGCAGGATATGATGATCCTGGGATACTGTTATGCTAGAATGTTTCTCTTTTGGAACTAAATATATATCCATAATATCCCTTAGCACAACCATACTTTTGAGACAGCATGCATTAGTCACCTCAGTTACTCAACTGAGGACGTATGCTTTTCTCAGAAAGACAATGGGCTGTTATCAGCTACCTGCTCACAGCTGAAGGGATTATTTTATCATATCATCATCATGTTTGTCGGTGTAGCAATAGTTAGCCGTCAGATAATCATCATTGCACTTCGGACACGTCCATATGTGCTGAAATTTCCACTTGATTGTATCCAATAATAGACCTACATAATGACTGCTAGTTTAAGTTCTCTGTTGGTTGATATTCTTCTTAATAGCTCTCATTTCTAGCAACATCGCATTTATGTACAGTTCCTTTGTTGTGGACATGGAAAAAGAAATCATTACCCCATGAATTTCATTTTCGCACACTGTTTAGTGTGAGCAGTTCAATATGTCAGCATGATCCACTGCTCTACCGTCCGACACAGTAGCTACACATGCAAGCCAGTCTTTGTGTAATCTAGTATAGTCTGAAAATTTCAATCAAAATCTAAATATCAATTTAAACTTAAATTTTATTCAGAATCTAAATCAAAATTATAAATTAAATCCAAATATAATTAGGCCTATAAGGCCCAACATCTAAATCTACATGTAAATAAAAGATAAAACTTTAAATCTAAATGGAAATCAAAATCTAAATATCACTTTAAATCTAAGTAGTATTCAAAATCTAAATTATAATCTACATCCAAATTTAATTTTACATTTAAATCTGAATGTAAATAATCAAAAATATAACTGGAAATCTAAATGGAAATTTAAATCTAAATTGAAATCGAAAACGTAATTAATATAAATTGAAATCTAATTGTAAATAAAAATCTAAATGTAAATGTAAATCTTAATGTAGCCTAAATCTCAATCAAAATGTAAATCAAAATAGAAATGGAAATTAAATTAGTTAAATGAGAATCTAAATGGACATCTAAATCTAAATCAAAAAGCTACCGGTAAATCTAAATGGAAGTGGAAATATACATTAAAATTGAAATCTAAATTGAAATAAAAATCATGATCAAAATCTAAACTGTAATTGAAATCTACATTTGTTTCGTCTTTTGTGATCAATTGTTATAAACATCCAGTAAAATATGGGTCACATAAGAGCAATATTGGTGATCTTGGGTTCCAATCTAAATATATATATATATAACTTGAGATTTAAATCTAAATGGAAATATAAATGTAATTGGTTGTAGTGGGCTTCCTTAAAATATAAATTAAACTCTAAATCAAAATTTAAACCTAAATCTAATAGCAATTGAACTCAAAATGTAAATGTAATTGAAATCTTATCTTAATAAAAATATAATTTTTAATGTAGGCTAAATCAAAATCTATAGTCTATATGGAAATCTAAATAGTAATAGAAATCTAAATCAAAACCTTAATTTAAATCTAAATCAATATGAAAATTTACATTGAAATCTAAATGTAGGCTAAATATAGACATAAAATCAAAATGGAAATCAAAATTTAAAATAAAATCTAAATCAAAATTTAAATGTAAATCACAACATAAATGGAGATCTAAATCAAATCAGAAATGTAAATCTAAATTGAAATCTAAATCTACAACTAAATAGCAATTGAGAAATCAAAATCAAAATCTAACTGGAAATCTAAATCTATCATCAAAATCAAAATGGAAATCAAAATACAAATCTAAAATCCTAATAGAAATCAAAATCTAATTCTAACTTGAATTCTAAATTTAAATCTAAATCAATATCAAAATTGAAATAGGAATCTAAATTTAAATGAAAATCTAAATTTAAATCAAAATCTAAATAACAATTTAAATGGAAATTGAAATATAAATTAAAATTATAACGGAAATATAAATTAAAATCTAAATAGAAAGCAAAATCTAAATGTAAATCCAAATTCAAATGGAAATATAAATCAAACTCGACATGTAAATCTAAATTGAAATCAAATTATAAATCGAAATGGAAATCTAAATTGAAATCAAATAATTATAAATCGAAATGGAAATCTAAATTGAAAGCTAAATAGCAATTGAACACAAAATCGAAATATAAATCAAAATTTAATTGATATCTTAATCTAAATCAAAATCTATATGTAACTCTACATCCAGTTTAAATGATCTAGGCATACATTAAATCTACAAACAACCAAACTGCCAGAGGATATCCAACAAAATGGAGAGTGCCTCAGTAGCAAAAGAAAAATGCAATAAATACTATGATAAAGTAATAATGCTACTTAATGAACTAACAAACAAATATTTGTAAAAATAAATAAATAAAGAACATATTTTTTTTGCATGTTATGGATGTTAGTAATGACTTGTGGTGAGAAAACATCTCCAAGTGATCACAGTTAAATTATTTGATAATTTTGTGTTTCTTGTTTGTTATGTGTTTCTCAAAAAAGTCCCAGCTAGACAAGGTGTCATCTCTTTTGATATGTCCACAATATTTTATTTGCTTAATTTTTATTTCCTTTCATAGTTCTTTTCATACAAAGTGTTGTTAGAACCACTTTGTTTATTTTCTTATCCTTCCATGATGTTTTCCCTGTTCTTCTATATATCCACATCTCAAATGCATCAATTCTGTCTTCTAATTGTTTACTTATTGTCCATGTTTCTGAGCCATACATTAATATAGAATAGAGGTAGAATTGTATAATTATCATTTTTAGTTTGTAATTTGTTTAGATGTTCGCCCGTGTGTTGCAGGGGCCCGAAAGGGGAGCAAAGAATAGCAACACTGTTTACCTTCCACGCATGTCGTAAAAGGCATAGGGTCAGTGACCCAAAGCCATGCTGAAGTCGGATGTGTTAGGCCGAAAGGCGCAGATATCGCAGAAATGCTGTAAACCATGACACAACGCATTCCGTTCTCCGGACTACATCCTGCTAATCTGCAGGAGTTTGAGAACGAACGCAGAAGAAGAAGAAGTTTAGATGTTAATATTTCCCTCATGCCATTGAAAGTATTTTTAGGCATTCCTATTTTCCATTTAACTTCTGTTTCAAATCTGCCATCCTTTGTGATTCTGTGTCTGAGATATTGATAATATTCTACTTGTTGTAGTTTCTCTCCATGTATTTTTATATTTAGTACCTGTTCTTCTGTGACTTTGCTAATTATCATGGTTTTTGTTTTTTATAATGTTTATATCCACTTCATATTCTTTATTTGATTTATCAACTTCATCTATTATAGTTTGTAGTTGTTTCTGTTAACTTTCTGCTAAAAGGACAGTGTCATCTGCATATCTCGGGTTGTTTATTATTTACTCACTGATCTTGAGTCCTGGCATTCCTTCTATATGTTTAAAGATATTCTTTGTGTAGATATTAAACAGGCTGGGTGATAAAATACATCCTTGTCATACCTCTCTTTTGATTTCTATATAAGGTGAGTAGCTGTTTTCATACCTTATTGATGCGGTTTGTTCCCAATATAAATTTCTAATCAGTGTGATATCTTTTCCATCTTTGCCTATTATTTGAGTACATTTGATTAATTTTTCATGTTGGACTGTCATAGGCCTTGCTGTAGTCTATGAAGCAAATATATATATACCGGGTACTCTTTTGGACATGTATAGGCCCCTATATGTATCCATTAATAGTCGGTTACTAAGTATAGCTTTTCTGGTTCCTTTGTTTTTCCTAAAACTGAATTGCTCTTCATTGATCACAATGTTTATCTTGTTTTTAATTCTTTCATGTATTATCTTGATTAGTATTTTGGTTACTCTTTTTCTTCTGCGTTTGTTCTCAAACTCCTGCAGATTAGCAGGATGTAGTGTGGAGAATGAAATGCGTTGTGTATGGTTTACAGCTTTGCTGCGATATCTGCACCTTTCGGCCGGACACATCCGACTTCAGCATGGCTTTGGGTCACTGACCCTATATGGGATGGGATAGCCAGCTCCATCTCATAACCTCCTTGGTCGCCTCTTACGACATGCATGGAAGGTAAACAGTGTTGCTATTCACTGCTCCCTTTTTGGGCCCCAGCAACACACAAGCGAGTATTTTGGTTATGATGCTTGTCACACTTATTGTTCTGTATTCTGAGCAATCCACAGCCTTAGACTTCTTAGGTAGTAGTATTAATATTGATGATTTTAGGTCTTTAAGTATGTGGCTTGTTTCATGTATGTCATTGCAAAATCCTGTGACAGTATTCACACCAAATTCATCTAGTTTTTATTATGCCTGCTTTTTTGTTGTTGGAACCTGCAGCATTTCCACATTTGATTGATTTTATTGCGTTTTCTACTTCTGCTTTCAGTATCGCTGGTCCATTATTGTTGTATATCGTAGGTTTTTTGATAGTACTTCTGTTCTATCAAATATACTTTTTTCCACTTTTGTCTTTAATGCAGCCACCACATTTATAGGGTTGTTCTCATTTGGGATTTGTCTTCTCCTTGTGCATTTCTTTTGTCTTCTGTTGTAGTTACATCTCTATTTGTCTACATTTTGTTTTTAGCCATTGTTCTCTTGTTATTCTGCTCATGCACTAATTCTCTTGTTGTTCTGAACATGCACTATCTCTTTGTCTATGACTATATTGAATATTTTAGGGCATTAGAAAGTAGGTCTGTTGAGTATCCTCTTCACACACTGGACACGTCCATAGGTGCTCAGACTCAGCTTCAGTAAATCTCTCAGGGCATAACGGCTGATGGTTCCGGTTCTATATTAGATCACTGCTCTTTTTGAAATATTTGTCAGGGGTCCTCTACCGGCCACGCTCCTCCTCACTCCCAATTCTTGTATTCTCGATATTGACTCATGCTCATTCATCTAAAAATCCTCTGATCATGAGGATTCACGAAGAGTAATGAGTATGTCAGCTCGGTCCATGTGCTGATCATCTGTTGTGGTGGCGAGGCTAGCTAATTGGTCGGACTTTTCATTACCCTACACACCCGCGTGCCCGGAGACAAAAATAAGCGTAAGTATTCGTAGTGAAGTTCGCATTTTAGCTCTCTCTAATGACTACACCAATTCCCTACGTACATCACCTGTTTTGACTTTCTGATTCATACTCAGTGAGTCACTTAGTATGCACGCATGGGAATAGGCTTGCGATTCCAGCCAGTAAAGTGCCTGCGTTACTGCGATTACTTCCATTGTTAGACTGCTCGTTGTTGCGGTAAAGGTACCACTGGCTTCGTGTACTATTCTTCCTTTTGATCTGACAGTAAAGGTCCATGTGCATCGGTAGTGACGGATGACCGACCCGTCCATGTAGATCACAACATCTGTTTCATCAGTATTCTCGCATATTAGTGCCTTGACCTCAGCATCCACGCTAACGGGGCTGTATTTCCTGCGCTTTCTATTGATTGTAATGACAGTCTTGACTGCCTCTTGAAAGACCGTAGAAATAGGTATCCATTCCTCGTCAGGAGTTATGTCTTCTGGGGCGCAAATATGTTTAACGGTATCCTCGGCCCGACCCATTAACGATTTCTCTCTCTTGAGCCTGCTTCCCTTCACACGAGAGAGCTCGTTGTGTAATGGGTGGTCTATGTCAGAACTCACCCTGAGGTATGCACTGGCACGCCACATATCAATTCTATGAGATATGCTCAGAAAATCAAGGAGAAATCTTGTAGTCATACAGGGTGTTTCCCTTGTGCAACCAAAGATAATCCCCATCGCTTCATTTTGACTGGTGGTGATAGTGGCGCCTGTATATTCAATGACAGAGAGGACAAGAGCCTCATATTAGATTACGAGCTGTGGTTGTTTAGTGTTAGCTGCTGCCATCACTCTCAGAGCTTAAAGTCCTTTGCGGGCCTTTGCGCATGATCAACGTGTTCCCGGAAACACAGACTACAATAAAATCGCACGACCAGGTATTGTAAGGATGAGGTCCTGATTACATCGTACTATCTCATCTCCGCCGTTGGTGTCGCAGACTTAACGATATGATTGTTAAGAGAGAACCATGTCACCGCAAGCTAAATCAGTGCCCCTGAATTAGATTTTAGGGGATAATAATCAATATAAAAAATTAACTCGGAATCTAAATTTAAATCAAAATCTAAATGTAAATCAAAATATAAAATTTATTGGAAATCTAAAGGGAAAGCACAATTTAAATGTGAATTAAAATGAAAATATAAATTTTAATCAAAATCTATATGACAAAATATAAATTTAAATTAAACGAGAACTAAATTTAAATCTAAATAGAAAGCAAAATCTAAACGAAAATTAAAATTTAAATGTAAATCTCAATGGAAGGTACAATTAGATCAGTACTAGAATACGGATCAAGTTTCCCAAAAATTTCACACAAAAATCGCACCCCCCCCTTTTCCACACCAATGGAAAGAATTTCTATAAAAAAGGAGAAATGACTTAGGTATCATTCTCCCCCCACCCTCCCCCCCACACATACCAATAGAAAGAATTGTTTAAATAAGAGAAAATGACTTAGGTATCACCCCCCCCCCACCAACCTGCATAAGTCCACAACATTTTCTTATTGCAACATATTATTGTTGTAGATACATTGTTGCAGAACCATAGGCCTATTGTTGTAGAAACATATTATTGTTGTAGAAACATTATTGTTGTAGAAACATTATTGTTGTAGAAACATATTATTGTTGTAGAAACATTATTGTTGTAGAAACATATTATTGTTGTAGAAACATTATTGTTGTAGAAACATATTATTGTTGTAGAAACACCTTATTGTTGTAAATACATATTATTGTTGTAGAAACATACTGTTTGTCGTCCCTTTATTTGTTGTGTGACTTCAATTATACCTATCCAATGCTCAGTTTCTAAGAAATTTATTGTGAAATAAAGAGGAGTGTGTTCAAACATCAATCCACGTGATTCGTCAGCATCGTTCTTCATCTGCTAGTGTAGACTTAATCCCTCAGCATAGTCCTTCATCTGCTATGGTAGGGGTGCAAAGGGAACGCACTGCTCTCGGCGGACCCAGGGTTAGCAGATAATCAAGATCCCAAATGTACCTCCTCACGGTGCACCCTGGTAACAGAAATACAGCAGCTCGAGCTGATTCTGGCCAAATCATTTGGGAATCGTGTCCGAGAATGTGGAGGTAGCAGACGGAAAGAGATTTGACTGCATAAGAGACAGACAATATATCCGACACGACCAGCAACACCACATACAGCGACAATGTCGACATACAGTGACGCTAATTAGTCCAGTCCGAACATTGGAGGGGCGGCCAATGAAAAAAAAAGTATGAAAAAGTGGATGCATGGCGAAAGACAGATAGAGTTCATACTGAGTACAATGGAGAAAAAAAAGGAAAAAAAAGAGGGCAGAACAGCGCTAGAGGGCAGCGCCAACTGCAAACAGAAAGTGAAAACGATTACGGAAATGGGAACTACAAGCTCTGTTAGCTCGTGACGAGCTCCTAGTTACCTGTTTTCCTTATAGGCAGAGACCCATACCCAATAATGGGCATCTAGCAAAGCAAAAAGACCTGGCCTAACTCTAATATCGAGTCTTCCTATACCGGAAACATGCTCGCAAAGAGAAAGGGAGCCGTATCCACTAGGCTCAGGCAAAAAAGGGACAACGACGGCAGTCCTGGCCCAACTCTACTGTCAAGCTTTCCTATACCGGAAATACACTTGCAGAGAGAAAGGGTTCCGTACCCGATGGGCTCAGGCACAGAAGAGACAACGATTTAGCCCTGGCCCACCTCTACTGTCAGGTTTTCCTATACCGGAAATACACTTGCAGAGAGAAAGGGTTCAGTACCTGATGGTCTCAGGCGCTATTTGGACAAGGTCGCTCAGCTCGAGAACGCCTTGCTCTCAAACGCGTGGTGTGAGACTCGAACTTGGTGAGGGGTACACAATGTCGGTGAATGACACCTCGGCTAAGAAGGCGAAAGAGCCAGGGCCCAACTTTTCTGTTGAGTTCTTCCTCTTAAGGAACCAGGCTCACGGATGAGAAACGGTTCAGTACCCGTTGGGCAAAGACATAGTACGTCCAATTACATGAGGCAAGTTCATAGACAGTTGAACACCTCGTGCGAGACAGACGTAAGCAAATATCGTCTGGGCGAAGAGTCACCACACACACACGTGCCTGGCGACAATTAGGGAGGCTGTCACAGGCTAGGGTAGCCCACCTGAATTGTCAAGGCATGCCGAAATCGGATGTGCTAGGCCTACAAGGCGCATAACGGTAGCACAACGTAAACACGCTCCCGGCGGAAATCGCATGGATATCCATGCTGGTTACAATGGAGTGAACGCAAAACAAACAAACAAACATCTGCTAGGGTAGGCTTAATCCATCAGCATAGTCCTCATCTGCTAGGGTAGACTGATTGTTTATGGACTTGCTTGGAGTGAAATAATACCGACTCATAAATCATAATTAAATGTCACGTGTTACTACACTTCGGACATGACGAATTGTAGAGGTGTTATAAGATAGAATAGAATAAGATAGATATAATATAGATAGAACTCTATAGTTATATAGTATAGATTTATCTCTATTGTTACATCATATAGATATATCTATAGTTGCTGTGTTTCGGGCAACATAATCTTACATTCTATACTAGACTTACCTGTATCTTCGGGCAACATAATCTTACATTCTATACTAGACTTACCTGTATATTCGGGCAACATAATCTTACATTCTATATTAGACTTACCTGTATCTTCGGGCAACATAATCTTACATTCTATACTAGACTTACCTGTATATTCGGGCTACATAATCTTACATTATATACTAGACTTACCTGTATCTTCAGGCAACATAATCTTACATTATATACTAGACGTACCTGTATATTCGGGCTACATAATCTTAAATTATATACTAGACTTACCTGTATCTTGGGCCCAACGATAGAACAAGTCCCCGTGCTCAGAGGCGTCGAAGCCATTGCTCGACGCATGGAGCCAGACAATTGAGAATATTTGCCGTGTTTTATCCACCCATTTCAAACATTGACATATTCCTCTGTCTAGAAGATCCGTTATCCAGGGTCGCATTAGCACACGAAGATTTGTACGTCTGTTGCTGTTATTTGATTTGTATCCCAAGGTTGGAGGCATAGTGACACTCCTGCCACGTGCCTTACCTCTGACTGACAATGTCTTCCTCATCTGTGAAGAACACATATACAAATGGCTGCAGATAAGATAATCGATGTTCTTTACGCTCTGTGTGCTAGTTCTCAATTGAATTTCATATCGTAGTACTCCAGCATTAGCGTGACAATAAGTGTGGCCATGGATTATTTACTGCATTAGATTTCTGCAGGAACACGTGATCAGCTTCCTACCGGATGATGCACTGACATAACACGCAGAATATCAATGGAGCAAGAGATGTTTCTAACATGACACGCGGAATATCAATGGAGCAAGAGATGTTTCTAACATGACACGCGGAATATCAATGGAGCAAGAGATGTTTCTGACATAACACGCAGAATATCAATGGAGCAAGAGATGTTTCTAACATGACACGCGGAATATCAATTGAACAGAGATTATTGTTTGTTTGAAAACCCCAGGAATTGCGAGCGATTAACTCTTACTTCCTATGTGCAGTGGGGTTGTTTTTCTGAGCCTTCTTTCATACACAGGAGAAATAGGTTTTCGGCTTAGTGCAATGCCTATTAAAGGAGCCATCTATTCAGAGAGGGTATATAATTGTAAAGATGACATGCTACAAAGCTTCCATAAGAAAGCCTCAATATAACGGCATGTCATCTACTAATATTTCCTGTTGTATTTGTGGTTTGTCTAGTGGGCCATTGGTGAGACACACAGATGCAACCGCATGTGTAAACAGAGATGATTCTGAGATTGAAGCAAATGATAAGAACTGTTATTCTGAACTTCTATGTGTTAGGCCGAAAGGCGCATATATGTCCAATAGTTAAACTGGAAGCACAACATATTTCATTCTGTTAGCCTGTTGAAATGTGAGAACAAACGCAAAATGAATTTGAACAACATCAAAACAAATATCAAGCATACATTTAGATACCGGGATGAAGTTGTATAGCAAACATCGGAGTGTAGTTTTATAGTAAATATCGGCGTGTAGTTTTATAGTAAATATCGGCTTGTAGTTCTATAGTAAACATCGGCATGAAGTTATATAGTAAACATAGGCATGAAGTTCTATAGTAAACATCGGCATGAAGTTCTATAGTAAACATCGGCATGAAGTTCTATAGTAAACATAAGCATGCAGTTCTATAGTAAACATAGGCGTGTATTTCTATAGTAAACATCGGCATGAAGTTGTATAGTAAATATCGGCGTGTAGTTCTATAGTAAACATCGGTGTAAAGTTGTATAATAAACACGGGTGTGAAGTTTTAGGCCTATAGTAGGCATCGGCATGAAGTTGTAGGGCTACAGAAAACATTGACATGAAGTTGTAAAGTAAACACATGTATATAGCAGGACCGTAGATGTAATTTTGGTAATGGGAGAGAAGTTTACCTATAAAAAATAACACGCTAATCTCTTGGTTGCGGTGGGATTTATGAACTTCTTGTTTGAAAATAGGGGTGTGGGTGAGAGGGTTTTGCCGTTTTGTTGTACTTATTTATTATTGAAAATATATCATTATGTACTTCGTTTTAAAATTAGGGCGGGTGGGCGTTTGAATCTTCAAATAAACTATTTAGAGCTATCTACGGGTTTCGTGTAGAGCAAAAGTGAGAAACGTCCGGTTTGCAGTCATTGTTCTGATCGGGATAAAGCAACATGAGACGGGGCTCAAAATTTGAAAATCTAGAAATTTTAAAGGTATATTTAAAAAAAAACCAACATGCATTCATAGTGAAAATGGCAATCCGATGATGGTGCAATATGCGCCTCTTTCTAAATGGATACACGAAATAGGTCAATCGTATAAGCTCATAGGTTCCCAAACTTATTCGGACCACCGCCCACTTTTCAAGATATAAATGTAACGCCTCTCTCCCCCATTATACCAGTTTTCCGCGTTTAATGTCATGTCATGTGACGTTTTCTTTCCAGACTTCCTTATGAATCTCATGAAATCCTCGCGGTCTCTCTCTAGTTGTCCCTCCACCTCTAGCGCCGTGTGCATGCATTCCTGAATATCACTGGTCCAGCGACGTTTTGGTCAACCTTCTACCCCCTTTGTCTTCTATCGCCCCTCCAACAACACTCTTTCCACACCATTGAGTCTCTTCATATGACCTAATAAACAGAACATCCTTCTTAATATGGAGTTTAAAAGCAAACCTTCTTGGACGTTGATTTTTCTTGGCACGTCTTGGTTTAAGCCGTTTGATATTTTCGACAATATGATACATTACTGCTAGTGCCGTTAAATTATTGAAAAAGTAGTGCCCAAATGTGCTTTATCTTGAACACAGTTATTGCTATACAAATGTTGATGGAACATAGCCCATATGTAAAGATTGTAAAGTTTATGCTTGAATAACATTATGCAGTTTCATACAATAGTTTAAATATGAAAATTCGGAATCCATATTAAGAGATTGCATTATACTAGCAAGAATCTTATTGTACTGTTGATTTCGAACTTATAAAGTAAAAGTACAAAGCAAAAATAAGAAATTAATGTGAAGGATGAGTCTGATGTATTTCTAAAAGTTTGTTAATATCGAGTTCAACTTTCGTTAAAAACAGTCGTAAATAAATCGCCACGTCATATGCAATCATATAAGATAGAATAATAGAATCATATAATACCATTAGAAAGTAAATACGCTACAACACTAAACCCACGTCCAGCAAAATGAGGTAGTAATGCAATGAATGATTTTTGCATGCCTTGACCTCCCAATAGCTTCTAAATCCACTTTCCCCCTCTCTAGAAGACTTCATCGTCCACTAGGGGGAGGTACACCCACTTTGGGAACCTATGGTATAGAGTATAGATAAACAAATTATGAAGTAATATTAAATTCCTATGATTCTTTTATTCAAGTTATGTGCTATAATGGTGATCATTATGCGTAGAAATAACATTACTATTATTATTATTAGTATTAGGCATATTATTATTATTATTATTATTATTATTATTATTATTATTATTATTATTATTATTATTATTATTATTATTATTATACTAACACTGAGATACTAGAAAGAGAAGCCATTATCAAAGTATTGTCCATGCTTAGTCTAAATGAAATGGCTGGGTCACACAAGAAGAGTTGGGATATGGCAGAATAGCAATGTACCTTCTTTCCGAAAATTGGCACTTAATCTACATAATTCAGGAGCAACTTCTACTTCGGTACATGGGTGAACGCAGAATATGAACACAGGCAATGACATGGAGTCATGGTGCAATGGAGCTTGGTGTATGGAGAAGAAAGATCAGAAATATAATACAGGAAAAGAAGAAAATGATAGCAGATAGAATGAAGACTATACTCTTGAGAAGATTCACCACATCATACTACATCGCAAGTTCTCATGAGATTCAGTGTTCATACTGTGAAAGAATCTATGCTGATCCAGCGGTCCATGGGCTCATGTCCTTTGACCAAAGAATCTATGCAGCTCGGACTGATTTCATTAGTCACTTTGATTTAATCGTATTTTTAAGGGGAAAAAATGTAAACATAGACACTAAAGTTACTTTATACAAGACTATTATTACACACCTAGACAATGACAGCACAAGACAAAAGAAAAATAGTGACAGCAGAAATTACATGTTTACGAAGAATACTCGGAGTGTCATTAAGAGATAGAATTAGAAACGATAACATCATACAGATAACCAAAACAATACCAGTATTGGAATACTTCAAAAGACAACAGATCAAGTGGTTTTCACAACTTTCATACTACCAACAAACAGCATACCATAGATTGTCATGACACATAGACATCACGGCTATAAAGCCAGAGGTAAAGCATGTACAAGATGGATCACAGAAATCAAAGAAGTCACAGGAACAAGTTTACAAACAGCACACAAGAAGACCATCTCCACATAACTTTTCTACCCCTGACGCCACAAGGCAAACAAGGGCCACAACGTATAGATAGATATACTTTTATTTCCCTATGCTTTGTGATGTATACATTTGGAACAATACAAGAATCAGAGGACAAATCATGTGACAACAAACAACTTTTAAATTGCATATGCTATTGCACTATCTCGGAAACTTAAAAAATCGTAACTTAAAATACCGATCTAGCTATTTGCGCGCAATGAACTGGCTATCAAACTCCCACTCAGTGTGCAGAAAGCATGTCGAATGGTCACGCAACGTGTCGAATATTGGATGTGTCGGTATATGCGTCTTTATCGAAATTTCGTTCCGTTTAATTATGTTAGCTATTTGTTCCGTAGAAACCTGTCCACTGATTCTTGTATTGTACCATACATTTATATAAATAATCACATATTTCAAAGACTCCACCTATCGAATACGCACGTCACATAAAGAGTCTTTGGAGAGCTAAAAATTTGGTGTTAAAAATAAGTCAGACAAAGAAAGCTATTACAGAAGAGATAGTAGAAGGTAATTACCCAGTGGACTTCTGGACGTATGCTTATACAGTTGGCTTGGCCATAAATGCAACTGAGAATGAAGAAGGTAACTTCATACTTAAACAACTGGGAAGAGGAAAGTAGCCAAAGCAACAAGCAAGATCTCAACCAAGTTTAACGAAGAAATGGAAGCTCTCACGGAAGCAGCAGCATTGGTCCTACGTCATAAACATCACATGCATAGAAAAGTTGTACTGTAACAAATGCACTTTCTGTCATAACAGTGAAGTTAAACAGGAAGACCAAACTGATTGAACTGAGGGCACTATATCAATATCTTCTAACATCGGTATCGTAAATAATTGGCATTTTGTGAGATAGAAAGATTGTGGACAAACGTGATAATAAACACCACTTATCATAAACGATAATATCCCTATCTTATTGGGCGTAACCTATCTCTAATTACTTATTTATTTGATATTATCAATGTTTGTAGGCGGCTTGTATCGCGTGATACAATATCTGAAAATAAAATGGAGGAGTTGCCTTGTAGAAACACATAGTAAGAAGCTTCTTTTTCAAGCATTGCATCTTGTTGAAATCTAGAGTATTCTGGATATTAAATGTAGCTCCGGAGCTTTACATACTGTTGAGATCTAGAGACATCTGTGCATAAACTGTAGCCCTGGAGCATTTCATACTGTTGAAATCTAGAGACTTAGGTTTAAGAACTGTAGCTTTGGAGACCACCACCTCCTTCACACCCCCCCCCCCCACAAAAAAAAAAAAATTAAAAAAAAATTCATATAAAAAAGAGCTTAATGATGTAAGATCCCATGGGAAAAGAAAAACTAACTTTTTCGTTGTCCATAACGTTAAACTATACAGCATTGTTAAATATGTAACACGTGATCATTCTCGATTATACATTGTTTCTGTTTTTTTAGAAGCGTATGTAATACTTGATCATTTTTTTCCCTTTCTTTTCGTGTTATACTCATTTATGACGTCAGAGAAAGAAGATATCTCCGGAGACGGTCTTTTTGTGCGCTTCATATGTTTTTCCTTGTCATTTTTTATTTCTGTAATCCGTCTTTACCGTTTTCATCAACTAATGCAGATGTTTTCATTGATGCTGACGTAAAAAAGATTAATCATATCAAACATTAGTGGCAGACAGTCAAGGTTTCTATGGCATGTGATGAGAAGAACACAGCTTGAACACTTAACCACTGGAAAGATCAAAGGGAGAAGAGATAGGGAACGTCAAAGAGAAAAGTTACTAGATGGACTAGTATTGTGGCACGGTAGAAGTTCACCAATCGAGCTTATTGATAACACAAGAGACAGAAGTCGTGGAGAAACATGATCGCCTCCGTCATTCGGCATGGCATTTGATTGATAGATTTCCCATCGAGGCCAGCACCGTGCAGTGGTGATGGGGCTTAGTTCAGCTATCAGGGGCTGGAAACTAAGACTGGTCGGGCAGTCCCACTCGAGCAGGACCATAGTCCTGCCCAAGTAAGCAGAGTGCTGAAGACGGAGGCATCCAGCCAAAAGGCGCACAGATAATCAGGATGCAACGCACAAAACACAATGGAAACAGATGATCAAGTCAATAAGAAAGCCACAAAAACCAACACAAGATGACTCACATTTTGAACAGATCAGAACAAGTTATAATTCTACGCCTGAGAACAGGACACGACCGACTCCGCAGCCACATGTATACTAAGTTCAAGATTGACAACACGGCCATGGGTACATGTGGACAGGCCAAACATATACTTCAAGTGTTCTGAGCATGAAACACTGAGGCAGACATATTGGCCAGAGGAAACAACACTGGAATCAAAGCTCTATGGGACACTGTATGAACTACAAAAGACAGTGAGTTTTATTAAGGAGACGGAATTACAGATATAGACATGCTTCAAGTGAACGAAAGAAGAAGACGATTGATAGATTGATTGAATCCGTCTTTTGCATAGTCTGCCACTGATTTTGTATCCATAATGTCTGTATAGCAATGCTTTTTGAGGGGCACTATCTGATGCTAGTTTGGAAGCATGTAGCATTTGTGTATTTTAAGTGAGAACATTTGTGAGTAAGAGAGAAACACTTAATTTCTTGTCTTCTGATGTATTGGCATTGTGTTTTTTTAGTCTCCTGATGTTTTCATTTCTAATTCTGTCTTTTATTGTCAGACCGAAAATGCTACGTAGACAAATTTCTGTTGTAGAAAGTTTTATTTTTGTTATTTATTGTTAGTGTCCTTGTTTTGGCACTGGTAGCATACTGATGGTATGATGATTGTTTTATTTAGAGTAATTTAGGAGTTCATGTTCACATGTTTGTTTTTAAAAATAGGAGACATCTATCCTAAGATCTGGTATGCTATGTTGCATCTATGTTGTATTTATTTTATGTTTTTCCCATTTGATGATATAGTGAAATCCAAAATAAGTGAAATTGTTTACATGTTCAAGTTGTTGGTCATCGATTAAAATAGTTTCTTCCTGTCTTTGAGATTGACATTAGCTCGTGTTTTTCTGTGTTGATCTTCATGTTAAAGCCCCTGCATTTTGTGTGGAGTATATTTATATGTAGTTGTTCTTCTAATGATATTATTTCTTGATCGTCTGCTGAAAGAAGTTCGCTCAGGAGGTTGTTTAGGTTGCCTTCTTCATTATTGTTGGCGATTTTACATGTTTATGTAACATGTATATGTCTCTCTATCTGTTCCATGTAGAACATAGGGTTGCAATTGTCCCTCTCCAAAAATTTCTGGGCTGCTCTGTTCTCTTCATTTGTGCCCAAGAGATCCCAAATACTTTGGTCTCTTCCTCCACGGTTCTTCTCCAAACATTTGACGATTTTCCAACTATACTCTTTATTAGTGGGCTCCAGTTAAGAGCTTTTCTGGTTATATTGTCATGTTTATTTCTGAAGATTTGTCCTATTCATTTCCACTTACTACCTTTATCTCTACCACCACAAGGAACCTTTTAAAATGTATTTTCTTCCACAACTCCAGATTTGATATCTAAAGTGAAGTAAATATCTGCAGCTTTGATTTGAATTTCTATGCTACTTTTTAGGGTCATAAAGAAATGCAGACTTCACATTTGTATTAAACAACCTAACCTTGTTTCCCTTGTAAAATGTTGAAGAATTCCATACTGGATGAAGAGTATTTAAAAATTAATTGAAGTAATGAAACCTGACCTTATTAACTCAGTTGTCAACATCCTGATCTTCTCCTTCATTTTGGTCAATGTTGCTTTCAAAATAGTAGGCAAAATTTGCAGAAATGAAGCTGTGTGAACCAAACACCCGGTTAATGTGCCAAAAGCTGATGCTCATCAGACACCATAAAAGATTTTGGTTGATAGACTGCAGGTAGGTGGGAATGGAAGTCGTAACCTCTAAGGAGTGTATAACAACACACCTGCCGAATCAACCAACTCTGAAAATGGATGGCGCTAGAGCGTCGGAATATACAGGGCCGTCTCGACAACTGGTAACTCCAAACGGAGGCGAGGCCGAGACGAGCAGGAGGGCCGTCGGGGTGTGTGTAGAAGCCTGGGAAGCTATACTGCGTAGTGCAGAACCAGGTGCAGATCTTGGTTGCAGTAGGAAATATTCAAACGAGAACGTTCAAGCCTGAAGGGGCGAGAAAACGTTAAAAGGAAATCGGAACTAAATATTTATTCAGCTCGAGAACAAGCTTCTAGTTCCCTGTGCTCCGAATAGAATGTGTAGATATTCATCCGATGCCGGTGAATGACACCTCGGCTAAGAGTGTGTATGAACCCGGTTCCAACTCTACCGTCGATGCTTTCCTATACCGTAATCATGCTCGTGGAGAGAAAATGTTCAATACCCGATGGGAATAGGCACAATAAATCTAATTGTGAGTTCATTGGCAGCGGAACACTTCGTGCGAGATTGCCATAGTCGACCCAAGCCTAAATCCCTACCATCTCCACAGAGACTGCCACCCAGGAACACGTTTTTGTCTGATAAGTCGATGGATGGAAAATCGTCACGGCGTGAAATCGATACACATCCATCACCTGGCGACAGATAGTAAGGCTGTCAGAGACTAGGGAAGCCAACTAGCCGAAATAAAGGCATGACGAAAACGGATGCGCTGGACCTTCCGAGATGAAAATAACACAGCTACGCTGTAAATCAGCAGCACGACGCACTTCAAACTCCCCCGCGAAAATCACACGAACTTTCGTGTTGGTTATCAGAGAGCGAATGCAGAAGAAAGTAAAATTTGTAAATAGTAAAAACCTCTTAATCGTCTGGCCAATAATTTTGTTTATTTGATCTTTTTGTCTCATTCATTCTCATTTCCTTTGCTTTACTGACAATTTAAAGTTCAGTTTTTGCAGTGCCTTCCATCAATCTGTCTTTTCCTGCATGTCCTGCTGTTTGTGTGCGAGTAGATTTAGGTCATCTGCAAAAGCTAGATCCTCCAAATTATTGATGAAATGTCCACTCTATTCATCTTTTCTTTCTTTTGTTGCTTGTCTGGAAGGCATCGCAGGATTGAATAATGATCGGTTTTCGGGGTATGGCACGTTTGGTCGCTTGATATGCAGTCTTGTAATAGCTCCCAAAATGTTGATAAATCACTCAAATCGCCTTCTTCTGCCTTTTACTGTTTCCATTTTCATGTTGATGTATGCTCTTACTGCTGGTCATAGAGGGATCACTTTTATTAGGTGACCAAACCATTTCATTCTTTGTTATTTCGCTGCTACAAAATTCCTCCCGTCAACTACCTAACAGGAAAACATGCATTAGTTTGACAGTTTTTCAATATATTTGACAACATACGTTGTGCCACTTATTATTGAATTTATGATTTGCCGTTTGATTTATATCGGGTTAAATGTGTGTTTCGAAATTCGTGTAAGTTCATAATTTACGTAGTTGGTTTTTTGAATTCTTATCTCGATCTCTCTAGAGAGATCTATAGAGATCGCTCTCATTCTCAATATTTATATCTCTTTCCCCTATGTTCTATAGTTTTGTTATAGAAATGAGCGCTTGTGTTCATATACATATTTTATCTTTGCATTCTCAATTACACAGGTAGTTGTAACAATTTAAATTACTTTAAACATTGTTTCTGCTATTTATATGCAAAATGCTAAACATTTCCATCGTATCTTTCCGTTTCTACATTGGGTTTCATCAATACTCCCTTCGGTTTTCCCATAGACTTCTATTGTTTCAAAAAAATTAATTGCTTCCTTAGTTACTAAATTAACATAGAATCAGGGGAAGATAACTATAATGAAGGCAACTGAACCACTGTTCTCTGTGCATGCTTCAGGCTTCTGTAAAAATCCTCCCAAGATATTTAAATTCCCCCACTTGTTTCGGTAGATAACCATTTATCTTTATGTTGATTGTATTGGATTTTCTGCCCATAGACGTTACTTCTATACCTTCTTCTTCTGTATTTACCATCATGTTGTGATTGAGACACCTTTCGTTAAGTACGTTTTTGTTATCTTGCAACTCTTAACTTGAATTGTGGAGTCGGCAATGGTCGCAAGTAAATAGCAGTTCGAAAAGAGCAGTTCAAGTTAGGTATTTTAAAGCAGATTTAGTTGGTAGGTAAATAATAAACACCGGGTTTATATTTAGTATTTAATGCCAGGGAAATAATCAATAAAAACACGAATACCACAATATTATTCTCCCATTTACATTATATTTCGAAATCATTCGCTCCACATCTCACAAAATATGTAGGACTGGCTCTGAGGAAAGAACCTATTCAAAATATACACACTACTGTAAAATCCCAATTTTTTTTTAAAATTTAAACATGGACACTTTAAAAATACAATGACTGCCAAGCCCGTCTTCTCTTCATTTATATTTATCTCTTCTTCTTCTTCTGCGTTCGTTCTCAAACTCCTGCAGATTAGCAGGATGTAGTACGGAGAACGGAATGCAATGTGGCATGGTTTACGGCAGTGCTGCGATCTCTTCGCCTTTCGGCCTGACACATCCGACTTAAGCATGGCTTTGGGTCACTGACCCTATATGGGATGGGACAGCCAACTACATCCCATAATCACCTTAGTCGCCTTTTACGACATGCGTGGAAGGTAAACAGTGTTGCTACTCTTTGCTCCCCTTTCAACAATTCTTGTAATCTCTACGTTTCTGACATGGTCCCGTTTTATTACGTTTGCTGCTTTCCACAAATTATAATACTAGTTAATATGTGGGCTTTCAAACCACCAGCAAGTTTTTGAATTTTATTTTTACACTGGGTCAAATATGTACTGTACAACGAGCCCACAATGTTTCTGAAACGGGCCCACTATCTACTGCACAACAGAGCTGACAATGTTTCTGAAATGGGCCCACTATCTACTGCACAATAAAGCCGACAATGTTTCTGAAACGGGCCCACTATCTACTGTACAACAGAGCCGATAATGTTTCTGAAACTGGGCCACTATCTACTGCACAATAAAGTCGACAATGTTTCTGAAACGGGCCCACTATCTACTGTACAACAGAGCTGACAATGTTTCTGAAACGGGCCCACTATCTACTGTACAACAGAGCTGACAATGTTTCGGAAACGGGCCCACTATCTACTGTACAACAGAGCTGACAATGTTTCGGAAACGGGCCCACTATCTACTGTACAACAGAGCTGACAATGTTTCGGAAACGGGCCCACTATCTACTGTACAAGAGAGCTGACAATGTTTCGGAAACGGGTCCACTATCTACTGTACAACAGAGCTGACAATGTTTCGGAAACGGGCCCACTATCTACTGTACAACAGAGCTGACAATGTTTCGGAAACGGGCCCACTATCTACTGTACAACAGAGCTGACAATATTTCTAGAAGTAATGACATTGTTTAAATATTGATAAAATTCAACCTGAAACGTCATTCCAATACAAACATCTTGGTTTGGGGAGGGTGCGGAAACAGGACAATGAAGACAGGATTAAATTGCCTATTTCTATTTTTGGAAGGTCAGCAATGTTCTTAGATGGAAATTAATGTTCAGATTCTTCTTCTTCTTCTTTCGTTCGCTAATAATGTCTATATCTGCAGTGTTGTTTCTTGTATAAATTGGACAGTGTTTTCCATTTCTTGTTTTGTACCAAAGAGTTTAACATTCATTGGTGTATCAGAAGGTCAGTATGTGCATCTTAATGTGTCATAGTTTGCACATTCTTGAAGGATATGTTCTGAAGTCTGGTTGGTTTGTCCACAATTACACTTTGCTGTTGTGCCAATTTTAAATTTTGTATACATATGGCTGTTTAGTCTATAGTGTCCAGTTCTGAGTCCAAATATGATGACCTGTTCTTGTCTGTTAAGTAGGTGGTAGTCGTCCCGTGGAGGTAAGTTAGGCTTTGGTTGTGCCTTTATCATGGATTTCTTTTGGTGATAGCTGATTGGTACATCCGGTTGCTGCATGTTAGCACCTTACTTGGCGAGTTGATCAGGTCTTTCATTTCCTGCTATTCCACAGTGTGATGGAATCCATTGCAGTATAACTCTTTACCTATTTTGTACTATGGACAATACCTCTTTTAACTCTGGAAGTTTATTGAATTGTAGTGCCTCTAGTACTGACCTTGCATCTGTAAGTATTACAATAAGGTGTGAGGTCCTGTCCAATGTTAACAGCTTCTCTGCAGCTGTATAAATAGCTTTGACTTCAGAGTCATAGTTGTTGCAGTAATTCCCTGTTGGTATACAAGTGGTATCAGTGGTGCCATCTGGGTATTCTACATATACACCACTTCCTCCATTTTTTACTGCATTCTGTGCTGATCCATCTGTATATACTCTGGTCCATAGATCACTTGGGTAAACGTCATCGAGGAAGCTGAGAGCTGCTACACTTTTCTGCAGATTATTCTGATGTTCATCCCCATGCACACCTGTTATTGTTGTTTGGATGGTCACTGGTAGGCATGTCTGTTTTTCCCATGGGGTGTTTTCTTGATGAGATATCAGTGGTATTGTTACCTCTGGTAGATCTAATGCTGTCTACGTAGACACTTGGCCTGGTGTATGAAGCTGCTTCTTTTAAGCCGTCCTTGTGACATATTCTGGAATCTTTCCTTCATTGGGTGACTATGGTGGGAAAGATATTTTTCTCCATGAATTATAATTTTAGTATCTCTACGCTCTTTCAATGACTGCATCCCTTTGATATTCTGCATTTCTATTATTGGTGTGGATCTCATTGCGCCTGTAATGATTCTAAGTGCTTCGTTCTGTACTCGTTAAGTTCTGTAGTGTGGTGTTTGAAGATGAACTCCATGCTGTAGAACCATATTCCAAGTGTGGTCGAATGGCTTGTTGGTATATATTTTTTAGAATTCTTTCATTAGCTCCCCAAGTTGTCCCACTCAGTTTTCTATCTTCCTTCTAGCCTTTGTTTCTGCTTTGCTGATGTGATGTTTACATGTAATTTTGGCATCAAATGTTACACCAAGATATGTGGGTTGGTCATCTACCTTTAAGACAGATTTATTTACATAGATGTTTCCTGCTCTTTGTTTTGGTGAAAGTGTAAAAAGGGTTGTGACTGACTTCTCTATATTGATACTTACACACCATTTGTCAGCTCAATTGGTCAAAATGTCCATGGCTCTCTGAAGCATTTTTGTGGCAACCATGGCGCTCTCATGTTTGCACCATAGAACTAAGTCATCTGCATATAGTGCTGCTCTAGTTCCACAGGGTATTTCTTCAATTACATCATTGATAAATATGAGAAAAAGAGTGGGTGATAGAACTCTTCCATGAGGCACTCCATGGCGTAGTAATACTTTCCTACTTTTTTTGCCATTTACTTGTACTCTGGCTCTTCTATTGTGAAGAAAGGCTTTCGTTCATCTATACATATTTCCACATATCGTGTAGTTTCTAATTTTTTGAAGCAATCCTTCTTTCCATACTTTAACAAAGGCCTTCTGTAAATCAATCCATGCCGCTAAAACTGATTTTTTGTCTTGGAAAGCATCCTCAATTTCCCGTGAGAGGTATGTGGTTTGATCATCTGTGGAGTGGCATTGCCTGAAACCTGCCTGTTATGGTGCAAGGAATTTTCTACTTTCCAGGTGAAATTTTAATCTTAGGTTTATGATGCGCTTCATTGTTTTGCACAGGCAACTTGTACGACTAGTTGGTCTGTAGCTAGTTGGTGTTGTTCCATCTTTTCCAGGTTTAAGCAGAGGACCATAATTGATTCCCTCCAGATTTGTGGGATTTCCCCAGTAGTCCAGCTAATATTTAGGATGTCCAATAATTTCCTTCTGGCTGTTCTTCCCAGATTCTTTATAATTTCATTTGGTATTTCATCAATACCTGGATACTTATTTAGCTTTAGTTAAGAGACCGCTAATTCCAATTCACTATATGTGAAAAATGTATCCATAATTTCACTTGCGCTGTTTTCATCACTGATTCTATTCTGAGCATGTTCCATTTTACTTTTTTGGTCGCTTTGCACTGTACGCTGTTTCTCTGGACTAATTTCAATATTGCAGTCTTGAGCAAATATCCAAGCGAAATTATCTACTGCTTGCTTTACTGTAATTATTTTGCCATTCTGTAAGTGTGTTATGTTTGTGCTTCTTCCTGTTCCCTCATCATTTAGTTGTTTGACCAGTTTCCAAAGTTTTCTTTCATCCTTTTCAAAATTTTATGATTCTGTTTTCTCTCTCCAGCTCTTTCTTCTAGCTTCTAGTTTGGCTCTTTGGAATTTAGCTTTTGCGTGTTGATGTTTGTTGTGATGTTCCTGGCTTGGGTTATTTTCCACTTCCGTCCGTGATTTTTCGAATCCCTTTTTGTAGCAGTTCTAGTTGTTCACTCCAGTATGGCTTGTATTTTTTGCGTGATCCTCTTGGTATTGCTTCCTTGGCAGCTTGATAAATACATTTATTGAACTATTTAACTATGACGTTTATGTATTTTCCTTTCATATCTATTTGTCCAGCTAAAACACTACTGCGGTATTTAAATAGTCCCCAATTTGCTTTTTTATAATTCCATCTTGGCTACATGCATTTCCTGTGAATTCTTTTTTAATATTAAGGAGGACTGGTCGGTGGTCGCTACCTCCAAGTTGCTTCCCCACTGTTCTATTGATTTCCCAGGTTATGTCTGCTGAGTACAATGCCAAGTCTGGCGTGGAAGTGGTTTGCCATGCTCTTGAGTAGTATGTTGGAGGATCTTTTGGCTTATTAAGCAATAGAAGACATTTGTCGTCTTGCCAGCTTTCAATTTCTTCTCCTCTTTTATCCATGTGGTCATAACCCCAGCTTTGTGAGTGATTATTAAAATCTCCACATACTATCATTCTTCCTCTGTACGGTATTGTGTCCAGGGAAAGGGGCTGGTCATTTGGACAATAATAATTTAGTACGTGGAAGTCTGTGTTCTTGGTCTTTAGCTGAAGGACCTGGTGTTCTGCTCCTTCCATGTATAGCTCAGTTTGATGTGCGCTGATATTATATTATTTTATACCTCCTTTTCTTCTGTCTATTCGATCAGCTCTAAAGCACTGATAACCTGCAATTTTAAAGGTTACATCTTTTCTGAGGTGTGTCTCTTGTATGCAACAAATGCTGACCTGTTACTTAAGAAGTGTGTTTTCTAATTCTAATTTCTTGCTAAAGCCATATTTTTTGCTATTTACATCCTCAGCATTCCAGTGCATTATTGTAAGTGGTGTCTCATTGGTTGGTAATATTTGTTGGTCAGTGATAGTACTCTTGTGCCTCCTGGCTCCACAAGGCAATCGAAGAGGAACTCCAGTTGTATGGGGTGGGCTCTTTCGAGGTATAGGGCCAGTGCTACTCCTGCCTGGTGAGTCGTCACAGGGTTAGCACCATAGCGGAGTAACGCAGATATAAACATTCATGTGCGATAATGCATGACATTCTGATTGTTGCGGTGCGCCTTCTGGCCAAATGTCGCTGACTTCAGCACCTTTACTTGCTAGGCAAGACTGTGGTCCTGTCAGAATGTGGGAGGGCCAGACTAATCTTAGTTTCCCGTCTCTGCTGGCTGGACTAAGCACCATCTCCGCACCAAGGAGCTGGCCTTGATGGGGTAATGTTAAGATAATATTGTTCATGAGAGCTGTCTCATTTATGAGAAAGTTTCAGGAATTCTAGGATTTCTATGAAGAGTTGTTTTTAAAAAGTTTTAAAGCATGTTTTCTTTCAAAGTCGCAGTAGTGATTTATGGTAATAAGAACAATGTTTCAACAAGTTATAGTTTTTCTGTGTAGAGGACAAAATGACAGGATTATATGAACAGTGACAACTATTACTAGAAATCAGCACATATGATTCATCAAGAAAGTGGTAATCATCACTACATAAGCAATGAAGGCAAATAAGTTTGGAAAATGGCAACGGGTTACAACAAGCAGGTTGTAAAGCAGAACACTATGTGCATTAATAGGTTTGTAAAATACAGATGTGCTAATGTAAGAGAGAGGAATTGTGACAATTATGTTAAGAAAGTTAACAGAAGTAGTAGAGATGTTCGGTGTGAATTGAATAGCAGGGTTAAAATTGTTGATAAAGTTGATGAAACGAGCAAGAGCAAATGTTACTATCAACAACAACAAAAAACACAGTGAAGCCCAAATCTGTTCTTAAGTATCAAGAAAACAAAAATTATGACAACGAATAAAGTGAAAGTACACCCAAAATAATAATTGATAATTTTGAATTAGAGGACGTAACAAATTTCCAGTATTTAGGCACACACATAAACACATAAATAGCTAAGGAGACATAGCTGTCAAAATCAAGAGAATAATTGCAATGGCGACATTAAAATTTGTGAAAATGAAAAATCTTTGGCATGGTACTAATAGTAAAGTCAAACCATGTATGATCAGAATATGCGTATTTCCAGTTGCAATATACTGTTGTGAGGCATGGGCATTAAATAAAACAATAGCAAAGAGAATCGCTGCTTTCGAAATGAGCTACAAAAGAATTATACATTTACCGAGGACAGAGAAAAAGACAAATCAAGACGTGTTAAGGTCAATAAACGTGAAAGAAGGCTCGCTGCTTAACAACATCTTAACAAAAACTTGTGTGTGTGTGTGTGTGTGTGTGTGTGTGTTATATAAAGAGACATAACAGAATGGAAAGATTAACAGCGAAAGGCAGAGTTAACCCCTATTGGAAAGAGGGCGGCCAAGACGACGTTGGTGCAGTGATATACATGATTGACTAAACATGTCTCTAGCTGAGGAAGGTTAACTTGCCCAGAATCACGAGTGTTCAGAGAATCCATAAGGACGACCACGTTCTGGAAAGAATATGTCACACGAAGAGCATATGGTATACAAAATGTGTACAATATAATAATAAGACCATAACCCATATGATCGTGCTATATTAGAGTGATCGTGCTATATTAGAGTGATCGTGCTATATTATAGTGATCGTGCTATATTAGAGTGATCGTGCTATATTAGAGACATTAGCACAAACAAGTCTTCCAACACATCTGTACTCAGCCATTCGTGTGTGTATGTGGGGGGGGGGGGGGGTATACAGAAATATGCTGAAAACATTCTTTGAGGTTTTAAATCCAGGACTTTTCGCTTTCCGCGTCTCTTCCTTCAGTCCTTCTTCTGTTTCTCGCAAAATAATTTTAGAAAGTGAGTCGTATCTCGTTCCATGTCCAAATCAAAACAAATTTACGCCGTTTCATCACAGCTAAAAGTGGTTATATCTAACTTGCAAGTTTGTTTATTTGCTGCCGGGCGAATATATTATATTTGTCTTGTGTTTTACATTAGTTATTTTTAACATACGTGTTAAAAAAAATGTCTTTTTATGTTGGTGACCATCGCAATACCGTGATGTGGTCATCATCATGTCCGCTGTTTGTATTCTTACTAGAAGATCTATATCTATCTATTCGCTAAACCCTTTATTGCCTTTCAAAGTCAGTGGTAGAAGAGTTCTCTGGAGATGGCCCTCGTGTATATTGTGGAATTTGTCGCCTCTTCTATTTCGGTGGTCCATCGTTTTCGTGGTCGGCCTCTAGAGTCTGTACTAGAAGATCTTGTATAATTTCTTATGATCTACGAAACGATGGTGGTCCAAAGATATTTCCAGATAAAATTTAAAATCGAAGTTGGATCACATAACTAGGAAGACAATGCACTAACCACTGAGCAAATAATTCTGTATATAGGGAATAAAGGCAAAAACAAATATCGGAAGATCTCATTCTGTAACGGACGTTACAGCGGTACGCTATAAGGCGAGCTACTCAAATATGTGAGGACGCTGATGACGTGTGACTGAATTGATACTGTATTATGCGAGAGTTGTATCAGATGTAAGTTCTATGACCGCCATAATGACAAACCTAAGTGACGATTATGTTTGTTTGGTGGTTATAATTATGAAGCTGGACAACTCACATACCACATACCTAGCGAGACACCAGTATCTTTGAAGGTTCTCTACCTCGTTTTGAGTCAATTACAGAGCAAAGTTGGCAATATATTGGTCACATGACTAGACGGTACCATTATATAATTATAGGTAAACCAGTGTTGTGAGGTTAATGTATATATATGTAAAGCAATTTACTGTATTTAATAATACCAAAAAATAAAATAGGATCGGATCTCAAATACCTACTGACCGTACCAGGGTCATAGATATAATTTTTAAAAAAATAAAGATGTGTGATCTGGTTTCCTTTAAAAAACCTTTTCACTTCATTATTTCAGAATTTGTTTCGCGATTGGGGAGGTACCATGAATTTGTACTGCTAGATATATTTTATTTTCTTAGGGACAGTGGTTAACACCTCCCTCCCACAACACCATCCCCTTATTCACGGGTTTGGAAAGAACATAAATGGAGATGGACCTAAACGAGAGGTCTTGTACTGTATATATCGAAAACCGGGACACACTGAATGTAGACCACTATGTATTTATATCGAAAACTAAAACCCACTGAATGTATGCGTCTATATCGAAAATTGGGACAACCTGAATGAATGCGTCTATATCGAAAACAGGGACACACTGAATGAATGCGTCTATATTGAAAAAAGGGACACACTGAATGAATGTGTTTATATTGAAAACCGAGACACGCTGAATTTATAATTCTACATTGAAAAACGGCACTTAATTTATGTTTCCTTATTTTACCCCCCCCCCCTCCTTCGGGTCAAATAAGTCAAGAACCATAACTTTAAAGATCGGCAATCGATTAACGATGGCAAATTTCAGTGATTTATACGATTGATTTCAGATACCCACGTCGTGTAGGTAGGCGAAGAAGAACAAATTGGTAAATGGGGAGCACAGTAAGGTCACCACGTGAAATTGTTCTGCATTCGTTCTTAAATCCATACAGACTAGCAGAATGAAGTCCAAAAAGATGAAATGCGGTGTATCATGGTTTACAGACTGGCTGTGATATCTGTGCACCTTTCGATACATTCGACTTTAGCAAGGCTTCTGAGTCACTTTGAATTATATGAGAAAGGACAGCTAATTTCACCTCCAAAACCACATTAGTCGCATCTTACGACTATCATTTTAGGTGTGTCACTATTCCTTGCTCTACTTTAGGACCACGTCAACGCACGAGTGTTCAAGTGAAATGATTTGTACAATATAATTGGCCCACAATATGTGACAAGTGAATGTCCATAAATTACCATAAGATGTTAACATCAGCGAAACGCAGATTGCAAATAGGGCGATCTCCGATCGATATAGATGTGTTGTATGATTTGCTTTGGGTATATGTTGAAAAGTACCGGAGACATGCATCCTTGCCACACTCCACATTTGTTTCACAGAACTCTATAAATTGTATTATTTGATAAGACAGCACAACTTGCATTTTTATAACGTGATTCAACAATGTCTATGATTGTGATGTCAAAATTAAATTCTCTTATTCTCTCAATAATTAATTGACGCATGCGAAAACCACTTTTAAAAAAGACAACATATTAAGTGGTTTTCGCATGCTTCCAGACTACCATTAGACAGTGCCCCTCAAAAAGCATTACTAAACAGACGCGATGGATACAAAGCCAGGGGAGGCCTTGTAAACGATGGATTACAGAAATAAAAGAGTCAACGAAAATAAACATATATGAAGCACACAATGAAGCCATCACCAGATAACTCTTCTACACGTGACGTTGTCAGGCATATAAAGGGGTATAAAGCGAAAAGAAAGAAAAAAATTAAAAATGTGAAAAATAATTATTGTCAAAAAGTGTTAACGTTATTTATAGACAGCCCCATAGTGATACTAAACATGAAGAGCTTCTTTGAAAGTCTCGGGGACGGACCACAAATATAAATCCCACCTAAATGTGAGCCACAACGAATAGAAGTTGAGAGTCACTGGCTAATGCCAGACACGCACATGATGATGCTGATAAGGCATAATGTAATTCAATCACGTGATCAATATGCTTCTATAGCAACAATATGGTTGACAGATGTATGTAGTTTATCATTTCAGTCTTTGTATTACATAATTTATAATGGCTGTTACTAATTTGAGTCAATTTCTTTTAATTGAGTCAATTACTTTTTTAAAGTACAATAAATACGATTTATATGAAGCAAAGACGCCATCGGATACTACACATTCATTATTCATACATCTTATAGTTTGTTCATCTTATAAGTGGCGCGTTCTTAGAGAGTAAATTAATCCTATACAAAAATACATTCGAAGTTTATCACTAGCCTAAACATTGACTATTAGCCTAAACATTGACTATTAATCTAACAACTATTCGGTAATCCTACTTTATTTAAGTTATTAAAAAACAAAACATTATGAAAATATTAGAGTAGGAAGGCAAACGACGATGAAGATGTATAGGAAATGCTGAAAAGTAACATAAATACTGGGCCAAATGATAAATATTATTATTAATTTATTAAATATTATATCGAACATTATTTTAGATTCTCTTAAGTTCAGATCAATCTTAAAATATTGAAAAATGCAACAATTACAACCAGCTTGTAACAGCAAGATTGAAATGCTATTACCTTGTTAAACATATCCAAGCGTTGGTTATACAGTGCCTTCCTTCTGCACCACTGCAAATTATAACACTAAGTTTCTGAACTGGGAATTCTATAAAATGTAACTACAAATCACGATATTGAAACAACACAAAGTAGAACAGCTTAGGTGATGAGAAAATTGTGCTCCCGATTTCGGTTTCTCGGAACAGGCAAGAATTCTGTTTAAGCAGGCTGGTCATTTAGGTCAACTAGTTGCACAAAACGTTATAACGGATTTATGAATCACTATTTATTATTAGATTATGGCCTATTGCTGAACGGTAACTTTTATCATTTGTTGAGAAGCTAGATGACATTAACAAATGTCACTTCAAGACACGATGCTAGCTAGATACGGGGAAGGAGGGAAGAGATGAAGGATTTCCAAATGTTTAAAAATCCTACACGTTAAGCTAAAGAAAGTGCTCCAAAGCACGTAAAGACACACGCACACACAGTTCCTACCACCCAAAATCGATAACAATTAGAACTACCGCAAAACTATGATCCGACGGACACAACGGTAATTAAGTTTTTCTAAACACTGGAATGTATGTTATCACGCAGACTATTTAACATCTACATAGAGAACATTTTGAAACATATAGAAGGAATGCCAGGACTCAAGATAGGTGGAAAAATATGTGATATGAAGATGACACTGTCCTCTTAACAGAAAGCATGTGCTATCAAAGACTATTAGATTATAATAAAATATACCTTTATCTATAAACCCGTATTCCATCAGGGTCGTAGGGGTACCACATTGAATGCTTTATGAGTACTCCAGCGATTTGTATCAATGATGCTGATGAGTGAGAAAAAATAGTGTCAGGTTCATTCCTTGATATCTGTCCATGTTTCTATTTTTCCTCCTCTGCTTCTTCTAACTTAATTGGTTTTCCTGCAGTATTGTTTTTGACACGGAATCATGTCTGCATACATGTCCAAACCATGCTATTTTTCATCGTTTCACTATTGAAAGCAATGGTTCTTGTGGACCTGCATACATCTCTATTTTATTTCTAACGTACACATTTGTCTTATGCTCTCTATAGGAAATTCGTAGAATTTGTCTGTAGCATTTGTATTTGAAAGCATGTAGTCGTGTCTCCATGTCCGCAGTGAGTGTCCAACTCTCACAACCGTATAGCACAACAAAAAGCACCATTGACTTATAGTTTGATTTTCACTCTAACACTGATGTTGTTTTTCCAAATCAAGTTTATCCTTGACATAGAAGCTAAAGCCATCTCCAGCCTTATTTTTAATTCTGTTTTGCCTTTCCATCGCTGCATATGCTAGATTTGAGGTATTTGAAAGCATTCACCTCCTCAAACTTATATACATTCATTATAATGTTGGTCTGTTCTACTGTGTCTCTGGTGTTAGCCAATACCTTGCTCTTTTCTTATTTGATTTCCATTCCGTACTTGCTGGTAACTTTTTCCAACTTGGCTGCTAACTCTTGTAATTATTGTTCTGACCCAGCTATAATATCAATATCATCAACGAAAGCAGCATGCAAATAGGATAATCTCCGATCGATATAGACGTGTTGTAATCATGAAGTGTTTCCTGTATGATGTGCTCTAGGTATATGTTGAAAAGTACTAGAGACATCCTTGTCAAACTGCCACATTTGTTTTGAAGAACTCTCCAATTGTATTATTTGATAAGACAGCACCACTTGCATTTTTATAAAGTGATTCAACAATATCTATGATTGTAATGTCAAAATTAAACTCTTTCAGTATGTGCCATATAGACCAGCATGCCAAACACGGTTAAATGCTTTGTAAAATCAATGACATTGTGGTACAGATCACGATGGTGATGAATATGTTTTTCAATTAATATTATGATGTTAAATATTTGTTCAACAGTGCTATAGTTTGTTCTGAAGTCAGCTTGTTCTTCTTCAATTACGTCTTCGGACTTGTGCTTTATTCTGTTCAGGAGTATTTTCAGCATCACTTTACTCGGAAGCGTTATAAGGCTAATGGTTCTGTAATTATTACATTTACATATTTCCTTTCTTGGTAATATGTATTATAAGGTATTGAGTCCATTCATCGGGCCATTGTTTTTTGCTCCATATGTTCTGGCAGATTTTGATCATATTATTTATCACCTTTATTCCCCCGTATTTCAAGAGTTCTGTTGGAATGTTATCCACACCAGGTGATTTCCCTCCTTTTAATTTTCGTATCGCCCCTTTGATTTCATATACTAAAATTTCCGCATTTCCTATTTCTCTGTTGCGTAGTTCAGAATTCTCTAATATAGTGTAGTCTTGCAATTGCAATTATACAGCTCCTTGCAATAATATGTCCATCTTTAGACTATAGATGGACCCAAGATGCCAAGCACACCAGAGTGCTAGGGACTAGCGACACATAGCTAGTAACTGCGCATCAGGGTCAGCGAACCAATGTTGACCACGACCCTAAGACACTTACCCGCAGTGGGTCTAAGAACAGGAGTACAGTAATGTAGCATGGCCATGTTATAGGGATCGAAGAGGGAAGGACAACACATCAACAAAAATAACCATGGAGAAGTCGGATATGTCGACCGGAAGGTGCAGTATCGCAGCAACGCTGTAAACTGACATACCGCCACAAACGTCTTTTTCAGGACGAACGACGAAGAAAGAAGAAGACTATATTATAAGAATAGAATAGAAGCATTTAGACATTAAACTCGTTCATACGCTATACTAGTTGCAGTAAAGCGAGATAACCTTAGGTATTAGTTTATTGATTATCCTTCTTGCACACCGGATATGTCCATAGGTGCTCAGATATCCGCTTCAGTAAATCTCTCAGGGTATAACGGCTGATGGTTTCGGATCTATCTTGGTTCACTACTCTTTTTGAAATCTTTGTCAGGTGTTCTCTACGGGCCACGCTAATCTTCACTCCTAATTCGCGCATTCTCGATATTGACTCATGCTCATTCATTTCAAAATCATCTGATCGTGCGGACTCACGAAGACCAATGACTATGTCCGCTCGGTCTATGGCTGGACCTCTGTTATGGTGGCATGGCTAGCTAATTGGACGGCCCGTTCATTTCTTTCCACGCCAGCGTGTCAGGGAACAAAGGGGTTTAGTTTACGTAGTGATGCCCGCATTTTAGCTCTCACCAATGACTCCACTCATTCCTTGCGTACTTGACCACTTTTGACTGTGAATCATATTCATTGAGTCACTTAGTATGCATGCATGGAAATAGGATTGCGATTCCAGCCAGTTAAGTGCCCATGTTACGGTAAATACTTAATTGAGACTGCTTCTTGTTGTGGAGGCTGACCCGTCCGTGTAAATCACAACATCTATGCCGTCGGCATGTTCGCAAATGAGTGCTTTGACCTCAGCATTCACGAGGCTGAGTTCTCTTCACTCACTATTGAGTGTAATGATAGTCTTGACTGCCTCTTGAAACACCATAGGAATAGGTAATCATTCCTGGCCAGGAGTTATGCCTTTTGGGGTGCAAATCTGTTTAACAGTATCCTCGGCAAGACCCATCCACGATTTGCCTCTCTTGAACCTGCTTCTCTTCACGCGAGGGAGCTCGTTGTGTAGTGGATGGTCTATGTCAGAACTCATTCTGAGGTATGCACGGGTACACACATATAAATTATGAGATACGCTTGGAAAATCAAGGAGAAATCTCATAGCCACACAGGGTGTGCCCCATGTGCAACCAAGGATGATCCGCATCACTTTGCTTTGGATTCTCTTCAGCCTCTCAATCTGTGTGTGGCTGGCGGTGATAACGGCGCCTGTGTGTTCAATGACAGGGAGGACAAAAGCCGCGTATGAGATTACAAGATGTGATTGTTTAGTGTCAGCCGCTGTCATCACTCTCACAGCTGAAATTTCTTTGCGGGCCTTAGCGATAACATGATCAAAGTGTTCTCGGAAACACAGACTACAATCAAATCGCACGCCCAGATATTGTAAGGATGAGATCCTGATTACATCGTACCCTCTCATCTCCACCGTCGTTGTCGCAGACTTTACGATGTGATTGCTAAGAGAGAACCATGTCACCGTAGCCTTCTCGTGGTTGATAATTACCCCTGAATTATATTTTAGGGCATAAAAAATCAGTATAAAAAATTAAGGAAGCGATACGGTCGAGCTAGTTCTGCAGTGATTCGACAGTTTCTGTTCTATCCCTTCCATGTATGTATATCAAGATACCATCCACAAAAGAAATTGTTCTACCTCTTCCATTGAGCTGCTGCTGTGTGATTGTCACGGTGTAAACATTGAATAATACTAGTGAGAAGGGAGATCACTGTGGACGGCCTGGGCATATTGTTATGGATTTAGATGTCCAACAACCGTACCTGAGAGCTTCCTCTCGAGCAGCACAGCTGATATCCATCTGACGACGAAAGAGTCAGCATTAAAGAGCAAGAGCGTGTTGGTGAGGTACTAAAACGACACTCTGTTATACCGTCCTCCAAGTCAATTGCAACAGCACACGTTTCCAGACCTGCGTGGAAGCCCTCGAATACGTCGTAGGCGAAAACAGCGGCATTCCACCATGTTTTTTTTCTGGCGTCTGTAGCCTCCGAGCATGCCTCTCTTCCAGGTCTTGAGCGAGGTGATGTGCTATAATCTTCTTAATAAGTTTGCCCATGGTGTTCTGCATCGTTATGATTCGGTAGCCGCTAATCTGGGCGTGGTTTTATTGGATTTCTTTAGTGGCAATAGGTAACTGTGCAGCCATTCTTCCTTGATGGTACCGTTCTTGATACTTCTGTTAAACTCTCCAACCAGGTCGTTTATGTCACTCTCCTTAAGGATGGCAAAGTCCTCATATCGTTTACCGTCAGGGCCTAGGGAAGTATTCCGAGGTGGTCTGGAGGTCTCTGCCGTGATGTGTAATCTCTCCTTCCACTCAGCCTCCGTACATAGACCAGACAGCGTGGGGATAATCCTCCGCCTGACGTCTAGATTGAGCGAGCAGTGGTACTGCTCAAGGAAGGCCTTTCCCTTATCTTCGTCTGATTTCTGCCATGTCAGATCTGTGGATTAAAAATCAGGTATACCGAATCTTTGAAAATTTCCATTCATGCTCCACTGAAAACGCCAGAACGTCTTATGAGATTTGTCTGAACTGATCTGCTTGCAGAATTCATGCTAACTGTTTTCTTTGGCTTGCTGAGCGCATGTCTTGAAGAGTAACATGGTGTAGTCTACGGTTTGCTTCAATGTCGTTACGTTATTGAATGGTGTGCGGTCGGATTTGCGTGCTTTTTGCTACGCCCTGACGGCTTGCCGTTTGTTCCTTCATGCTTTCTCTATGTCATCATTCCACCATGGTGGCTGGTTCAGCTCACTGCGCTTTGGACCCTTGACCTGCGACTTGCTGCACCTAATATTTCATATCGTGTCAAGGCCCAAGTTGTCGTACTGGAAGGTTCGCGGAAATGTATACGCTTCTCATAGTTATGCTTCTTGATAACGATGGTGCACGGGTAGTGATCGCTGCCCTGATGCACCAACACAATCCATCTGCATAGAGGAGCCAAGGCGGCGAAAACCAAGGCCAGGCCTATGCTACTGTCAGTGTCTCCAGATCGGATGGCAGTCCTAGTTGCTATGTAATCATTGAGACACAGGGCATCGGCGGTTACCAATGGCTACATAATTTCTAATGTTTATTTCTGAGTGTATTGTGATGCATTTCTATATTTTTTTTTAGTGTACTAGCATATTGTATATGTATATTGTATTGTAATGTAAATTTAACATGAAATAATTGATTCTTGGCCCTACTACGGAACTTCCTGTACTGGCCGAGATGCGCATAGGTAACTTCTCTCATTATATTTCAGCTGATATGATGGTTGACATAGGAAACATCCACGACCACCGAGTATTGCGACAGCCTAGACGCGGGAAGAGGAAGAAAAATACAGCGGGGGCCAGAATGGAACAACTTAAGAGTGACAGGCTGGGACGCAGTCACATGCGCATTCTTTAGTGGTACTGCTCAAGCATCAACCAACGAAGAACCACTCTCGATAAGTTGATATACAGCGCGGACATAATCGCTTTGCAAGATACTAACTTTGGGCCAGGCACGATTTCAGCCACGGGATTTACAGCCTTCTACAATCGGACTCACCATGGTCAAACACGATGCAGTATAACTGGTACGTAGCAGTATAACGGCATCCGTGATGGATATGCCTCGGTGGAACTGCACTGAGATGCAAGTTTAAGCTGTCAGAATACAAGTGCCGGTACATATGGCCATTGCAAACGTGTATGCTAGCTAAGGCAAGATAGACACAACGATGAAAGCTCACTCGAGCAAGGTGGGTAACCAACAAGCAAGGGTAAGAATCGAGAATGCGCTGGTAACTAACGATGTCGTGTGTCTCAATGATGGCACAGTAACTAGAACTGCCAGCCAATCTGGAGACATTGATAGTAGCATGGACCTGGCATTGGTTTCCATCGCCTTGGCACCTCTATGAAGGTGGAATCTGTTAAGGCATCATGACAGCGATCGCTACCCGTGCACCATCCTGATCAAGAAGTACAAACATGGGAAGCGTATCAACGTTCCGGATACCTTCCAGTATGACAACTCGGGCCTTGACAAGATTAGGTGCAGCAAGCTGCAGGTCAATAGACCAGGTCGCAGTGAGCTGAACCAGACACCATGGTGGGATGACAACATATCGGAATCATGCTCGCGGAGAGAAAAGGACCAGTACCAGAAGGGCACAAGAACAGAAGATTAGCTCTGTTCAGCTCTAGAACAAAATGCTAGTCCCTGATGCTCCTAAATATGGGCACAGACTCGGACTTGGATGAGTCGTTCACAACGCTGGTGAGCAACATTTCGGCAAATAGCCCGAGTCCAACTCTTCCTAAACCGGAACCAGGCTCGAAGATGAGAAAAGGTTCAGTACCCGATGGGCACGGGCACAATACGTCTAATTACACGAAACAAGTTCACTGGCGGTGGGACACCTCGTGCAAGATAGATGTGAAGGACAAACCGTCTCGGCATAGTCAGTACACATTTGCTGCCTGGCGACGGATAGGAAGGCTGTCGCAGGCTAGGGTAGCCCACCCGAAATGTCAAGGCAATCCGAAATCGGATGTGCTGGCCTTACAAGGCGCATTACGGTGACACAACATAGCTACGCTCCCGGCGGAAATCACACAAATATCCGTGCTGATTACAATGGAGCGAAAAACAAACAACAAACATAATACCTAATTTCAACTTATGATTTGTTAACATATGTTATTAATTAGCGAGCTACGATGGATATGATATGCACATCATTCGACATCTTATTGTTTTTAAAACATGTGTAGTTGGGCATGTGTAATACTAACTCAGCTGTGTAATGGATAACACGAGGGCATGACTGGTGATGTGTGTTGCCAGCTCACAATGTAAACAGAAAATAATGACAATAAAGATGGAAATTAACGTTGTGATATTTACTCGTAATTGTTCTACTTACCATGTAATCATGAACAGACACACTTGTCTTGAATACACACTAAATAACACTAGATAACGTAATAATGCACGCACTTAACTTTTAGCAAAGTACTAAATACTGGCGCATTAATGTACGTGATTACAGAACTGTGTTAAGACCTTCACATTGAATGCAGCAGCAAGACCTATATCACTATTTCCGGGAATATCCGAAATTCTTGGAATCCGGTGGCTGATGCTAATAATAGCTCAGACGCTTGCAATATTTAATTGAACTGAGATCTGGTGCATTTTTACAGTGTAACAGTTCTGTTATTTCTCTTTTACTCTCGTTTTATTTGTTAATAATATATAATAACAGTAAAAATATTTATTTATTTGATAAAAGTTGTATTTGATAAAGGAATGGAGAGGAGGAATATCTATCTATCTATCTATACGCTGTGGCTCTTGTTTGCTTTGCGGGGTCAGGGGTAGAAGAGTTCTCTGGATATGGCTTTGCTGTGTGCTGTTTGTAAGCTTGTTCCTGTGGCTTCTTTGATTTATGTGGTCCATCTTTTACATGGTCTTCCTCTGGTAGGTAGTTAATGAGTTTGACTCTCTTTTGGAGATGATACCCCTTTCAACCAGCAGACAACAAAATCCAATTAGGTTATATCAGGACATACTACCATAAAATATTAGAGGTAACGAAGACCTCAATCTTTTATATCTGCCTCTGGCTTTATAGCCGTGATGTATATGTGTCATGGCTATCTGTGGCATGCCTTCTGATGATAGTCTGGAAGTATGTAAAAACCACTTGATCTGTTGTCTTTTGATGTATTCCAATACTGGTATTGTTTTGGTTATCTGTCTGACGTTATGTTTCGAATTATTTCTCTTAATAACACTCCGATTATTCTTCGTAGACATGCCATTTCTGCTGTCACTATTTTTCTTTTGTCTTGTGCTGTCATTGTCCATGTTGTGCATTGGTAGCACAGTGATTGGATAATAATAGTCCTGTTCAATACAACTTTAGTGTCTGTGTTTACATTTTCGTTCTTAAAAATACGCGCCATCTGTCCTAGGATCTGGTATGTTTGTTGCATCTATTTTGTACCTCTTTACTGTTTATCCCTTCACTCAATATAATGCTTCCTAACTAATTGAACTCATTTACCTGTTTAATGTGTTTATTATCGATGGAGATTGTGATATTTATTTATTTCTTTGCTATTGCCATTATTTCGGACTTTACAATATTAATCGTCACGTTGAATTTTTGACATGTTGTGTGGATTGTTCGTATGTTCTTGGCAGTTTTTCTTCTGATGTCGTTATTAGTATTTGGTCGTCTGCAAAGAGTTGTTAGTTAGTTAGTTATTCCTCTAGGATCAAAGACGAATAAGGCGGATATCATAGATTTCCATGTCTCGCGTTTCAATTACAATTTGTTTTAGATCTGCAAAGAGCTGTTCGCTCAATTTTTCGTTCATGTTATCTTCTTCGTAGGTACTTGTTAGTTTACAGATGTGGTCAATATATGTTAAAAAAAAGTAGAAGGGATAGGACACACCCATGGTGAACTCCTGATTGGATCTGGAACTTATTGGACACTCCTGTATTTGGTCTTACTTTACATTGGCTATTAGCATAAATGCACTTGCATATGTCATGTCATGTAACTTATTCTTACCAGAACGTTGTCTTCCCAATGAACTCTCTGAACCCAAGTTATGATTGGGGATGAAAGGGCTTTCTGGAAGACGCAGCTTGAATTTTCCAACGATATATTCATGCTATATTTATTATCGTCAGTCCATCGTCTTCTTGGTCTGCCCTCTCCTCCTCCAGGTACTCTGCCCGCCATTATTTGTCTTTCTAAACAGTTGTGTCTCTTTATGTGACCAAATAGGTGTAGTTCTCTTTTTGTTATTGTGTTCAGTAACCAACACTCTGGAATCTTCAATGCGCTTATAATATATGAGTTTCTCTTTTTTTCCTTCCATATATGTCACTTGTATATATTAATTAAATGGTACTGATATTGATTCTGGTACTTCGTATATTAATAATGTTTTCCAAAGTTGTTGTCTGTCTACTCCGTCGAAGGCCTTTTCTTGGTCGATGAATGCGATGTATAATTCTTTGTTGTTTTCTGTGGCTCTTGCTTTTAGATGTCATAGTGTAAAGATAGCATCCGTACAGCTTTTGTTTTACCGAAATCTATGTGGGTGTTTTTAAGTTGTGGTTCAATGTACGATCGTAATCGTTGTTCTAATATTTTGTTTAAAATTTTCCCTGTGTGGCTTAGTAAAGATATCCCTCTGTATTATGTGCAATCTCGCTTACTGCCTTATTTAAAATTCCATATGGGAATGATTGTCGCGTTTCTCCAGTCTCCTGGTGTTTCTTGTTTCTTCCATATTACTTATTACGTTGAAAAGTCTGTGTAGCCATTTCCCCCCGCTCTCTGATGCTGACCTAAACCAACTATAATGTCGAGCCTTCCTAAACCGGAAATATGTTCGCGAAGAGAAAGGGTTCCGTACCCGATGGGTTTAGGCAAGAAAGCGACAATGATGGCAGTTCTGGCCCAGCTCTACTGTCAAGATTTCCTATACCGGAAATACAATTGCAGAGAGAAAGGGTTCAGTACCTGATGGGCTCAGGCAGAAAAGGGACAACGATTTTAGCCCTGGCCCAACTCTACTGTCAAGCTTTCCTATACCGGAAATATGCTTGCAGAGATAAAGGGTTCAGTACCCGATGGGCTCAGGCGATATTGGGACAAGGTCGCTCAGCTCGAGAACGACTTGCTCTCAAACGCGTGATGTGAAACTCGAACTTGGGCGAGGGGTTCACGATGTCTGTGAACGACACCTCTGCTAAGAAGGCGAAAGAGCTAGGGTCCAACTCTTCTGTCAAGTTCTTCCTTATATGGAACCAGTCTCGCGGATGAGAAAAGGTTCAAAACCCGATGTGCACAGGCATAGAACGTCCAATTATACGTGGCAAGTTCATAGACGGTGGAACACCTCGTGCAAGATAGACGTGAGCGACAATCGTCTCGGCGAAAAGTCACTACACACCCGCGTGCCCGTCGATAGATTATTTATATTTTTTAGACACCGTGGGGTCAAGGATGAAACTTACAACATGTTTTGCTTTTGTATTTGGATTTAACCACAGTAGCTTGATTAATATGTAGTTTGTGTAATATTTGTTGCCTTGGCCCTTAATTCGTTGTCTATAGTTCTAGTAGTTTGATGTTTCGGTCTTTAGATAACACATTTTATACTGCACTAACTGGTTCAGCTGTAAAAGCGCATCTGTTGTTATCGATTCCACGTGATTTCTCAGAACAAAACGAATACCGACTACTGCGTGAAGTCTGCCTAGCGTCATAGTTCTCGGAAAGACCCGCAGACGATATAGTCGTTAAGTTTTGTTTAGCTGCTGCGCAGATACACGGGGTAGCTGATGCACAAAATCAATGATAAAGTGATCCAAGATATGAAAGTTAACTCCCTACTTTGTGTTAAGTTAGAAGACTTTTTACCAGTATAATATTCAAATTAGAAGGAAAGACCAATGGTTAAATCTGACCATGAAATAGCTTCACATTTTGTCGAGATCAGACATCTATATGAATCTCGACCCATGCACAGGTCATGTTTTTTCAAACCTACTTTGTCCCCCAGTATTAAACATGTCAGGTGTCCTCGAATTTGTACAAGTCTCGAACTTTGCAAATGTCAGAGAATCTCACGCCTACATGCTCTCAACCCTTGTAGGTATTAATGGTCCTCAAACTTCTGTGTCTCGAGCATTGAACGTCAAGCATCCTCAAACTAACAAGTATCAACCTTCGCACAGGCCAGGGTTTCTCAAACCTGCGTGCCTCGAGAATTGCACATATCAGTGGCCCCTTCAACACGGCTATTAGAATATTATGTATATGTACTTATTTTTCTCAGAAGAAAACATATGATAGAGAAAATTGACAGCGATTAACTGAGGTTGCTTTAAATTACTAGATGTGAGAACATTTCTCCATGTACAATGATACTGTTATCATAAACATAATGTGTGAACATTTATTTTTGTACTATGATACTGTTATCATAAACATAATGTGTGAACATTTGTTCTTGTACCATGATACTGTTATCATAAACATAATGTGTGAACATTTGTTCTTGTACCATGATACTGTTATCATAAACATAATGTGTGAACATTTGTTCTTGTACCATGATACTGTTAATATAAACATAATGTGTGAACATTTGTTCTTGTACCATGATACTGTTATCATAAACATAATGTGTGAACATTTGTTCTTGTACCATGATACTGTTAACATAAACATAATGTGTGAACATTTGTTCTTGTACCATGATACTGTTAACATAAACATAATGTGTGAACATTTGTTCTTGTACCATGATACTGTTAACATAAACATAATGTGTGAACATTTGTTCTTGTACCATGATACTGTTAACATAAACATAATGTGTGAACATTTGTTCTTGTACCATGATACTGTTAACATAAACATAATGTGTAAACATTTGTTCTTGTACCATGATACTGTTATCATAAACATAATGTGTGAACATTTGTTCTCGTACCATGATACTGTTAACATAAACATAATGTGTGAACATTTGTTCTTGTACCATGATACTGTTATCATAAACAAACATTGTGAACATTTCTTCGTGTACCATGCTAGTGTTGTACTGTTGCCATAAACAAAAGTTGTGACAAACGTAAAATTATAAAAATAGTTTCTAATATTGTGTCAAGCAAAATCAATACGAAAAGTTATTATGAAGAAAATGTTGTACCGAGCTCTTTCATCAAGATGTGATGTTCCAAGAAATGATATTCTAAGCATTTAAGTAATGCAGAAAAGTGTCTGATTGATCAGTTATTCATCATCACTGGAGTTCCAAGTATTGATATAAAAGAGAAAGAGTGGTCAGTCATTCATCATCAACCCTAGGTTTGAGAGGTTTTTTTCGCACGATTGTATGTGGTAAAACTGTTAACTGCCTTTACCATGAGTAATCGTACAATGGAAGTTAAGGCTTTATCGGATGCACTACTATGTTTTGAATCAGAGACCTACTCTCATGCATACATAGTGACTTTATGAACATGTTCTAGAAGGTTGAAGAGGGAATTATCTGCTGGCAATGGATGGAATTGTTAGTGTAATCTAAGATAAGAAAGACTACCTTGATTGTCGTGTCTGAGGATGATTGTGTATTGCATAATGAGCGTACTAACAGGCTGACCAGAGTGAAAATGCATCGAAAGGTAGATCAATGAGCGGTGCTAACATAGTCAATGGTTGAAAGATTACGTCAGTTCAGAAGATATTCAGAAGTGTGAATCATGGTCTCTCTTGTCATTGTGTGATATATGTATGTGTTTGTCATTGTGTGATATATGTATGTGTTTGTGAGTTGTTGTTATGTATATACAAAAAAATCAACACATAAATTTAATAGCGAGTCACCACACTTTTATGGACTTACTGTGACGAGTGGAGCACATATGGAGTTACCCAGTGTATTCTAAGTATAACTTTCACTTAAAACTCAATTCCTGCTTCATTAGCTCTGAATTGCACATCACATCTTCATCAATGTTTCATAGTAACAAAATTGGTTATTTAGCCCTGGAATATAAACTATCTTCTTGAACTTTTCATTCCTCGTACCAACCAAGTCATCACCAAAAATGGTCGCAAAGTTATTGTCTCAACATTCATATTTCATCATGTTATTTAAACTATTTGCTCAATTCATAATCATACTAATGATAATACGGATGATGATAGCAATGATGACGACACTGCAGTGAAAATAGTAAAAAATAATAGTGTTCTGAGCATGAAACGCTGAGGCAGACATATTGGCCATAGGAAACAACACTGGAATAAAAGCTCCATGGGACACTGTATGAGCTACAAAAGACAGTGAGTTTTATTAAGGAGACAGAATTACAGATATAGACATGTTTCAAGTGAACGAAAGAAGAAGAAGTAAAAATAATATTTAAGATCGGTCGAAAGAGCATTGTGAACAGAGTTCACAATAAAGGGAGACAAATGATGGGGTTTAAGCACAGAGGAAAGAGAAGATCATAGTTAATAGAAAAACAACAATAGGGAAGGAATGTAAAATAAAATGAAGAAACAAAAGAGAAATACAATAAAACATGAGGTACGAGTAAAAGAGATCAAGACCCAGAGGGTCGTAGGGAAATGAGAGTACTGTAAGGAGGAGAGGAAAAGAAAGCATGTACAATAATCAAACGAAAAAGATGCGACTAAGAATACCAGAGGTTGGCAAAGATAATATCATGTCTATATTTGATTAACAAAGATTTTTACGTAGCTCCATAGAAGGAAATCTAAAGGTGGTGGTTAAATCTGGTGATCTTGGTGGCTATTCTAAATGAGACCTCCTAATCTTCCAATCCGTCTGCTTGGAAATTGTTCATTAAGGTATCGCTTTCTTACTTGATTGACAGTGAGGACGTGCTCCATCTTGCCGGAGTATGACTTCTTCTGGCATCATAGAAACTGCACAATTTTGCAGCATGTTTAGGTATCTTGCTCCTCTGCCTGTGGTTTCGGCGAAGATTTGCTCGATCACAGAATTCGAGGTTAAGGCAAACGTTAAGTTTAGAGATCATGCTGCATTATGACATGTAGGTTTTTATCCCCATACCTTACAATTATGCCGGTGAACTTCGTCATAATTAAATTGTGAAAGGTTGCTTCATCGGAAAATGTCAAACGATTGAGAAATTCATTGTTATAATTCAGACGTCTTATCATTGTAGTGCGAAATCAGCCCGCCTGGATTTATCATTTGACTGTAGCGTCTGCACTAGATGTTTCTTGTAGGCTCTAAGCTACAATATTTTGTGCACAATATTGAGAACGATAGACTTTGGAATACCCAAATGCTCCACTTGCCCGTACAATGAATCTCCGATGGCTACGTTGAAAAGCTTTCCTAACAGCTTCAATTCCATCTGGAGACCATGTCTCATTGCCGTTTCCCTTTTCCCCCTCATTAACGAACATGCTTCTATCAATTGCTTGTGCTATTTCACTGGTATGTCGCCCTGTAGCTTTTTTAAAATCAAAATCCCTGCCTGAATCAGCTTTGCACAACAATATAAAACGTAATTCTGCAAACCAACAACAGCAATTAACGTTCTGCTACACTGTGAGCTCCCCATTTTTTTGGTGAAAAAGCCACGGGGGAGGGGGGGAGCGGACACGGGGGAAGAAGAGAAGATATATTGGCCTTTTGGCCAAGTTAGTCTTCTTCTTCTTCTTCTTCTTTCTGTCCTCATGTACCTTTCGGTGTTGAGGGGAGAGTGAGTGTACGGTCTTTTGCCCATCTATTTGCCTCCTCTGCTGTTATATTTCCGAGTGCCTCTAATACACTATCTATCCACCTTTTACGAGGGCGTCCAATAGGTCTCCCAAGTTAGTAGTATTAAAAAATCATTTATTCTGTACATCAATGGTGTATCTTTCTTTCATTTCTTTATTCTGTACATCAATGGTGTATCTTTCTTTCATTTCTTTATTCTGTACATCAATGGTGTATCTTTCTTTCATTTCTTTATTCTGTACATCAATGGTGTATCTTTCATTCATTTCTTAATTCGACTCAAGCACTGCCAGGTCTAGCTGGTATTTCTTGGGGGCTCTCATACATTTCTTCAATTTTATTATTGCTCCATTTCTGTAGTAAGAGTAGTATATTTCATTACTCAATAGCAGGAGTGCTGAAGCTCCATTTCTGTAGTAAGAGTAGTATATTCCATTACTCAATAGCAGGAGTGCTGAAGCTCCATTTCTGTAGTAGTAGTAGTATATTCCATTATTCAATAGCAGGAGTGCTGAAGCTCCATTTCTGTAGTAAGAGTAGTAATATTATATGAGGTTCTTGTCCTCCCTGTAATTGAAAAGACTGGTATCACCGCCAGTTACATACAGATTGAGAGGCTGAAGAGAATTTAAGATGAAATGATGCGGATCATCCTTGGTTGTACAAGAGACACACCTTGTATGACCACAAGATTTCTCCTGGACTTTCCGAGCTTATCTCACAGAATTGATATGTGGCATGCCAGTGTATACCTAAGAGTGAGTTCTGACATAGACCACCCACCTACACAAGTGAGTTCCCTCTTGTGAAGGGAAGCATGTGCAAGAGAGGTAAATCGTGGATGGGTCGTATCCCATTACACTATAGCAGGTGTACTGAAGCTCCATCTCTGTAGTAAGAGTAGTATATCCCACTACTCTACAGCAGAAGTACTGAACTTGGTACTCTTGTAAGGATGTGCTTGCACCGTGCAAGTTAAAATAGTGCTTGTACATGTGGGCAGTACTCGCCATCTGATCAAGTTGATTATACCTGCTCTATAGAGCTACCGAAGATATTTCCACTTGTAAAGATCTCATTTTCTTGTCCTATGCGGTGCAGACGTGTGTGTAGAATTGCAGCAAGGTCCACTCCTTTATGTCAATTATTTTCTGTTCCCAAGCTGCCTTTCCCTCCATTGTTACCTACACAATTCCTTTAGAGTTTTAGACAAAGTGATGTCAAGTGAGATACCCAAAACTGATCAGCTGTGTTTGTTTTAACTTGATCAAAGTTATCCAATCCATCTCTGTACAATCACCAATCCATCTCTGTACAATCACCAATCCATCTCTGTACAATCACCTCGAAATTTGTATTTTATTTCTGACATATTTATGCTATATATAATTTCTACAGCAAATCCATATTATGTATGTGTATTGTCTATTATGTTTTAAGATCTGTAACGTCACTAGATCTGAAGTGCCTGACTCTGGCAACCATATACGACCATGACAGATCAAACTCGTGTATATAATTGGCCTCAACTTCAATACTGATGTTTGTTGTTTACAAGTTTCAAAGTCTTGACATAGTTGCCAAAGCTGTCTCTAATTGGATCTTAAATCCCCTGATGGATTGTTCGTCATTGTACAAGTATTCATTTCCTCTCAACTTCTGTCTGTTCATTAGAATATACCGGTACATATTTTTGCATGTTATTTTCTGTTGCTGACTGTTATTTAACTTTTGCTTGTACATTATCGATATCTTTTTGTTATGATAATTGCAGAATGATGAACTCTAAATAATATTATGTCGATGGTTTGTGAACACAACTGACATTCGGTGGTTGATAAGTCATGACAGTTCTAGACACACAGCTACGCACACAGAAAGTAACGCAGGTCTGCATCTTGAGTGACTCTATGAGTATGATTAAGAAGGTACAAGTGGGTCTCGTTCGCGAACAGTGGATTGAGGCCTTGAGAAATGCGAGCTTGAAAGCGGTTACATTTATTGTCGTGCCGGGACATGTGGGCGTTCGAGGCAATGAAAGAGCGGATCAACTGGCATCGTGTGCGATTGTGGCAAAGGGCGATGGGGCAATGGATCGCGCTGACGTTTTGAACTCCTTAAGAGATATAACACGTGAGAGTGAGACTAATGTGGATGATGATTCCTTTTCAATGGCTAGGATTAAAGATCAGGGATTGAGATGCGGTGTTGCTAGAGGTGAACATTTTGGAGGGCGCAGAAGAATGATGGTCAACCAGCATAGGACCGGTACTGTCAGCAGAAGTGTGATGGCGGATACACTCAAGGAGAGATCGGAGCAACTATGGATGTGTCCAGTTTGCAGTGATGATGATCCGACGACTAACTAACTAACTAGTTCTAGACACAATTACAATGAACACATTCTTGGCAAACTTCTATTCAATGATAAAAAAAACTAAGTAAATCTGTAGTATGGGCTTGTTTTGTGAAATAATTTTATTTGTGCACTGATCATGTATATCTTGGGATTAATAAGGTCTACTGGTAGGAAATGTAAACATTTGTCTGCTGCTGTCGCTTGTACAACAGTTGTACTTTGTGTGTCCCGTAAATGGGAAATAGTTTTACAGGTCTTGTTACATACAATTTGATTCCACTAATAAAAAAAAAGTCTTAAATAAGTCTGTTTTATATGGAGTAGCTCCTGACAGATGCAAGGTCAGTGCTTCAAGCTCTCCAGTCTGGAAAACTAAAAGACTTGCAAAAACTACTTAATGAATTGTCTTACCAGTATAGGGTAACCATGCAGTGGATACCCTTCACTGTGGAATACCAGGAAATGAAAAAGCAGACCAACTGGCTAAGGAAGGTGCTGCCGAAGACCAACCAGATGTACCAATCACCTACCATCAGAAAAAACAGATGATCAAGTCAATAAGAAAGCCACAAACACCAACACAAGATGACTATCATATTATGAACAGATCAGAACAAGTTATAATTCTACGCCTCAGAACAGGACACAACTGACTCCGCAGCCACATGTATAGAAAGTTCAAGATTGGCAATATGGCCATATATTTCAAGAGTGTTCCGAGCATGAAACGCTGAGGCAGACATATTGGCCAGAGGAAACAACACTGGAATCAAAGCTCTATGGGACACTGTATGAACTACAAAATACAGTGAGTTTTATTAAGGAGACAATTACAGATACAGACATGTTTCAAGTGAACGAAAAAAGAATATGGAGTAGCTTCAAAAAGTTCCTGGAAATGTCGACTAGTGTTTGAATGAAACATATTATGGAGATTATATGTTTAGAAGTTGGTAATGACCTTGATGAATGGACATGGCAGACATGACAAACATATATTCTCTCAAAGAGTTAAATCTCTGGACATTAACACCATTGCTATCCATCGAATTATCCACAAGTCGATGCTAAGTTCACTTAGCAGATGTATTAGCTGGCCAAAGCTAACTCTTGTTGCAAGCATCTTCTAGGTCGACCGTGGTGACCCGTTTCCTCCTTTGCCTGAAATCCCTCGTTGATGTCATAGGTTAGGATTGCCGCATTTGTGGCCATGTCTCTCCTCGGTCTGTATGCACCTAGTGTCGAAGTAGGCCTCCATTTTCCAAATCGAATGCCAGTCTTCTAGCGGTTATCCCCTCCAACACCTTGCCGTAGACATGTTATGATAATACGATAATTCTTGATATATGAGGTGTCTTTGCCAGCCAGGGGAAGAAGGTATCTGTGTAGCCTCTCAGTAACTGGTATGCGTCCTGTTTTCAGACTGGTGTTGAAATCATCAACAATTGGTTTAAGCCGGTCGTCTGCATATTCCATCGGGTCCGGGTGCACCATCTGATGTTTTCTTTATGGTCTCTTTTACATTCTCCAACGAGACCAGTTCCTCATCAGCGATATCGTTTGTTACCAGCAGTGCTGTTAAAGTGGCCACTATTGTCGTATGTTCATCAATATTGTTCTGGTCTGATTGTTGGAGAAAGTGCTACCCTTCTGCCATTAGTATAAGCCCAGACTTGTCCTTCAAGCACACGTTTAATTGTGTGTCAGTTTTTTTATTCATTGCCGTATGTAATTTCCAAAATTTGTATAGGGCATTGTCGGCTGCCACATCTTGTGTGAAATTATCCCAGTGTTCTTTCTTGGCTTCCTTTACGATTTGTTTAAAGGTTTCAGTAGTTTTCTTCATAGTACTCTCTGACTCTTTTTTGCTTTTCATTGTGACGTGTGTCCGTCGTCTCTTATGTTGCCACTCCCTGACACTTTGCTTCTTTTTATCCATGCAGACTATCTCTTCAGTCCACCATGGGAGTTGTCATATGTTTGGCCTCACTGTATTTCTTTGCCATGCCAGTCATCGCAACTTGCTCAAGATTGATTCCTCATTGTGCCTATGTTTCCACACAGATGTCTATTGTCAATGTTGTTCTTGAAAGCTGTAGAAGGTACCCTGATCTTATTTTCTATTATGAATGGTATTAGCTCATAGTCACAGTGCAAATGGAACCATATTGCTTTCACAAACCCAGGTTTAACAGATAACCAGGATTCTAAAAGTACCTCACGTGGGGCACCCTGGAAACAGAAAGATAGCTGCTCTTGTCTTTCTGGCAAACACTTTTAGGCTCATGTTCAAGGATATGGTGGCTGTAGATAGAATCCCTACAAAGTTACAAGCAATATCTCAGAGACATCTACACTAAAACAATCAGTAGCACTGTCAGCACACAGCAACATAAGGCATATATGCATTCCGCCCTGGTCAGCAAAAAAATGCAGAAACATTGCAGGGTTGACCAATGTCAATATCCCGATATGGGTAAATCCTGCAAAGATATAGTGATCCTATAAGTACACATTGAAACTGGAAAAGGCAACGCACTAAAAGACAGCATTGTGTACGTGAAACTATATTTTTTACGAGACCAACTGGTGGAAGTGCTGTTCATACCCGAGAACACACAGCTCGCATGTCCCACCACAATTGACCCAATTCAAAGTAGGAGTTAAACATGCACTCCTGGGAATGGAAAAAAGCTTCAAATACAGCTCCCTATTGCAGCCAGAATGAACAAATCACGAGGAGCACATTGTTAAAACTTCTGACCAGCAGTATTGAGACTCTGACTCTGGGTGAAGTAGAAAGGGGGGGGGGGGAGGAAGGAAGTCCTTGAGGATACTGCAAACCTAGTCCAACTCGACAAGATGGAATTTATAACATTAGACAGGATTTATAACTCACTAGTGCTATTTATTAAGATGTATGGTTGTGAGAGTTGGACACTCACTGCAGATATGGAGACATAGATACAGGTCTTCTAATACAAGTATTATAAATGAATTTTGTGCATTTCCTATTGAGAGCATAAGACAAATGTGAAAGTAAAAATCAAGAAGATATGTTCACAGTTTCACAAGAATCACTACCGGTACTTTCAATAGTAAAACAATTAAAACTTGTATCGCTTTGAGCATGTGTGCTAACATGATTTTGTCAAGAACAATCTTGCAGGATACAGTTAAAGGTGAAAGAAGCACAGATGATTAAAATAATCATGGGCAGACAAAATCAAAAACTGGATAAGCCGAGATTTTCCCACACTCATTCAATCACTGAACACATTCAAATTTAGTACCCCCGATGACCATATGTTATGCATTGATACTAGCTGTGATTTATCTGATTATACAGCTAACAGGCATAATCCCCATAATGAGTGTTGGATTCTAGCAAAGATTTAATTCCAAATTAGATAGTGTTTATCAAGTTTTTGAGTTGTTAGTTTTAGAGGGGGAAAAAACCCACACATTATGCATTGCAACTGTCAAACCATCAGCATTCATTTATCAGCATGGGCAGCTGGTGAGAAAACTGGGAAAACTCTGCAAAAGGAGTTACATCATACAACTTTGGAATAAAATAAATTCATGTCTCAATGTCATTGACTCATCCATGGTTAAACTGAGTTTCAGATATCAAGACTTTAAGCATGCTCTTCTCCCACCTTCCACAAGGAAAAATAAATCAAAATTATAAGCTTATAATACATTTATTACACAACAACTCATTAAATTCAAACTCCTGTAACATGGGTACAAATAAAATACAATTGTAACAATAAATTTCATTCCTTTCTGAATCATAAATTACAAGTGTGCAGAGGCATACCTGCACTGTGTGTTAAAGGCAGTATGTCTTTGCTGTCGCCATGACATGTAGAAGGTGGGTTTTAAAATTAAATTACATCATAAATAAGTACATGAAAATGACAACAAAGACAGTTATCAGAAAACTCACTAAAACTCAGGTACAGATAATGTAAATAGAGCAGATAATGTTTGCATCAATAGATGTTTTGTTTCACTGCTCAACAAACCTCACATCTCTATTACTATAATGTCATCAAAGATTGACATTGGTCCAGTTTCAGATCACCAGTCTTACATTATACAAAGTGTATCACTTTTTCAATGACTTCAGACAATATCAAATCATCAAGCTATATTTACTAACTTGTTCAACTGATTTATAATTACTGTATGCACTGACTTCAGACAATATCAAATCATCAAGCTATATTTACTAACTTGTTCAACTGATTTATAATTACTGTATGCACTGACTTCAGACAATATCAAATCATCAAGCTATATTTACTAACTTGTCCAACTGATTTATAATTACTGTATGCACTGACTTCAGACAATATCAAATCATCAAGCTATATTTACTAACTTGCCCGACTAATTTATAATTACTGTATGCACTGACTTCAGACAATATCAAATCATCAAGCTATATTTATTAACTTGCCAGACTGATTTATAATTACTGTATGCACTGACTTCAGACAATATGAAATCATCAAATTCTCACACTGTAATTTAAGATACTAAACAGTGATAGGGTGGAAATGATTGCTATCAAATCTTTGATGTTATTAGCTGAAAACAGTGTTCAGAACAAAATAAACAATACTTTCCTGTTAACCAGTGCACACAAACAATACAAATGTAATGCAAAATGAAATATTTAAAACCGAGGGAAAAAGGGGAATAAGAATGCAAAATACAAGGGGAATCAATCAGTTCAGAAACTGACATTTATTCAAAGTGAGATTTGTATACTCATATTGAATTAACATCTATTTGGGATGAGAGCACAATCAATTCTAGTAATACTTTCATTTCATTCAGAATTGCATCAAATGAACTCTGCTTAGCTGCTAGCTGTGACATCCACATGAATTCAGTGAAACTTTCTAGGTGCAGCTTTCAGTTCGTGGAGGGATTCATATATTCATAGTAGTAACATTCATAGAAGACATTGTTTTGTCTATGGTCAAACATGTTTCTGTGTAACATAAACACACATGTTGTAGTGACGTGTACCAGAACAATGGATTAACAGAACCTTGACCGCTATTTTTCTAATGATTAAAAGCTCTAATATAACCACACTGTGCTAATGTTTGCAGTTGAACAGTTTTACATATCTCACCATAAGAGGTATTTCTTAGATAAATACAACAAAAAATGACTTCAAATTGACATGAGCTGTTGTTAAAACAGTTTATCTAAAAAAAAATATGGTTTTTGTGACATAAACACACAAAATTGTGTGCCAATTAAAAGGAATACTGAAGGCAATCTTTTTATGTTGAACATTAGAGGCGACAAAAGCTTTAAATTCAAATGCAGCAAGTCTTTTGATCACATAAGCCACAATGTCCTTTGGAACTTCAAAGGACTAAAAATAGTTTTTTACATTGTTCTTCGGGTAAGCAGAATATTACTACTTCTTTTGTTCACTTGAAACATGTCTATATCTGTAATTCTGTCTCATGAATAAAACTCCCGCCGAAGATGGATGTGTCGGACCATTGGTGCAAATAAAACGGTGACAACGCATTTCCATTCTATGGAATACATCCTGCTGGAAATCTAGTAGGACTGTGATCCTGCTGTAAGGGAGATACAGCGGGAGTTTGAGAATGAACGCTGAAGAAGAATAAAACTCACTGTCTTTTGTAGTCCAGTGGAACATAGAGCTTTGATTCCAGTGTTATTTCATCTGGCCAGTATGTCTGCCTCAGCGTTTCATACTCAGAACACCCTTGAAGTATATGTTTGGCACTATGCGCTGCCTGTCCACATGGCCGTGTTGTCACTTTTGATTGTGTGTACATGTGACTGCGGAGTAGGTTGTGTCCAGTTCTGAGGCGTAGTTGTTCAGAACAACTTGTTCTGATCTGTTCATAATGTGGTAGTCATCTTGTGTTGACGTTTGTGGTTTTCTTATTGACTTGATCATCTTTTTTTTTTGGGTGGTAGGTGATTGGTACATCTGGTTGGTTTTGTTTTCATTACCTGGTATTCCACAATTAGAGGGTATCCACTGCATGGTTACCCTATACTAGTAAGACAGTTCATTAAGTAGTCTTTGTAAGTCTGTTAGTTTTCCAGACTGGATAGCTTGAAGCACTGACTTTGCATCTGTCAGGAATACCACGGGCTGTTGGCCAGGGTTGGAGCTCAGCAGTTGCCACCCTGGTTGCTTGGATTTCTGCATCATAATTACTGCAGAATTTCCCTGTTGGTGTTGGGATTATATCTCTAGGCTTGTCTGAATTTGACCTGCTTCCCAAAACAATTGCCAACCTCTGATTTAGACAATATGTCATGCTAACCCACAGCAAACTATAGAGAATGTGATACATCTAAAGGTAAACATCAACCAATCAGAGGCGTTTTCTGACCTATCCACTGGTACCCACAACTCTACCCTATTGCACATCACTTTGAGAGACTACTCAATCAATGAACAGAACGAAGGTCTCTAGTTGTGACACGCAATAGGGTTGTGTTGTGCAATGTTGCTGTTGATAGATCAAGAAAAGCCCCTGATGAGTGGATGTTTACAAGTTCATTTTCTCGCCTTCCCTATAGTTTGCAGTGGCTAACCCTGAGTTGTACTTGTTGCAAAGAAGTATACTATTTTGTACTCTCTCCCAACACGACAGATTTAAAGGAAGCATTCATCCAATGATTACAAGAATGCACTTCAAGAGACATAAAAGAAGCATTCATATAATGATTACAAGAATGTACTTCAAGAGATACATAAAGGAAGCATTTATCTAATAATTGCAAGAATGTACTTCAAGAGACATAAAAGAAGCATTCATATAATGATTACAAGAATGTACTTCAAGAGATACATAAAGGAAGCATTTATCTAATAATTGCAAGAATGTACTTCAAGAGACATAAAAGAAGCATTCATATAATGATTACAAGAATGTACTTCAAGAGACACAATAGAAGCATTCATATAATGATTGCAAGAATGCACTTCAAGAGATACATAAAGGAAGCATTTATCTAATAATTGCAAGAATGTACTTCAAGAGACATAAAAGAAGCATTCATATAATGATTACAAGAATGTACTTCAAGAGATACATAAAGGAAGCATTTATCTAATAATTGCAAGAATGTACTATAAGAGACATAAAAGAAGCATTCATATAATGATTACAAGAATGTACTTCAAGAGATACATAAAGGAAGCATTTATCTAATAATTGCAAGAATGTACTATAAGAGATACATAAAGGAAGCATTTATCTAATAATTGCAAGAATGTACTTCAAGAGACATAAAAGAAGCATTCATATAATGATTGCAAGAATGTACTTCAAGAGACACAATAGAAGCATTCATATAATGATTGCAAGAATGCACTTCAAGAGATACATAAAGGAAGCATTTATCTAATTATTGCAAGAATGTACTTCAAGAGACACAATAGAAGCATTCATATAATGATTGCAAGAATGCACTTCAAGAGATACATAAAGGAAGCATTTATCTAATTATTGCAAGAATGTGCTCCATTAAATTATGTTATTTGAAAAAAAAGACTTTGATGAACATAAATGTAAAAATAATGTTTAGATATTTGACCAAGCTAAGAAAATAAATATTTCCACATCAAATATACTGACATTATCTCATGCTAATGTAACCAAAAAGTATGCATCTGTAGTGGGCACACGTCTTGTATATTAGATTACATGTGGGAGTCTGATGTAACTTTATACATCAGCCTCAACTTTGTTGTGGTCAAGATCTTCCTGGCATTCTTCCTTATCTTTAGTTGGAACCAGAAGCCAGTCTGACATGCAGAAATCCATGGATACAGTGGATATAGAGGCTGATCTGACACCGACCGGAGAAGTTGAATCTATCAAGCTGGTGGAGGTCTTCTTCTGCAGCCAAAGGTTAGTTTCCTCCTTATTACCCTTGAAGATATCTGATGTAGGTAGACTTTTGCTGACTTCTACAGCAGATGGTGAATGACACTTCATCAGCCATATTGGATCTGTGACATCTGGTATATGGCTAAAAATATCACAATCTTCCTTCTCACTCTCAGAAGCTGATGTCTGCTTGTGGGACATCAGTAAAGGCCATTCAGAAACAGTCAGGGACAAGGGTTTGAAGGCATGCACAAGATCTGCAGCACTCTTTACTGGAGACTTATCCTTTGAGTACAACCTGGGACAATCTGGTTGTGACACACATTTGGATATATTCCCACACAGCTGATTAGTTGGGCATATATCCTCCAGTTGAAATACTGGTGTGCTACCAGCGCTGTGCATCAGCCACTTCCCATCATCATCTTTCATACAACTGCTTCTGCAGTGGCTAGTTGCATTGGTCGACTTGTCCAGTTTATCAGCCATATCTTCATCCTTTTTGTCATCTGTTTTTATCTGAGGAAACAAATATAATAGCAGTTTCTACAGAACAATAAATGCTGACTTGCATGTGAACTATGCAGCTTGCAATGAATCATTTAGGTGACATATTCTAATCAGAACCCAGTCTTCTATATGGAAATATTTCTATATGGAGATACAACAAGAGAGATTTCTACCAGAATTGCACTGGCATCCAGTGCATTCAACCACCTAACAAACATCTGGAAATAAAAAAAACAATAAGAAAATATACCAAACTGTAATGTCATGTGACGTATTCTTTCCAGAACGTTGTCTTTCCAATTAAATCTCTGAACCCCTTCTTTATCTTCGACGATGCGGCTTGCATTTTCCAATGACGTATTCATGTTATCGTTAATGTCATATGTCCATCGTCTTCTTGATATGCTCCTTCTCCTCTTCCTAGATAATGCCCTCCATTATTTGTCTTTCTAAACAGTTGTGTCTCTTTATATAACCAAACAGGTGTAGTTTTCCTTTTGCTATTGTGTTTAGTAATGAACACTCTAGAATCTTCAATGTGTTTATAATATCTGAGTTTCTTTTTTTTTCTTTCTATGACATTCTAAGTATCTTTCTATAGCATTTCATCTCAAAGGCGTTGATCTTCTTTGCCGCTGACTTACTTAGGGTCCATGTTTCAAAGCTGTATGCTGTAACCGGAAAAATAATAGTTTGTAGCATTAACAATTTTGTTTCTATTTTGTTGTTCAAAATTTCGAAAGTAATGGCAACCTACAGGAATATTATGCCTAGAAATTTCCAATACCAAATTATGACTGTTCAATGTGATATAGTTGCAAAAGTAGGAAAATTACAAAGCACTTGAGAAGAAATTGAATTCATTTGAAAATAAATGTCTCAGAAAACTCTTAAATATTGGTTAGGAAGAATTCAAATCAAACAAGCAAGTAAGATTAGAGAAGACACCAAACAACGTTTCACAAGAATAAGAACATGGTGGACTTACAGACATGTATTTAGAATGAATGAAAACAGACATGTATTTAGAATGAATGAAAATAACTTTCACTACAAGCATTAAAATTGGTACTAGATGGCAACAGAAAAAGTGGAAGACCAAGAGAGACTCTTCACAACATGTGGGATAAATGCAACAGTGGGATAAATGTTGAAATGCCTATGATGACTTTTCTGACAACTTGATGTTTCCTAATAATTGCTTTACTTCATTTTACACAACTGTTGATGTACCTTTCCTAATCTTGAAATAAACCCACTTGAATGGATTTCATTTGTACACATCTCATAGGTACTGATGGTGTTGCAGACTCGAACTTTATACCTATGAGATGTGTACAAATGAAATCCATTCAAGTGGGTTTATTTCAAGAATGTGTATACAATAAGGGCAACAACTATAAGCAGACATACAGTTGCAGTGACAATTTTATTGGCATTACTGAAACTATAGGCAAACATTAGAGGAAGTGACATTTTATTTACATTACTGGGGTGCAAAGGAAACGCAATGCTCTCGGTGGACCCAGGGTTAGCAGATAACCAAGATCCCAAATGTACGTCCTCACGGTGCACCCTGGAAACAGAAATACAGAGGCTCTTGCTGATTCTGGCTAAATCATTTGGGGATCGTGTCAGAGAATGTCGAGGTAGCAGATGGAAAGAGATTTGTCTGCATAAGAGACAGACAATATCTCCAACACCATCAGCACCAACACATGCAGCGGCACTGTTGACATACAGTGACACTAGTCAGTCCAGTCTGAACATTGGAGGGGCGGCCAATGAAAAAGACAAAAAGGTAGATGCATGGTGAGAGACGAATAGTTTTCATACTGAGTACAATGAAAGGGCAGAACAGCACCAGAGGGTAGCGCCAACTGCAAATAGAAAGTGAAAAGAAAATGGGAACTACAAGCTCTGTTAGCTCGAGACGAGCTTCTAGTTACCTGTGCTCCTTATAGGCAGAGCCCCAGACCCAATCATGGGCTTTCGGCAAAGAAAGAAGACCTGGCCGAACTCTAATGTCAAGCCTTCCTATGGGTAGTGTACCCGATGGGCTCAGGCAAAAAAGGGACAACGATGGCAGTCCTGGCACAACTCTACTGTCAAGATTTCCTATACCGGATATACACTTGCACAGACAAAGGGTTCAGTACTTGATGGGCTCAGGTGCTATTGGGACACGGTTGCTCAGCTTGAGAACGCCTTGCTCCCAAACGTGTTGTGTTTTTCTCAAACTTGGGCGAGGGGTTCATGATGTCAGTGAATGACACCTCGGCTAAGAAGGCGAAAGAGCCAGGGTCCAGCTCTTCTGTTGAGTTCTTCCTCTTATAGAACCAGGCTTGCGGATGAGAAATGGTTCAGTACCCAATGGGCACAAGCACAGTACGTCTAATTAAATGAATCAAGTTCATAGACAGTGGAACACCTCATGCGAGATAGACGAGAACAACAATCGTCTTGGCGAAGAGTCACTACACACCCGCGTGCCTGGCGACAGATAGGGAGGCTGTCACAGGCTAAGGTAGCAAACCTGAACTGTCAAGGTATGCTGAAATCGGATGTGCTAGGCCTACAAGGCGCATAAAGGTGGCACAACGTAATCACGCTCCTGGCGGAAATCGCACAGATAACCGTGCTGATTAAAATGGAGCGAATGCAACAAAAAAAAATGGACATTACTGTGACTATAGGAAACTTTGCAACAGCACATCAATGCATTGTTGTTAGCATGTCAGAAGTACAACATGAAAATTAATGTACAAAAAACAGAAGTTATGAAAATTAGCAAGCCTTCAACACCAATGAATATAACAATAGATAACACCAAAATAAAACAAGCCACAAAGAATTTAAATATCTAGGCAGCATTTTTTCCGAAGATGGAAGATTAGACAAATAGAAACAAGGTGATAGAAAGCAAACACAGTGACGTACCAACTTTCCCCATTACTTCTTCCCCCAAAGATCAAGATGGAAATTAAAAAACAAATATCTACAATTTTATACCAACACTGTGCTACCAATGTCAAAAATGGTCTTTAACAGCTTTGCAGCAAAGAAAAATCGTCACATGTGAAATGAAGTGTCTGAGAAAAGCTGCAATGGTAACCAAACTAGATTAAAATAAGAAATGAAGAAATTAGGAAAAGAGTTGGTATAATATCATGTACCGAACATATTGAGAGACAGCAAGTAAAATGGTTCAGTCACCTTATGAGAATAAACTCAAACCAAATACCAATAACACAAGAATATCTGGGCGTAAGGCCAAAGGTAGATCAAGAAAACGGCGGATAGAAAACATCAAGATAGCCTTGAACAAACATGTTCTAAATGCAACCTCGGTGACACATCTGGCCTTGGAACGACAGCTTAAGCTCCCACCCCTACGCTTAACGGCAAGTGTGAATGCGATCATTCACCTGGGGAAAGACAATAGACTACAACTATAATCAAACATATCACAGAGGAAGTGACATTTTATTGACATTACTGAGACTGCGCAGCCACGAAAGTGACATTTTGATATTACGTAGCAACGGAATGTGATGACACCTATAGTGAAAATGGCAGAGTTCACAGTTCAGCAGCAATTAAATGCTGTTACTGACTTGCAGAATTAAATTTCTCATTGTGCAAAAGAGATTCAGGTAGGAATCTCTAGTTCCTAGTATACCAGGATTCATATTCATCTTGCTTTGCTGCACACATCTCTTCTTCATTGTGTCACTCTTTGATCTTTAGGTCATATTTGCCTACAGTAATATTGAACATTTTTCTTATAAATAAAGCTGCATATGTGGCCACCGAGGCCTGGACAACCTGACATCTGTGAAATAATCATTGTCACTGCATGTTTTGTCTGAATTTATTATTTTTGTCTTCTATCAAATAATCCCTATGGATGACGAAGAGATGCCGGCTGCAGACATTGTACCTGTGTCCTTTTGTGTATGATGCACTCCTGCATGATGGATGACGCTGGGATACTGCAGCACTGAAATGTCTCCCTTCAGAGACTAAATGTGCATCCATAACCCCCTCTCTCCCTAACACAATACCTTTGAGGCAACAAACGTATTATATTTGGGTTTCATCTTGGTTATTCAACAGAGGAGGATCTGTGATTCTGTTAGAAAGGCTATGGTCTGTCAAGAGCTATCTGCTCACAGATTAAAGAAATTATTTCATCATCTAAATGAAGCATGGAAGCTATCAGCTCATTTTTTTTAAAAGTTCAAGTTTTTATTTAAAAAACTAATTCATGGACAAACAAACAAAACATTATTCACACGCTGGCGTTGAAAATCTGTTCATGTAACAGTATTTTGAAACTGACCAGGAGCTGCAGAAAGGTAGAATTCTTTGATAGTGTAATCTGGTACCATAATACGAAAAAATTTTGGATTTCAACTGTGGCTATGTGGAGGAGTACGGTCAATGTTTAGAACAATTTTGCCTGTAATCAAATACATTTGATGGTAATTTTATATTTCAAATTAGAACTTACATAAAAATGTGCTCTGCTTAAGCAAAGGGGACAAAATAATCAGACCAAAATTTACAAAGAAGAGAAAATGTTTTTGATTCTCAGCTGGTTTCTTGGTGAGTTTCTCCAGAGCTATCTTTCATACTCAGATGTCTCCCAACTCTCAGCTCAGTCTGGTGTTAATATAGGTGCTCAGTTTTTACGAGCAAGCTAACAATATTAGCAACATAGTATGTGTACAGTAGCTATGTCAATCAAAGTTTTTCTCAATTCAGACAATCATCATCAGGTAGCATATCCTGAACTGGATGTAGCAGTCATCAAAGCCTTTCGAAATTTCTGTCTACCTTGAACCCGTCTGAACTTCTGTTATTGTCATGTTCAAGTGGTCTTTGATGTCGTGTCCATCTTCTTGGTCTGCCTCTTGCTTGTCTCCCTCGCATAATCCCCTCCATTATGGTTTTCTCTAGGCAGTCTTCATAAGTTTGACATGGCCAAAATATTGTAGTTTTCTGGAAAGAACCATGCTGTTTAGCCAGTTTTATTTTACAATCATTTCTCTCAAATGCTACATTGGTGATCTTTTTGGTCCATTGTATTCTGAGGATTTTTATGTAACATTTTGTTTCAAATGTTGCTATTTTATTTTTCACTTTGTTGGCGATTGTCCAGGATTCACATCCATATATTGACACTGAGAATATGCAAGCTCTTAGGAATGTTAGTTTTGCAGCAGCTTAGCCATGTGTTTTTCATTTATATCAGCATCTTTGAAGTGATAGCCAACCTCCTTCTGACTTCTTCATAGCAATTCCTATTACTGTATAAGAGAACCAAGGTATTTAAAACTGGTGACCCTTTCTAATTCGCTGTTGTTGATACTGATTGAGAACTTGCTAGGGGTTCTGTCGCTTGTCAATAATTACTGAATTATAAAATTCAGATAATAGCAGAAAACTAAGCCCTCTAAAATTAAACACAAGGTAAATCCATTATACCAACTGCTCAAATTTAAATCTGACCTGTTCTTACAATCAGCTTTTCTTGCCTGGTTTGTTAAAAGAATATCTCTTACCTCTTGGGAAGACAGCTGTTGTTTGACATGTGCTCGTGATCGTAGCCATGTGGATGGCTCTTTGCAAATGTTTTTGAAGAAGTCACCATGTTTCAATTCATCAAGGCTAGCCAGCTGCTGCTGCGCCTGAGCCAACCAAAACTAAAATCCCAGAAAATAAAATTTCTTCAGTTGTTCTGTATATACAATTTTGTCTGGCAAAATCACTACCAATAAAATTGTTTAATAATGGTTAACACCTATAGAAACCATAACATCTTTCGAAGCAATGAAGAAAATTTTTTTTAATTGCCAGATAATGTGTGGATAGGGCAGGCCACGGAATGTGATGAAATGTATAGTTAAAATGGCAGAGTTCATGGTGCAGGAGAAAGTTAAATGTTATTGGTTGTAGAATTATAGTTTCTCATTGTTGTAAAAAAAGGAGATTCAGGCAGGATTCTCTGGCTTCTAGGTTACCAGAATTATTTATATTTCAGCAAGATGCCCCACCACACTATGCCAATAAAGTAAGAAACTTTACTTTCAACAATAATTTTCAGACAGATGGATTGGAAGATTAGTCCCATTGAATGTCCAAGGTTTCCAGATTTGACCCCCTTAGATTTATTTCTATGGGGATATGTAAAAACCAGTGTATAAAACTTGGCTGAAGGAATGGATAATCTTCTGCAGCAAATAATTGACACTTGCGCATACATCACAAATTAGATGCTTCAAAATAAATGAAGATAGTACACTCTGACATTCTTTAGGGCCACTAAAGGCACCAATTTTGACATATATTAAATCATGGTGAGCTGTAACTGAAGCTTGTTGCATTTGCCGACAGAAAATCAAAATCTGATCAGTCTACCATAAATAGTATAAGAAATAATGATTCTGTCGGACACAATGTATATTCAATCAAAATTTATGAATGTTTTAGTATACAATAAGCTTACCTAACAGACATATTTGTGGTCATGTATTTAGTATACAAGTCTACCTAATTGACAGATTTGTGGTCATGTAATCTACAAGAGTCTTTAGAACAGCCTTAGCCAATCATGATTTGAAATATTTACCAAATGACATGGCTTGCGTATTTATTTTAGTAATATACTTTATAACCAACTTTTTTAAGCATTCATGTTCTAATTCGGGCTGGAACTCTTGTAGCAGAGCAATGGTCCGAGATATTTGGCAAGATGCAGTCCAGAGGGAAAAAAATGTTCAGGGTTGCCATTTTATTTGCACCATGTGCTCAATACACCTGACTTCAGCAGATGCCCCTTTTAATTCTTTAATGTATAATACATCATAGCAGAATGAAAAGTACTTCCATGAGAGGTTATCGTATTCTCATTTTTGTTGCTTATAAATGAGTGCCTCAAAACATGTTTTTTGGGTGAATACATGAAGATTTTGAAGATCAAATTCTAGTGATGACATATTTTCTTTTAAATGGCATTAAGTCCAGAGAACAGGATGTATTGTGCAGCAGTTTACAGTTTGGTCATGATATCTAAATCTTTTGATCTGGTCTAACACATCCAATTTCAGCACTGTATTTGTCAATTACAAAGGGCTGCTTCCATTTTTCAGTAACTATTCGTAGGTCAAGCTGTCCTTGTGTATACAAGGATTATCTAGCAGAATTAAAGCAGCCTTAGGATCTAGTCTGCTGACCATTACCCTGCTCAGAATAGTAATCCTACAGCCGGAAGTGATTTTTCATGGTCACAATTTAGAGAAAAAGAGCACTACAGTCACTATCGGGAGAATCTTCAATAAAGTAATTTATTTGCAGGTGATTCTACAGATAGCAGAATAAAGTAGAGTTTGGTGTGGCATGACTTAACCTTCAGCCTGCCATGGTCATCTGGATACACCAAATTTGTCCCCAAAATTTGCAACCATGGTCAAGTCCATATAACATTTCCTTGTCCCCTATTTAACGTAGTTATAATCATGAGTGTTAATGTCACATGACCAGGACTACACAGGATTGACGCTAGACAAATGTCATTTCCACTCTGTTGTATTTGTACTGAAGCACAGTGTAATATAGACAGACAGCTGCAGTTTTACTCAAAATCAAGAAGCCATCTTTTTCGAATCTTTATGGATTCGGATTTCGATGAGGAAATGTTGGGATTTACAGCTGTAAATCTTGCTCCGCTACTCGCTATGGCTGGGAATATAGACAGTCCTACTAGTTCTGTGTTCAGATGCAGCATGTAGGACATGTTTGAGGGAGAATATAGAGATTACGGCCATACAAATTGTAATTATGTCTGGCATTGCATTTCTGAAGTTATGGGACTTCTAGGCCTAGCCGTTAACCTTCAGTCAGGTAGGTGTATTTTGTTTGTATATGTCTGTTTGATATTTTCAACATGTTGGTGACTGAAACACGATTTTGTTATGATGTGACGTTAACAGGTATAGAACTAATGCATTAACGCGATTGCCAACCAAGACTAGGTCTATGTCCAGAGAACGATTTTTTTGGCTTAGCAAGTTAAATCTACATGTTTTGTTGATTTCTCCAGCAACATTATGTTAGAATATTTGTGAAAATACATTTTAAAAATTGACTTTATTGTGAGAAAGTCTGTTAACAGGGTTGCCACTTCTGAAAATAAAAGTAAATAATTTTAAAATAATTTTTTTAGCCTGTGATAGCAAGCAAGCTTACTATATAAACTAGACTATCGCGCTTCTCCCGCTACAGCTCACAGCTAAATGGATTATTTCGTTATCACCCCATCCACATATACTGTATATCCAACCATTTGTATCTTTCAACGTATAGTGATAATCTAACACAACAGCTTCCTAATTAATAAAGCTAATCGTTCTCAATGCACTGACTCTATTGTCAACCAAATACATCATGGTTCTAAACTCAATGCATTGTCTAGGTTGAAGGTCATTACAATGAACCATCATCAGAATTGGAAACTATAAAATAACATTGAACTGTATCAGTAAAGATGTGCTCAAAGCATCATTATTTTTCATTAAAAATTTTCTTCATCCATACAAGCATGGATTCTTACCAAGTTTATGAAGTGCTACAAATCTTGATCACAGTATCAGATAAAACAAAGAGACTCATAGAACATATTCTAGCAACATTCAATGTGCAACAACAAAATTTCCTCAAAGAAGCAACTGAACAGAAAATGAAGTCTGAGCTCACAAGTTAGAAATGCCGAAGATCCTCTTCTGCCTGTGATTAGTGGCTCTCCAACGATGATATCACTGCAGTCTGACAAATTGAGAAGGGACATACTAGCTGAGAAAATGCTGTTAGTGGTCGGATCATAAACTGGACACGTCCATAGTTGCTTCGATCTCTTCTGATAGTACTGGTCCTCTGCTGGTTGACTATCATTCTTCTGCGCCCTCCAAAATGTTCACTTTTAACACATTTCAAACACTGATTTTTAATCCTGGTCATTGAAAAAGAATCATCAACGACACTAGTCTCACTCTAATGTGCTATATATCTCTTATGGAGTTCAAAACGTCAACTCGATCCGTTGCCCTATCGCACATGATGGCAGTTTTATCTGCTGTGTCATTGCCTCGAAAACCACATGTCCCGGAACGAAAATAATGTAACTACTTTCAACCTCATTTTTCTCAAGACCTCAATCCACTGTTCGCAAACGAGACCCACTTGTACCTTCCTCATCATACTCAGAGTCACTCTAGATGCAGACCTGTGTTACCTTCTGTATGCCTGCCACTAAATGCCCTGGTCACCGCCATAATCTCCATGGTCATGCTACTCGTAGTCACAGAAAAGGCCCCACTATCCTCCCCGATCGTTTTACCTGTGCACTGAGCTGTGAAGGCCCAAGCACTGCAAACATGTCTAATCACAGATCCATCAGTGTATATAATCACATCTCCCTCTTTGGCATTCTTACTGATCAAAGCCTGCACTTCTTGCTACACAGCCGTGGGACATCATTCTCTGCATTCCCTGTTAAATGTTATTACTACTCTCAAACAAGTTTTGAAATCTGTGGGTAGACCTATCCATTCCACACCTGCTGCCACATCTTCTAATCTGCACACACTTTGTATGACATCATCAGCACATCCCATCCACGACTTCTCTGTCTTAAGTATGCTATCTTTAACTTTTTGTATTTCGGAATGCAATGGATGTTCCTTATCTGCATGTATCTGAAGGTACTCCAGTGCATGGCAATACTGTAATCGACGTGGAACAGTCGAGTAGGTACCACATAGCTCTTGTTGATGTGTCTCTTGTGCACCTAAGAATGATGCGTATTGCTGCATTCTAGATAGAAGACTAGATAGAATCCAGAAAATGCTGTGCTGAAGACAGTGTGAATTTGAAAGCTAATGCAATGTAAAACAGGCACTTGTGAGGGTGAATAAAGAAGAGAACCAATTGATTACTTACTTTGGTGTCAGTTGGAATATGGTTGAAGAAAGTGGATGAGAACTTAGAAGTACATCCACTTCCATTTAAGAGCCAACTCTTTAAATCACTCTTGATTAGTGGCAACATTTCTGTGGAGATTAAGAGATCATGGTCACATACTCTAGTTTAAAATAAGGGGTGTTTATGAACAACACAATGAGACTATTGAACGAACCACTCTTTGCAGACAACCAAGTACTAATAGCGACAATAGAAGAACAACTGCAAGAACATATGAACAGATTCCACACATGTCAAAATTCAACATGAAGATTAAATATTGAAAAGTATTGAAAAGACCAAAATAATGGAAATAGCAAAAAAAGAAAGACATATCATTATCTGCATCGATAATAAACACCATAAACAGGTAAAGGAGTTCACTTACTTAGGAAGCATTATATAGAGTGATGGGAAAAACAGTAAAGTTTAACAGCAAATGTGCATATTTGACTGATAGCATTATTTTAATAATGAAGGTGGGAATATGAGATGATAGCAGAGAAGTTAGATAAATCATGATCTTCTCTTAACTAGATGATAGTTGAGTACACAGGAAATGAAATGGGGTAAAGGGAATGAGAAATTGACAAGAAAATTAGTAAACACCCACTCTACACACGAGACTTCATTTATTCAGCGTGAATTGCGTAGGATAATATCCGGACAGTTACAGAATTAGTGGATTTAGTTCATGGTCAAATACGAAAAACAACTTGTTTGGTTCAATTTACACTGAGGCATCCAGAATATTATCTAGCAGACAAGAAGTGTACTAACTATATTTAGACGATGACCTTAGGGTTAGCCAATAGAATTAAATTTCTAAGGAAGTGACACGTGATCAGACAGCAAAAAAAAGACCGGCTGTATACTATATTATTGGACCGGTAAAAATAAAGTTAGTTTTTGCTTTGTAATTCACCAAGGCTGGTCGCCAAGGTTTACAACTAAATTCGACATGGCTTGGATATACTTATGAAAGCCGTGCACATTTTACCAGGATGTATGTATGGATTACTGTTTTATTTGGAATCAAGTTTTCAATCAAGATGTTTTATCGAAGATGTAGTGCTTGCAGTGAGTAAAGGCAATGAATCTGTAAGTAGCCAATTTTGATGCATTCGTGTGTTGAACGTTCTAACAGTCCAGACTCAGGATTGTTGCATCAAGATTTCATGAAAGAAGTTAAACAATGACAAATGTGTCATAACACATTTCAACATTATCATGCCTGTTGCATGAATCAACTTGGCAAGATGACCAAAGCACTATCATCTCAGGTGGCTAGTTTTATAACAAAGTGTAGCAGCCTTACCTTCTGGTAATATCGACGAATCAACAACAAATGTGTCACAATAATACATTTCAGCATTATTCCTGTTGCATGAATCAATTTGGTGAGATGACCAAACACTATCACCTCAAGAGAGCAGAGCTATAGAAGGGGGACAGTGACCTCGCTTAACATCACTGTATGTCAATGTTTATTATGGAAACAAAGCAAGAAAGTGTAAACCTTGAAATCAACTTAAATGTGTAGATCTTGTGCGGCAAATCAAACCACAATGATACAAGTTCCATGACATGAGTGAACCAGATTCAAAATGGTCACTAATCTTTAATGACTGAAAGTTCAGATCAACAAGTCACTTAACATCTTGATGTTTCCTTACCATGAAGTGCCTAGAAGTTATTTGCTGTGTGCATACTTCTATTACACGTCGACGTTTAGCTCTAATAAAACTCAAGTTACAAATAATAGTTTAATTGTGTGTATGAATTTCTACGAGAAGACAGAGTGATAGAAGGTTATCTATAACCTCACACTTTGCACCACGTATGCCAACTAAACAGTTGGGTCATGATATCAAAGAGAAGTCAACGATAGCATTTGATACCAATCAAACAAGAAGAATGACAGAAGGTATCTTCAATCACATGTCTAATGAATTGTTGAAGAAAGCCAGCTGCAGAACTATTTGTCTTGAGGAAGCAGGATTGGACGTCGACCACAATAAATGATAAGTATTAGTTAACTGTTAGTTAATTATATCGGTTTAATCATTTTCTTATGTTGATGGAAATAGGCAGGCACTAGGAAGGCTCTCTGAATTGGGTAAATTCTTAAGAGTTCTTCTTCCATTTTTCTAGAGAGATGTCTGAGTCATTGTGAATGACAGGATTATGTAAATTGATGGAATTACCATTAATTATGATGATTTGTTTAATTTAATAAAAGTCCATATTATCCTGTGAACGTCAAGTTTACAGTGTTATCTCTCAGGTCAGTTATTTGGTAAATGTATTTCTCCTTTGTGTTAACCATGTTCTTGAGGTCATGTCAATAACTAAATACAGGAACGCCTGATGTTATGAAGAATCCTAAGAGGAAGAATGGAGGACTTAGCATTCTGGATCCAGAGTTAGAAATACTGAGGAATTAGGAGAAAGGACAAAAGAAAGCCACTATACGACACTTCTACAGGACAAATTGAAGATTGAGACACAGGACCAAAAAAAGGAACATCAAGAAGAGAATAGGGGAAGAACACAACACGCCTCTATACTCTCGATGGTTCCTGAAATAGATACGGATTCCAGTAAGAAAGACTCATCAGAATGAGTTGAATCTTTCTTGCTTGACAACTTCTGATGACATAAATTAGAAATATATAATAGGTTTCTCAGGAAGACATCGAGCCCCTATACACTTCTCCTGCCCAAACACATTTTCTTTAAAAGAGATACAAAATAGATGCAACCAGATCCTAGAATAGATGATACATATTTTTAAGAACAAACATATAAACATATAGACACTAAAGTTGCATTATACAAGACTATTATTATCCAATCACTGTGTTACCAGTGTACAACATGGACAATGACAGCACAAGACAAAAGAAAAATAGTGATATCAGAAATGACATGTCCACGCAGAATAATCTGAGTGTCATTAAGAGATAGAATTAGAAACAATAACATCAGACAGGTAACAAAAACAACGCCAGTATTAGAACACATCAAAAGACAACAGATCAAGTCGTTTTCACACACAGACTACCAACAGACAGCATGTCACAGATGGCCATGACACATATACATCACGACTATAAAACAAAACCAGAGGCAGACCATGCAAAAAAATGGACAATATAAATCAAGGAAGTAACAGGAACAAGTTTACAAACAGCACACAGGAAGGTCATCTCCAGAGAACTCTTCAACCACTGACGCTGCAAGGCAAACAGCGCATAGATAGACAGATACAGCATATTGATAGATAGACAATGAGACTAATATAGCATGAAGGTAACTCCATAGAATGCAATGTTTTAAAATGTGAAATGCTATAGAACTCACAGCATTAGTCTACACCATTTCACTAATTCTTTAGCTCTACAACTGCTGCTTTCACTAAAAACAAAACAAGTCAGTTACCCTTTTATAGTTAGGTCAACTAGCACAAATACACAAATCTTGAAGTCAACAACCTAACACCTTGTGAGAATTCACTCCCAGTAGAATAACATTGAATATATGAAGGCTGTTCAATATGTTCCCAGGCTGATTTTTTTGGTCTTGAAAACTGTACAGGTAGAGCATTGTTTTTACCAAGTGCCATTTCAAGAAGCAAGTATTTGAGTGAACTCAAAGTAGCTATGTTATATTTCTCTCTGGGTAACCACATCATCCATGCAACTAATGCCAACTACCAATCTCTGTGCAGAGATAGTACAGAAGAAACCAACTTTAAAATACCTTGGAGTGCTGTTTGACAGATGTTTATATTTCAATGAGCAAGTAAATTACACAATCCTAAAAGCTCAAAAGAGGTTGACAGTGATGAGGTGATGGTTGATTTTTGTGAACAACGGCTTCTTGCATTGCTCTATCAAGTATCAAGGGCTTTCCCTGTCAGTAGTAGAGTATGCCGTGGTTATTCTAACTCTTAGTAATTGATAGACTTGATAAGATACAAAATGTGTATCATTCCTGGATACTCCAGAGATATAGAAATAGCAGCAATGCACTTCTTGTTGAATTATCCTACTATGATGACAAAGAGTGGAGATATGCTGCGCTTGTTTGCACCTGCACATTAGTGCAGACAGGAGCTGCCCATTGACTGCGGTCAATGTAAAGTTCTATGCACTGTGAATACGACATATTATTGACAGGATCAAAGGTTAAATCATGGCAGAGGATGCTATTTAATAGGGGTACACAATATAGAACATGAGTATGGAGAAAGTGAGATAGTAAGCCTATCAAGTTTACAACTGTCATTGAAGCGGTAATCACACTTTCCAGGAAATGTGACAATGACATTTCAATTCATATAGATTTAGAAGTCTAAACTCTGACCAATGAGAATTCCTCAGATGGAAATCTTGTCTAGACTGATGGGTCCATGGTTCAGCAATCGGCATTTCCCGCTCAATGCAGAGGGAAGAAAGTGGTGTTTTCTTCTTCTTCGTTCATTGTCAAACTCCTGCTGGATCACTGTTTTAGGACCATGATCCATTCTAGATTTCCAGCAGGATACAGTCCAGAGAATGGAAATGCTCTGTGTCGCCATTTTATTTGGACCAATGGCCCGACATCCGTCTTCGGCGGGGTGTGTTCTATACAACCACTAGTAGTATGGAGGTGATCAGAGAAATGATATAGTTCGAGACTTGGATTAATACAGATATCTGTTCTTTATTTATTCTATGAGTGTGCTTCCAAAGATTCCATCAGGTTATATATGCCATTAGTGACTGGAGTCGATGACAAAAGTCTGTGCTGAATAGAGTATCCTTCATTCTTTGAACAGTTACCTTCAGTTAGTATCTTTTTGACATCTGTGTAGTTAGTACCTTATCAACATATGTTTAGTTATCCTGGGATGCCCAGGATATTCAGGTGCCGGCTATCAAAGCATGCTTCTCTGATGACCGGACTCGTCTGGCGCTTGAGAACCGCTATATTTACGAACTTGGCACTCTGAAGCCTTTGGGAATTAATGAGCACCTGACATACACAGGATAATGAGTTGTTTTGTCATTTCTGTCTCATTTTCATGTGTATTAGTTTGTTTTTATAAATTTCCTATAACTGCACATTTTCTGTTTGTGTCACCTCTGACCTTATTTCTATCCTTCCGGCTAGACATGAACACAAGTTGTGTCATCTCTACTTGTCGCTTTTGATTTATACGTGTATGTATGTTATCTTCGGTTACGGCCTTTCGACTGAAACGTCAATTTGTGTGTGTTCTTATGTGTGTGTCGTACTAATAGCAAAACATTACCTCGTTTCAAGCTTCATATGTTTAGTTAGTATCTTTACAACATCTGTTTAGTTAGTAACTCCTGCAGATATGCAGGGTGTAGTCTGGAGAACGGATTGCATTGTGTTATGCTGTTGACAGTATATTAAAACCTACCTCTCTGAGAGCAAGAGTTATCAAAAATCTCAAAATCATGCTCCTCTTCTAGATCTGCATGTCTCTTGATAAGACTGAGCCAGCTGTTAATGCTGCATGAGCCACTTGGTGTTGAAGTACCAGAATGAGCGACAGATGGCAGGTCACCAGATTTTGTCAGCAGACTTGGCCTTGTAGCAGGCCGTTTAGCTTTTTCCTCAGTCACACTAGTCTTGAAATGTGAGCTAGGGACTTTCTTCTGCAGCCAGTCCTCTACACGGTTAGACAGTTTTGGAATTGTAACACTAATCTGAAATTTAAAAAAAAAAAATTAAAGCTTTGAAGATGTAATGTTTTTAAATGCTAATGTATGAAACAAAATATGCATAGATAAAAAAAATTCAGATCTACGATTGTGCACATTTTTGTCATAAATTTGTTACTATACACACAGAGATATATATATTTTTATCCTAAATCTATTACTGTACACACAGAGATTTATAATTTTGTCATAAATCTGTTACTATACACACAGAGATTTATATTTTTGTCATAAATCTGTTACTATACGCACAGAGATTTATATTTTTGTCATAAATCTGTTACTATACACACAGAGATTTATATTTTTGTCATAAATCTGTTACTGTACACACAGAGATATATATATATTTGTCCTAAATCTATTACTGTACACACAGAGATATATATATTTTTGTCCTAAATCTATTACTGTACACACAGAGATTTACTTTTTTGTCATAAATCTGTTACTGTACACACAAGAGATTGTATATTTCATACAGTATAGATGTTATTGCAGAATGTTGTGCAGGTAACCAGGAGACTGGCAAATCTCAGATTCAGAGTAGGTGTGATCAACCACTATACTCAAAGGCACGCATTCTCAACCTGTGCCTGCGAGCACCTTGGTATTCTCTATAAGGATATTTGCTCACGTCAAGAGTTAAAAAGTGCTTAAGAGCACATCTTTATGTGTGGATGCTCAGAGACCACAGTCATGTCCTCAATCCTGCACATGGCCATCTTTATTTATGCAGGTTCAAAGACCAGTCAAGTTCTCAAATTCACACCTAGCTATCTTAATAATTAAAAAAAAACAATATGTTTTCTCATAAGCCCTTGCATATTTTCTATTACCAAATAGTTCTTTATGAATACAATTGTGTTGTTTAGATCACTTACACTTGAAGCTGATGTCTTTGCCCTCTTGACCTCCTCTATGGTCTTATAGAAAATATGATGATCAACATCCTCATATTCCTCCACATGACGAGGCAAACTTGCAGAAGGATTCCCTGGGTTGTCAAAAGCTATTAAAGGAGGAAGACCACTGGCATCAACCCTCCCATAAGTAAGAATGGATTCCCGAAGGCTTACATGATTTGCTCTAAACGAAATGTAAGGTGTTTCCTCAGGTGACAATTCAATTCTGTTCAACCTAGATATAAACAACAAAGAAGGTTAATATAAATCTGGGTACTATATCAAAATAAGGGTCTACATATTTTACAAAATCAGAAATGAAACATAGTCCTTCTTTTATTCACAGACTACTTTCCTTGACTTTACTTATCCGGCGACATGTTGATGTTTGGTTTGAGTATGTTAAAGACAAGAAATGGAGAAGGGGGGAAAGAGGGAGGAGGATATTTGGCACTGAGTCCAGCCATAACAATATTGGCTTATCATCACGACTTGTTTTCGTGAACTGCAAACACTTGTCGGCTTTCAGCTCAATCCGTTGCTTTTTAACATTGCACTTCCCGTGAATCCTTCCACCACTGAAAGTAGGATAACGTCATAAGATGTCCTTGCGTGCAAATCTTAGTATCCGGGAGCACTCCTCACAATTGTAACATTACTGCATCATTATCAGTCGAAGGCAAGCTGAGCATACTTAAAGTAGCCATTTTGTAACTAGGACTGAGTGAGCAGAGTAATGTCACAAATTACTAAATATTTCTGATTGGCACAAGGTTTTTAAATAGTGTAAATTGTAGATCCCTTTTATTTTGGTATAGTACTTCTGCGTTCGTTCTCAAACTCCTGCAGATTAGCAGGATGTAGTCCGGAATGCGTTGTGTCATGGTTTTTCAGCACTGCTGCGATAGCTACGCCTTTCAACCTGACACATCCGACTTCAGCATGGCTTTGGGTCACTGACCCTATATGGGATGGGACAGCCAATTCCATCCCATAACCTCCTTAGTCACCTTTTATGACATGCATGGAAGGTAAAATGTTGCTATTCTTTGCTCCCCTTTCAGGCCCTGGCAACATACGGGCAGGTATAGCACTTAAAACTGCTAAAAATTACACACCTTTATGAAATATAACACTATTGTCATTCATGATTTCTGATACGTTTGTTGCCATAATTTTACCCAACACTGATTTTAATAAAATAAAACCTTAAAATGTGCACAATATTTGGCTTCATCAGCAACTAGCAACCATTAAAAACATATGAGCATGTTTTCACATGAACCACTGCACATGCAAATTTAAATTAAATGAAACAATTTTTTTATCATTTATGAATCACTTGCTGAATCAAATCTACTTATTTAAAAAAATAAAACAATTCAGATCCAGAAATTATGCAGTTGTTTACCCTTGGTGTAAAAAATAAAAACAGTTCACTCACTGTCATTAAGTCACAGCCAATATTAATATCATGTGTCCCCCAGCTGCACACAAGCTAGGCATCGACATTTCATGCTAGACTGTCTTGAAAAATGTTTCGGGTATGATGTACCATCTTCAATGAGTACTTGCTTCAGACCATTCACATTGATGTCATGTTGCTTGACTATTCTGTTCAGTTCATCCCAAGTGTGTTCAATCTGGTTTGTCAGGAGAGTTTGCAGTCAAATCCAGGACAATAAATGGTTGCTGGGCTAAGAAATTCCTGATTACATTAGCAGTGTAAGGCTGAACATTGTAATGATAGAAATTTCCATAACTTGGTGATTGTGGAAGAAATTCACAATGATAAGGCTCAGTACTTGATTAACGTAGACATCAGCGGTTATGTTAACTTTGAAAACCTGGAGGATTTACAGTGCTCATGGGAGAATTCACCCCAAACGTATATGCTTTCTCCTGCATATCTGTTATGTTGGACTATACACACATCTGAATATATATTTCTAGGATGACATGACTCAATTTCTTCTATCAGCCAATGAGGTATTAAACTGGCTTTCATCAGAGAACATTGCCAATCTCCAGTCCGCCTTTGGACAATTAATATTTTGCTGGGCCCAAATCAGTATGTTGGTTGGTGGCGTCTAGTATGGATAGGACCAATGTTAGGACTTCTGTTTTGCAAGCTATAGGAGTTAATTCTTCATAGAGTGTTTGAGCTAATAAGCCTGAGTGCCAAGTGTATGAGTTGCTGCCTGGAAGTGGTTGCACAGGTGCAATATGATGATCTTGAGCTAGTGTTCTTACATTGGGTTGACCAGGTCTGGTGCAGTCATCAGTGGAATGTCACCAGGAATCATTGGTGCAGTCTTAGTATAATTGACTGTTCACAGTCTGGCAATTTCTCTAGTTTTCACCATTCCACTGACAAGCATACTGGCAGCTTCCTATCGCTCTTGTAACGTCAGACAAGATGCCTTTTACTTGCCTAAACTTTATTAATTTGTGTGCCAAATATCAACCTGCTTCGATTTGTAACAAAGTCACAATTTACTTTTTGCTGTTTTGCACACAAAGCATGAAAAATGTGAAAGAAACATCACATCAACAAAACAATGGGACTGCACAAACTTCATCACTTACACCCGTTCTGGGTTGAAAAACCACTCATGTACACGAAAATTTTAAGCACGGAAACAAATAATGTTTAGATGCATTTTTAATGGTTGCTAGTATATAATTCTGATATTTCCTTCCAATGAAGCATTAAGTATGGAGATCGACGCTATACAGTCCAAGATTTATGTTCTGTACTCCTCAAAGAGCAAGTAAACATCTATATATCTCTAAATAGCTATAGGGGTTATATAATATATGCATAAAGGAAAAACTGTGAAACAATAAAGTGTGTGGTGCATTCAGAGCATGTGAATGCATTGCAATTTGCAACCATGACAGAGACTAGGGCCTTATCAAATACATGCTAATGTTAACCTTCACGGCGCTTTGGTTAAGTGTGATCGACAAAAATTTCAATGGTGGCTGTTTACTGTTGTCGGATGCATTCGGCCCAATGATATATCAAGCTAAATAGGCGTACCACAGCCAGCACATAGTTCGGGGCATGTGCAATCGAAGCCGGTACATTCCCACGTCCGACATGAGTGTTGTAAAGATGTCTAGGTGGAAGGTACACGATTTATAGCAATTAATCTGACCACATCTGCACACCAGTACGATGCCATGATGGTGGATTGGTTTTATAGACCTTTCTTTCATTGTATTTAGAATAAAATAACATTGAATCGTGGTTTGAATCATGAATTATTGGGTTATTTAGTTTCACAGCCCCCATCGAGGCCAGCTCCTTGGCGTGGAGATGGGGCTTAGTCCAGCCAGCAGAGGCTGGAAACTAAGACTGGCCGGGCCCTCCCACATTCGGGCAGGACCACAGTCTTGCCTAGCAAGTAAAGGTGCTGAAGTCAGCGACATTTGGCCAGAAGGCGCACCGCAACAATCAGAATGTCATGCATTATCGCACATGAATATAACACATTAAGATGCACATACTGGCCTTCTGATACACCAATGAATGTTAAACTTTATGGTACAAAACAAGAAATGGAAAACACTGTCCAATTTATACAAGAAACAACACTGCAGATATAGACATTATTAGCGAACGAAAGAAGAAGAAGAAAAGTTTCACAGCAGTGAATATACAGAATGTTGTGTTGGTATGGGGACTTGTAAAGGTTTGATATCGAATATGTTGAAGTGGCACCAAAAATGACTAAGCTCAAAGAACGATTTTACTGCAAATCTACATGTTTTATAGTTCCCCCGGCAATATTTTGATAATTTCGCAATGAAAGAACATAAATAAAACAGATTTGCGTGTGATTTAGTGTACAGTGTTGCCAAGCAATTGGATAATGTAAGTTATTTATTTTTTTCTTCTTTATTTGTTATAAAATGTGTTTTTTGTGAAAAATGTCTTTACCACTTTCTCATACGTCTGGTATCACACAAACACGTACATAAATTACACCAATATATGCATAATTCAATTCTTTATTTATATGTGCAAATATTATTTTAATATCTTTAACAACCAAAAAATTATCACATTTTCAAAACAGTCACCATCAATAACGTAAATTTTCAAAAAAGAATCCGGTGGCAGGGAGATGTTTCGTATTTTTTAATCTGGCTTGCTAAAGGTTAAGCTATAGACCAACAACCCTCGAGGAATATAAATAAACAGACTAGGCAGATAGAATGCTAGAACACTACTGTAGGCAGGAAAATTAGAAAACTTTAACATAAATATTCTAGAGTCACAGTGATGATATGAAAAGATGCTGGTGACACACATAAAGAGGAATTTAGCTTTAGATATTCAGGAAGAGATTATCACGAACACTGTACTGATCAAGATATAATTCTTTAAAAATAAGTCAGCAAATACTGGACATACAATGATAGAATGATGATGCCAACTATCAGAGCAAAACCTTTTGATCCAGCCATTATACAAACATAAGCATCAACTAAAGGCCACACTGAAGAAGCAATATAAAACTACTAGGAAGACACCTACAGCAACAACTCAAACCAGTAAAATCAACAGATATGTAGGACAATTTGGACTAGGCACAAGAAATGACAGAGGAGAAAGACTGAAACAATTCTTTGAGGAGAATAATATGACAAATGCAATACATTATTTGAACAAGAAAATAAATAATATACATAGAACAGATTTAGAAATAGTATACAGAATGCTAAGATATAACAGGGAGCTGGCAGTGTGGGTTTGGTTTTTTTCTGCAGACATCTCCATCCCAAAAAATGACATGTAAATGTCTTCCTCTATCTGAAACTGGCTATGTGGTCAATTGCCCTCATGAAGTCTCCATGAAAAATCTTTGCTTTTGGGGATTTAGGTGGGGTGATACATTCCCCACTGGTCACAAACACTCAAAATGCAGGCCTTTATCCTTCATTCTGTGGCCAAGTATTTTCTGCGACCATGTCACTATGCCTTCATGATTCTCCTCAGCATCAAGTTTCCAGATTCCCCTAGAGTTTTCTTGACCCTGCTTCTTTCTAGTATCTCAAGATTAGGACATGTTCTGACTGTGGGTGCACTATCAGTTTGCAAGACAATGGAGCTGGGACATTAGGCAGCCCCCTGATCCACTAATGGTAGAGATGTTCCTCCTCACTATTCAGAATCCTGGATGAGGGCATGAAGGTGTGATAGACAAGAAAAGAGAAAGAAGGAGAGTCCTGGGTATGCCGCCAAGAACTCGGCTGTTCCCATAGCTGTTTTAAACAGGGTACCTTATGAATGTCTTGCTATGGGTGCACCTGTGCATGTTGATGCAAGAAGCTTATCATTACGCAATGGATCCATAGATATAGTGATATAGCAGGAAATGAAGTAGCGGACAGACTTGCAAAAAGAGACACCTCAAAACAACAAAGCAAAGACCTTGAATTTTTGGAACAGTCAAACAGATTCTGAGAAAACAACACCAGGGAAATCTGGCTGAACATTTGGGCAAAAGGGTTGACTGGTTGAAATGTATTTAGTGAAATGACAGCATAAACAAACTCTGCAGGAGAAACCGATCCTTTATCTTTCAGTTTTGAGCAGGACATGCAAGGATCAATAACCCCAGCAACTATCCACTTGTAGACACCGCTCTATTCCCAATGAAATAGTGGAACACCTCCTTATTGACTGCCCTCACCTTTCAACTGCCAGGAAAAAACTTCTACAGACACCCTTAACAGTCGCTAACTTACTGTATGGATCATAAAGTCAACTTCAGAAGACATGAACTTTTTTTAAGAATGGCATTGTGCTTACAAGAGTAGCGTTACTCATTAGCATTTGCATAGTGACAACAACAAACAGGGAGCTGACATCAACTCTGACCACAAACCAGTGTTGTGCACAATACATGTAGTTATTGTTTTGATCACCAGAAATTATGAGTGATTAGCTCTTTCTATGTTCAATGGGGTGGTTTCCCCAGGGCCTTATTTTATACCCAGAAAGCTAACTCTGAGAACTAACTATCATACTTTTTTGCAACATGCGGGTAGACTTCAGTCATGAGTTTCAGCTCCTCTGTCAAATATCCTTTCAGGTCAGAGGTGTCCATAGCAACCAAGTTCTAGGCCATGGTCTCTAGGACTGGTTGGGTAGATAGCTTTGCATTTTCCGTAATCTAAGGTGCTCTCCAATTATGCAGGGCTAACATGTTTACCTGAATGTGGGCTTTCCAAGGGAATTGTCATGTCATGCAGTGTTTCTTTTACCACACCCCATGTGCCACCTGTTCACATATACAAATACATATTAACATTTATTTATCCAACAGAATATTCAAGCATGTACTTCTCTAGAGTTTCTGCCAACTGTCTCTCTGATGCTGTATCATCTAAAATCATCGACAGGTTAGTTCGCAGCACACCCAGCGTTTGATTCAGTCGAGCCTGCTGATGTTGAAGAGTTTCCTCTTTGACTCTCAAAACCTGATCTACCTGGAGCAGCAAAGTGACTTCCCGGCTCCGAAGGCATTCCAGATTACGGCCAACACTAGAATGTATCTCTGCCTTTATCTGTGAGAGATTCAGATGTAATGTATGTGACGTATGTTATGTGAAATTTATTCCATGTAAATTCTACCTAGGATATTTCAGCACTCATTAAAATGTTGCATTTAATTCAGTAGAGTACTTGTCTGACAAGAGTTAATCTTCTTCTTCTTCTTGTTCGACATGTCTACACAGCAAGTCCTGTTTACAAGAGTTAATGTCAACTGGTTTAATCAATATTGGGGTAGGCTATAATAATACTATATTCAATTTAAGTACCATTTCAGACTAAAGATCAGCTGCAATAATTCATCCAAACGTCCTATCTCTTGCAAAAACTGTCTCTGCCACTTGAAGACACACCTTCAGCTTTATATATATCAAAATGGCGTGCTAAGGGTACCACATTGCTCTTGTGCGGACCCAGGGGTTAGCAGATAACCTAAGAGTACCTTCTCGTGGTGCATCCTGGAAACAAAATACAGCTGCTTTTGCTGTGTTCCTGGCCAACACTCTTAGGCACATTTTTGTTTCCTTAGCAGATATATTACTGGATTGGTTAACTTGGTTAAGTGAAGGCACTTCATAATTTACTTTATGTAGAGAAAAACCAATCAAATTTTTTATTCTGAATGATTTTCTAAATCAAGTTATCAACTATTGGAATTATGACCCTATTTTATAGCAAATAAAATGGGCTGTCTGTTAAAAATAATGAAATACTTAGCAGTGACTCATAAAATATCAAATGTAACTTGGTAATTTCAACGACTTTTCAATGAGATTCATTACTGTCAGAATTCCATATCCAAGAGCATACTTACATCTGAAGCATTTTGATTCAAATGCCTCTTTACTGTGTCCAAACGCTTGATAGCACCCTCCAGCTGCAACACTTTATCCTGGATCTCATTCAAAGACATTCTGGTGATGAGATGCAGACAGTACACCAGGCTGAACAACGCACCAAGTTTGTATTATTAAACTCACAAATCTGTAATGCAGACAGTACACCAGACTGAACAACGCACCAAGTTTGTATTATTAAACTCACAAATCTGTAATGCAGACAGTACACCAGGCTGAACAACGCACCAAGTTTGTATTATTAAACTCACAAATCTGTAATGCAAAGTTATTAATAGATTTCATCTACAGAACTTTGACATGATACTACAAGTTGTCTTCATAATTCTGTACAATAACTATATACATCATTTTCACGTGACATATTCTTTCCAAAACGTCTTTGCAATTTATGTCCTGAACCAGACTATCCTGTGTCTATCTGCCTGCCTCCTTCAATGATATCTTCATGCAGTCTTTGATGGCATCTGTCCATCTCCTCCTCTACCTTTTCTTCTACTTCCTGGAATTCTGCCCTCTAATATGTGTCTTTCCATGCCAGTGTGTCTTTTTATATGCCTGAAATATTTCAATTTTCTATGTAAAATTTTATTCACCAGCCATCCTTCCTCCATATTCAGCATAATCAAAAACTCACTGTTCCTTATCTTTTCTGTCCAGGAAATTCTTAATATTGCCATATAACACTTCAATTTGAAAACCGTTATTCTTTTTGCCATTGTTCTATTTATTAACAAAGTCACACTGCCGTAAGCTGCAACTGGAAAAATGTATAATCTAATAAGTATAACTTTTGTCTCATAAATTTTTCCATATATTTACATTTCTTTTAATTTCGTTATCACTATCACTAATCTTTTCCTAATTTCCATTGTACAATCTCCTAAGCTGTATATAAGTAAGTAAAGTAACCCATAGCATTTATTAATGCCGTAGGGGTGTGAGATGTTAGCGATCTCACATTTCACAGGCTCTGCAAATGAGGGCGGTAGCCATCTCCTCTCCCTCGCAGTCTTTACTTCCCGGATTAATCCGGTACCCATTTAAGGCTGGGTCGACCTGGGAACCGTTGCGATCTGAAAACATTTCCGCCTCAACTGGGGAATGAACCCAGGACCACTCATATGCGAAGCCAGTGCACTAACCACTGCGCTAACGTGGCTAAAGCTGTATATATTTGCACCCAGATAATCAAACTTGTCGAGGTTTTCCAATTCCTCATTATCGATTTTAATTCTTGGTGTTACTATGGTTTTATCTGTTGTCATGATCTTGGTTTTCAGTATGTTTAATTGAAGGTTTAATGTTTTTAACAAAATGTTTTTGTTTTAATGATCATCCTTTCTACTTCTATGTATGTAGTTAGAAGTATTGTATCATCTATATATCTTATCTCTGGTTCATATCCTTCTATATTTATAGGATGGAATTTTTTGTGTTTCTTACTTTCCTCATGATGTTTTCCGCATATATATTTATAAGTATGTTGATAAGGTGCATATTAGGTCATCTGTGCTCCGCAAATCCTAGTATATCGAGATTTAATCTGTTCATTTCTTTTATCACTATATGAGGTTTCCCATGTTTGAGACTATTTACATTCATGTCCCTATTTTGAAACCCCCTTTCCTTCCCTCGCTATTTCTGTTAATTTTCACTGAGTATGACATCATTTATTTACATATGAGTATCAACATACAGTAACACTTGACAATTTTTTAATTACACCACTAATGCACATTATAAAACATGAAGAATTGAATTCAGGCTATCCTTTGTAAATATTTAGGCCCATTATTCCTGTAGGTTGCCAGTTCTTTCGGAAGAAAATCTGATTAGTTGAGCACCGATATCAGAACACATTCATTCTTGCCTGCTGTTTTTATGGAAGTCAAAATATACATCTACATCAACTATATAGATATACCAGAAAATCTGCAATGGCCAATGTCTGGCTCTGAGGTAGGTGCAGTGTGAGTCTGAATGACTAACGTACCAGGTTCAATACCAGCTCTATGTGCATCCTGACTGTTATAAAGTAATGGTAACCTACTCAATATAAAATATTGCCTAGAAAATTACATCAGCCAAAAAATGTTGGATTGATCACTACGTCCTCATTAGGTTATGCTAACTTTAGCAGTTAGAATGGCATCAGAAGCTATTAAAGCAACCAGTAAAATATGCTACCAACTAACTTTAGCAGATAGAATAGTATCAGAAGCTATTAAAGCAAACTGAGAATATACACTAATATTTTAGTTTTATTTGGGATACAGAAAAGACTAAAAGATTTGGAGAGGGATTATTATCAAAGATGGGAGATTCATAAAACTGTCAATAAGAGGAACTTTACTATTGTTATTGCCAGGAAAAGTGCTAAATAATCATACTGGTATATACTGGTAAATAAAATTGTTTGCCCGTGTTACAAGGTTTGGTTAAAATGGATTTTAGGTCTTCATTGTGCTATAAATAGTGAACTGTTTAAATTTTTAAGTGGTTGACGTCACAGATTTCCGTGTAACACTAATCAAATCAAGGGGCTCAAGTACAGTATAGTTCTCCACTGTGACCTTTGCTCTAGTTTCGAGGTGTTACCTGACCTTTGTTGTGTGATTTGGCAAGCTTACGGGTAAGTACTTAGAGTAAGGTTAGGATTAGAAATAATATTTCTAATGTGTGCGCGCACCTCGCTCCATGTGTAGCGGGCAGAAATACTGATCGCTCACCACAAATAATAGGAAATTGTAAAAATGTGTATGTTGGAAAACAAACAGATTATACATAAGTTCGTCTGTGTCTAGAGTTGAACTGTGTGATTGTCGGGTGTGACGTCACTGCAGCCATTATTTTGATTGGTGTGACACAGGAATCCATGACGTTGGATCATTAAAATTTACAACATTATGCTATTTATAGCACAGTGGAGAACTATTCTGTACTTTCACCCTAATCTGTACTTGTAATTTTACCAAATCAAGAGATGCCATGATGTCACATCTCCTGACTTTGACATGAATTTTTTAGAATCACAACTGTTGCACATGCTAATATCCTAATTCTAAATACTACTTCTAACACTAATTCGAATCCTAACCCTAATTGTAATCCAAACCCTAATTCTAATATTATAACCTTAATTCTATGAGCAATCACACTGCAAAGGTTAGGTAATATCTCTCAGTAGAATAAAACTAGAACAAAGGTCACAGTGAAGGCCCAAAAGAAATTTCAATCCAAGGTTCAAAATGGAACAAAGAATAGCTACACAGTGACCTGCCATACACGTCATAAGGAAGTATTGAAGTGGAGGTGGGTGTCGTATTCCATAGAGGGTCATAGTGACCCAGAAGTCATGCAGAAATCCATGACGTCTCCTAGTTAAAAATGTAAAGTGTGCTATTTATAGCACAGTGTAGAATCAAAAGCAACTTTGGTTAAATCCTAGTTAAAGTCACTGTTGTGCTATAAATAACACACTGTTGTCACGGATTTCCATGTAACACCAATAAAATTAATGGCTGCCGTGATGTCACATCCCGACTATCACCGAGTTCAACTCTAGACACAGACGAACTTATTATCATAATCTGTTTATTTTCACATTTACATAATTTAAAAAATTTTCCTATGATTTGTACTGAGAGCTCATTATTTCTGCGCGCTATACACGGAGCGAGGTGCGCGCACACATTAGAAATATTATTTCTAATCCTAACCTTACTCTAAGTGCTGGCTTAACCTTACTCACTTACGCTTGCCAAATCACACACCAAAGTTTAGGAAATACCTCGAAAGTAGAACATAGGTCACAGTGGAGAATCAAACTAGGATTTTACCCCTTCAAGTTTATTTGCTGCTGGACAAACATATTATTATTTGTCTTGTGTTCTGTATAACAAACATCTGTGGCACTTGTTTTCAAAAGTCTGAATCATTCTGTATCTGCAATGAGTGTCCAACTTTCACATCTTTATATAAAAGTATAATTAGCACTAGTGATCTAAATAGATTGCTACCAACTTTAGCAGATAGAATGACATTGGGAAATTATTAAATCAAACCGTGAGATATGCTACCAACTAATTTTAGCAGATTTAGGCATCAGAATAATTTGAATAAATTATTAAGTTTATTATTAACTTTAGACTTTACTTACTACCGGTAAGTTACTTGGACATCTGGGAATAGCGTGTTTGGAAAATTTTGCTTAGTCTATAGATTTCTTGGGACATTTAGTGAAAATTAGTGATGACATCATTCGACATGTTTGCAACTTGATTTATTAACTTCTGTAACCATTTTTCTTTTTATGTAGTAAATTTTAAGGAAGCAGGAAACGGCAATTCATTTTTAAAAAACAATAATTGTTTTGATTATGCAAATTGGCCATCATTTTGAATATTAATTAGCTGTAAATGCTTCTGAGAATCACAGCAATGTGATCAACAGATGCATCTTGTCTTTGTGAATACATAAATATATAGTTTCTGTGGTATTTTATTATGTTTAATAGATATTTAATTTATTTTCATTATAATTATGCAAATTAGCAGCCATTTTGAATATTGATTAGTTCTGTGTCCATCTGAACATTCCATAAATGTGATCAACATAAACGTCTTGTCTTCATGAGCACAAAAATGTATAGTTTGTGTGTTGTATTATTGAAAATAACAAAGTAATTCAGAAATTGTCAGCTCAGTTACATGTTTGTGGTCAAGTTTTATTTATATTTTCCTATATGTTTCATGTAAATTATTTTGATGTCAAATTAATTCGAAAAAAATTCATAACTTTTTTCAGGGTTGACGTACATACTTGGTTGAGGTATCTTTGAATTGCAATTTTTAAGGGCTATAATGGCTATCTTAGTATTTTTAGTGATGTAGCATTATTTTGAAAATTTTGTCCAAGTACCTACTTGAAAATTGTGTCAAAGTAGTAGGCCTATTTAAAAATGGATCGACAATAGATGGTATTTGATTACAGCCCAACACATTTAATAAAGGCATGATTCATGATAAATAGAACAAACAACTGAACACGCGACTTATTACTTTTACTTCGGCTCCCCACGACGATTCATGTAGTGAGACAAGACCAAATTAAAAAGAAAAAACTAAATTGGAAAGAACGCATAAAATGAATGATAAAAAAAACATAACGAGATTATTAGATTAGTATCTAACTTAGTAACTAATTTAATACTAAATATTAAATTATTAATAAATAGTATTAAATTAGTTACCAAGTTAGTATTTAATTCAGTCTAGCAAAAATGGAGGATGACTAGTAAATTCCGAAATTAGGCCTATCTATTACATATCATCATAATAAATAAATATGAATGATGCTGCTGCTGCTACAGTCCTACAGTGTACACTACAGTAGCCTGGCTCTACAGATAGTGATCATAATCTCTCAAAATATATATTTTGGTACCGACACCATCAACGTTAGTTACATGCACTGTCTTGATATCCAGAGTGAAATAAAGAAAATATAGGTCTTACATGTTGAATAATAAATATAACTTGACAGACTCAGCCGCACTGACAGATTAGATTGTGAAACAACAATTCAGTGACTGACAGCAGTGAATCTTTCAACATTCAGTCAATTAAAGGTCAAGTTCACGGACAGACGTGAACGAGATTACATTAGACTAGTCACGTAGGCATATATGCTTCTTCAATACAAAATAAATCGGCATTAATAAATTTCACACACCGGTCTAAATGTTAAATACGTGTTATATTAGCGCTCACCTATTTCGCGTTTACAGTTAACAATTGTAACAAGAGAAAGTCCCTTTTATAATATGGTTATATATAGAAATGATGTGAGTTCTGCAACGGATGCCGGGAAAAGTTGAAACACACCCCAACCATAGTTGACAACTTGTATCAGCATTAAATCACGTCTTGAGTTGAAATAGCACTAATAATTTTGGAAAAGCCCAAAAGGACACTACTGGTAACCTCTATTTCATTAAAATTGTAAATCAGTATTCACTAAACCTCATAACCACACAGGTATGTGTATTATTATTATTCAAAGGTCGCAGAGGATTGACTTCACTATACTCGGTTTCCTATTTGTACTCCGTCACTCTCAACGAAACACCGTCTCACTCATGGCACATAACCCTGTAGCTGCAAGCGATAATCCACAGGTATCTCAGAAAAAATCCACCTTGTAAACAAGATGACACGAGCCGAAATCGAAACTATGACCTCTTGAACACAAGGCGTAACTACGCTAGGGAGACTATTTCTATTATTTCTGTTTCTTTCCCCTACATTATTATTATTATTATTATAACCCCTCAGGATCATAGGTCACTTTGGAAACATCGACATAAAAAATCTTCCATGCCTCTGTTTTCCTTGTTTAAGTGTGGACAATATTAATCATGTGTAGTCTTTAATCAATCAATACTTTCGTTCGTCCTCTACCACCTTCAGCTGTTCCCTTCATGGCAGTTTTGGAAAGGGAGCCATGCCTCATTAAAGGACGAAACCACAAACGTTTGCAACGCTTCACAACTACTAGATGTTCTTGTTGACCTGAAAATAGGGCCGTGGATATGATAACCTTAAGGATGTGGATTTACCAATCCACAAAAAAGTCTATCGTCCGTTGTCGCGTGTAAACTTCTCTGTTTGACAGGAAATTGGCTGTGAGAAAACTTTTTTGTGAAAATTGCCAAGAGATGGGCTTTTACCGACCTTTTGGCCAAGTTCATAGTGCTAAAAGTCATGTTCAGATTTACTAAAAAGGAGGGGGGGGGGGGGTTTGATTTGAACACCACCACCTCCTTATCTACGGGCCTTATATTTAATTCGAAAAGCTAGTGGACAGAAAAAGTGCATCAAAGACACGCTCAGGTCATCACTGAAACATCTTAAAATTGACGTAGGCTCTTGGGAGAGCCTCGCTCAGGATAGAACAGTATGGCGTTACAGCTTAGAACGGGAGCACTGGTGGCGGAAGAGACTAGGCAAGATACAGACAGAAGCGGGCACGTAGAAAAGAAAAGAAAACATCTCAACCTCCCATAGACACCCTCTACAGTTGTCAATTTTGTAGAACTTTTTGTGCTCGCATTAGATTTGTTAGTCATTTAAAAACGCACTATTAATTTTATTATTTTTATTACTTATTGTTATTATTATTATTATTATTATTATTATTATTATAGCTGAGTTTTTTGGTCATCGTCGATTACGATAGACGAATATCATCATCTAAAGGCCTGTCTGAGATAGCATTTAATATGTTTCTCATGTGTATATTGGTTTTATGTTGGATGCACGCTTTGTAGTCTATAACATTTGCTATCAAAATCCTGTATTCTTCCTCTTCATTTCCGCTCTAATTGTCCAATTCTCACATGCGTACAAACAATAGTATTGTTCGAGATTTATAGGCTATAGGATCTTCACTGTTGTGATATTCTGTTCTTCCATATGATATTCAATTACACATTGCAGCCGATGCTTCTATCGCCGCTCGTATAAGACTAAAAGTTCGAGATTCTATACCTTTTCAGAAATCGAGCACCGCCCACATGTAGTAGTGTTCGTGATAACTTTTAACTTGTGTGACGCGAGCATGTGTTAATACGAGAGCACATAAGCACTCGGGAGCATCAGGTTGAGATTTGAATTGTTTGATGGATGTATGTATGGTGTATCTCGCTAGATGTGTTTCAATAATATATTAAATACCACTGGAGATAATATGTATTGAGTGTCAAACCCTTGCATTTTTACCGTTAACATAACCGTTAATTAAAGCAGCACTAGTTGTCACTTGTATGATTTCCATTAAATTGATTAAAATTCCTCACAATTTTCCATAAAACTTCTTGCCGTACTCGATCGCCAGGCCTTAGTGAAATCGATGAAACTGTGATAGAGTACATGCCGATGCTGTAGGTTCTTCTCCATGTTTATTCTGATGTTGAAAATGTGTTCTATAGAACCTCTGTTTTTGCGGAAATTCACCTGTTCTTCAGTCAGTATTTCTTATTGTCTTTGTTTCACTGTTTAACAGTATCCTTAATGTTACTTTACTTGAATTAGTGATACAACTAATAGTTATATAATAGTGCACAATTTGGGGGCCCATAAAATATAACAGAGATATAATACAGGAGGTGGCCATGCGGAGGTGGCAAGAAAACCAAAGAAAGCATTACTAAACGGCGGGGACAGCCCCGGACATGCGCGTCATATAAAAGATATCACTGTATAAATGGCTGAGATGTAGGCTGTACTAGAACGATAATGAATAAGTGATGGAAAAGAGAACCGGAGAAGACAATGTCAAGAAGGGGCACTTGTGGTAGAAGGAGAAGCGGGAACATAATCTTTATCCCATAGCGGAGGAAGCAAACCCGAAACTACAACCAAGGTATATAAAGTGTATTGTATGTCACAGGGGTAACTATTCGGGGTAAATAGTCGTTGGTAACTAGTCGGTGTCGTGGAATCCATATGTTGTTTTCTGTGTAGGTCAGGGTGGCAGAAGTCCCAATGGGGAATAACAGAAGATAAGACTCAGAACACACACACAACGACTTTTTAGGCCGTGTGGTGAGAAATATAACCGGTCTTAAAGACCAAAGATGATGTAGCTAGGATGAGCCAGCCGCAGTCGCATACCGTTGATGGGCATTGCTCGCACTATACACTGGCTCATCTATTAGGAACAACGATCAACGGGCAGAACCTCAAACGACGACATAATCCTTTAGCGTACTGTAGGTACGAAAATCTGGCAATGTACTGTAGATAGGAGAATGTCAGTTGAACCGAAGTCCATGTCAATGTTAAACCAACTGTACGTAGCTACCCGTTAGTAAGCCTTGCTCTGTGTCCAGTGTCCAGGACAAACAGTGTCCAGTCTCCACATGCTACGTAACTGTAAGGGTAGTGGACCCAACAAAGCCATCTATCTGCTATTGTCCTCCACTCATCTTATTATAACCCTATTTGTCTCTATGTAAGATTTGTTTTATTGTGGTCGTTTGTTTGGAGGCCTTTTAGTCGAAACGTCGTCTGTCCATGTACCTCGTTGTTAGGTTGTTTTATGTTTTATTTTGATAACACACTATATTTTTGTTTATCTTGACATTTGCCCTGTGTTACTCCAGCCACCCACTTCCTATTTAGGGTTGTTACCATGCACTGGAACATTTATCACACGGTGTATCAGAGCGTATCACCCATCTCCTATAGACCTTGACCTACTTATGATCATCATCATCATCAAGTGCCGTCTACGCAACGAAAGTTGGCTGCAACAGACCTCCAACATCCCCTGTCTCTTGTCTTGGTGGTACACTCTGCTAGACTGTAACCTGTCCATCTTTTGTTACTCTCCCACTTTATCTCTGCCTACCTCTTGCCCGCTTCCCTTTGACTCTACCCTCAAGTAAGGGCTTCAATAAGGTGTCATGTCTTTTAATGTGTCCAAAGTATTTTATTTGCCTGATATTTATTTCTCTTAGTAGTTCTTTCTTCATTATTAAGTGATCAGGGGTCATTGAAAAGTTATCAAATTATTCACTACTAACTAGGACTCAAAAAGTTCAGGGTAAACACTGTGCTGCTGTTTATTCAGCTGTGACGTTATTTGTATACTATGTGCAAATCTTGTCAAGAACATTGCTATCATACGTGCACAGCACATGTTGGGCTGCACAGTTTTATCTTGTATTTTTATCATTCTTCTTATCTTATCGTTTGCTATACGTCGTAACCAACTTGTTGACATAATACAACCAATGTCTTATTTGCAAGATTTATTTTCAGTAACTGAAGTCATATTAAAGTTACAACTACTAAGACGTTACATCTTTCCAGTGGTACGTTTATGAGATGTGGGAAATGACATTGACAATAGAAATAAAAATATCTGCATTAAAAATGAAATGCTATAGAAAGGTACTAAGAATATCATGGACAGAAAGAAAAACTAACGCAGAAGATATGAGTATAGAAGTAGGCTAGCTCCTCAAAACTATTTAAAAAAAAAAGCAAACGTACATATTTAGGACATATAAAGAGACATAATGGTTTGGAAAGATTAATAATAGAGAGGAAAGTTCCAGGGAAGAGAATAAGAGGCAGACCAAGACTATGATGGACACAGGACATCGAAGACCTTCTGAACATGACACTGATTTTGAATGATTATCCAATCGTAAAATCACGAAGATAATTAATGTTTAAATAGGACCATTCATTTCGTCTGTAAGGAGCCCCGGAACCTAGACCGTTTGACCCCACCTCTCCCCTTCCAATTGCTTCTGAACTCAATATCGCCCCTTTAGAAGACTTCAGCGATCACTGGGTTTGGGGGCCGTACAGCCCACTTTGGGAAACTATGTAGACGAATGTTGAAAATTTTAAAGTCGGTGAGAATTTCATAGTTGACGTTACTTATCTGTAATTTATCTTTTGTATAAGCTGAGATCTTGACAGATTTACCACTATTATTGGTAACAACTAAAGTTAACTCAGTAATATGCCCAGGAAAACAACACAAAAAATACCGTTTATTATAATAAACAATTGAAAAAAACAACAACACAATCAAACGATTGACTACTAGTGTTCAACCAGAGAATCCATGTAAGGGAGGCTAACTAACAGGTGAACAAATCAGAAATTATGCACTGCAATGAATCTGGGGAAGTTATGTGGCTTTTTAATTTCCTATCAATAACTTGCCAGGACAATGCAAGCAGACTGACTATGCCAGAAGCTATTTAAATAATTACTGCAGGAAAATTAAATTGTTTCAATTTGTTTGACACAAACTCTAAAATGGAATATTGCAGAAGTGATATTTTGACAAGAAACGACGTCGCTCTCCGAGTATTGCTACAAGTAATTTGATTGGTAGAAATTCGCATTACTTGCACACTTGAGAGTTTTCTGCTGCATGAACATTTCTATTATTTCACTTCTTTAGAGGCACTATTCTGTTTCCAATTAACTTTTCACATGCTGTATTTTTTATTTTGTCTCCTCCATTTTCATTTATCGAGCTTTTCGAATGTATATCGAAAGTGGCTAAATAATTTCCTTTACTAAGGAGAGATGTGGTCAACATACTTGCACCAGGAGAGATGGCTAAACATTTTCATTTACTGAGATGAAATGTGGCCAACATACTTGCACCAGGAGATATGAGTAAATATTTTCATATATCGTGTCCACAAAAAAATCTTGGAGTAACTAGGCAGGACAGAAATGCAGGATACTGGGAGTTTGTAAAGATCATTTATGACCACAGTATTTTCCAGACGGAGATGGCTGGCACACTTCAAATCTAATTGGATGGTTGATAGTTGAATACTAGAGGGCCTCTTTAATGATTAGTGATTTTATGAACATACGTCTGTACACTCAGGTCATCCATACAAGAGTTCCATCTCTTTTAGTAGATGAATATTGAAAAGCAGAGGAGTGACTTCACTGTACTCGTGTTATTCGTTGTGTACTCCACCCTCTCAATGAATCAGCATATTGACTACCGAGAGTACCATTCATAGCACGTAATTCAGCAGCTTTATGCGGTAATCCTTTGAAATCTCAGAAAACCCTCTCTTTTAGTAGATGGCAGCTGGCAACCAAAACACTACTGAGCGGCAGTCTTGATTCACAGCCTGTAGTATTCCTGACAGATGCAAGATCAGCACTTCAAGCGCCCAAGTTCAGAAAACTACCTTCCCTGCAAATACTGCTGACCGAACTAAGTAATCAGCGTAAAGTAACTACGCAGTTGATACTATCTCATTGTGGACTACCTAGAAACGAGAAAGCAGATCGTCTGGCTAAGGAGGGAGCTGCTGATGATCAATCAGATGTGTCATCATTACTGGTTTAACTAATAACTAACAAAATAATAAAATTAATGTAAACAAAATAATAAGAAAAAACACCAAAAACATGATTTTTTTCTACGTTATGATCCAAATAATCCGTAACGTGGAAAAATCCATTGTCCCTTTTGTTTTTTTGGTATAATTTTTTTACATTAGTTTTATTGTATGTTAATTATTAGTTAAACCAGTCCTGCGGGGCCACCGACTCCTACCAGGAGCGTCCACAGCTGGCGGATAGTGGAAAAACCTCTAGAGACTAGCTGCGAATAACCCTCTGGGCAAATAAGCAGCCGCTGACTAAATCGGTGTGGCTGACCACGAGGACGGGCGGCGCTGATATCCCCACTGAATACCAAATGTGTCCAGTGACTGGCAGCAAACGAGTACGAGCCGCTATAAGCTCAGGTTGCTGGAGTGGGGTCACTCACACCACTCCAGAAACGTGCCGGGGAGAGGGGTTGAGATGGGGTTTAGGTAGGGTTATAGGGTTGGGTAGGGTAAGGGGAATTGTGGATATTGAAAAAACAGAGAGGAATACTCTTAAATCATCATCCTTGAGTGGGAGGTGCCTTAGATCACACAAAATAAACCACAGAGGAAGGATAATGAATACCTGGCAACAAAGAACATCCTAGGAGAGGGGAACTCTGACCTCAAACCCCGGGCAGATAGTTCTCGTTAATCCTGGTAGGTAAGATGTACTGGAGGAAAACTCTAAAATGAAACCTCCACTGTTCTGTGGACAATCCTTGGATGGATAAGGGCTAGGGAAACACACCCTGACCCAAAACTAACATGGAAGTCGGAAACGATGGCCCGAAAGGTACAAAATAGTTACAACAGACTGAGAAGTCACATGTTTCGAAAGCTGAAGATTGGTGAGACAGACCTGTGCAACTGTGGACTGAACCCAGAGACCGCAGAACATATTCTTCATGCCACTAACTCTAACAAAAAGAGAGGAAGAAAATATGGCCTACTGAGACGACACTACTTCCAGACTTGAAGGATTCCATGGATGACCTGAAGCGAATCACACAATTGATTGAAGCTGTTGGCCATGTAACCTGATATCTGACTGAAGAACGATGAAGAAAAAGAAGTTAAACCAGTAACAATATTGCATCATCCTAGTTATCGTGTCTCAGTGTTGTGTGTTCGTCCATCACAAGTGTAGATGAGAATTTGTTACAACCACTTTTGAAAAATTATGTTATAATTATGTCCATTCCTAACAGTTCGTAGAGGGGCTAATGAGCCCTATTTGAGCTGTAAATGCCCTTGGGCAGTTCGAGCATGGAGTGACCACTGTAGACAGATTTTGGTCCATCCGTGATTTTCTAGCTTCTTTCCGCTGTTGAACTGCTGCATTTCTCGTGTTTTCACAAGATGTTACGCTCTTTTTCAGTGCCATGTAGATCTATTTTATGCACGTTCTTCCCATGAAGAGTTGGTGTTGCTACTGCGGTACTCTCCACCTTTTCGGATATCCTCTGAAAGTTTGGCTATTTACAGATGTGCCAACAGATGATCAAAGCAATTATACAGCGAAACACCAACACAAGATGACTACCAAATTATGAATAGACCAAGCCAATATTTCATTCTGTGCCTCATAACAGGACACAACCGACTCCGCAGCCAAAGATGGAACTACAAGATACAAAGTTCAAGACTGGCAACACAGTCATTTGTACATGTGGACAGCCACTTTAGACAGCACAGCATATTCTTCAGGAATGTCCGGAATATTAAATGCTAGGCAAATAAACTGGCCAGAGAAAACAGTGAAAGAAGCAAGTGGAAGAAAAACTCTATGGACCACTGTACGAATTACAAAAGAGTCACGTTTACAGAAAAGACAAATTTCACATATAAACACTTTCCAGTAGAACAAAAGAGGAAGAAGAAAAAATAATGCGAGGAATATGTGTGATGTTAGTTTCCATAGTCCGTTGATCGCATATCTTCTTCATCCGACCATTCAATGGTCCTCCCCTACTATCTCCTTGAGTAATTACAAACTCCTAAAATATCTTCATAACAATTTCGACCACCATTGTGTCCTCATCCAAAAGACGCATATATTGGGTATTCAAAATGTCCCTCTTGTCCATTGTTTGTCCTGACTCATGTGCTCTTTAAACCAGTTTCTCAGCTCCCTCATTAACCTTGAACTCCAGCATGATCAAGAAAAAAAGATCCACCCAAGTCCTTGCAGGTGTGAGACCCCAGTGTACCTCGTCCATTCACGGCTCATTATTCCAATCCTGAATGTTGCGGATCATGGATTTAGAGTCCGAAACAATAACGGACATTATAGTAGTCACTGTTTCGTATGCTCATTGTAAGTTCGTCGTAACTACTACCTCTGAATATTTATGAACTACTAATATATTTAAATTTGTTATAGATTAATTATTGATATAATATTTAGACCGATTAATCTTAAAGTAAGCAGAAAGGCACAGGTTCCAAACCAGAACCGCAAATAACTCTGCATCTACTATCCAATACACACCTCGTTGTGCTCTTGAATATAAGATATGTTTCCATTTAGTAATTATCGAATAGATGTTCAAAAAATGATTGCAAAGTCAATAGCCAGCCACTTAGGAATGGAGGAAGCTCTCCCTGATATTAGGTTGGGAGTTACAGACCGATGAAGGATACCTGTCAATACACAACCCTATTTACTTATGATGTATATGAGGGTTTACAATCAACGATAGAAACGATTCCAGTTGTTATCGACTTGGAGGAAGCCTATAACAGGGTTGATTTTGCGACATTAATGAGTTGATAGACTATGAGATCAACCCGTGGTTAGTAAATTGGATAGCAGTTGCATTGGAATAGAGAAAAGTAGTTATTAACCTGGGGGCTTGGACATCGTAACCAATGATAATATGTCCTGGACTGTCTTATGCATCCCCCACTGTCACAGTTTGCTGTGTACTATTTATGTTGTTTTATTTAAAAAGAAACAACGAAACTCTTCCACATTTATTTCAAAGTCAGAACTCATTTGTACCAGGTATGAGTGTTTGTGGATACAGTTGTTACAAGTTACACTTCACCAACAGTAGACAGTTGTTACAAGTCACACACACCAAAAGTAGACAGTTGTTACAAGTCACACTTCACCAACAGAAGACAGTTGTTACAAGTCATACTTCACCAACAGTAGACAGTTGATAGAAGTAATAATTCAGAAGCAAGAGACGTTTGTTACACATGACACATCATTAACAGTAGACATATGTTAAAAGCTACGCTACGCCAACTGTAGACAATTCTTACAATACTACTTCAACAACAGTAGATAATTGTAAAACTTTACCAATGGTAGACAGTTCTTACAAGTGACACATCACCAACAGTAGACAGTTGTTACAAAACCTACTTCAACAACGGTAGGCAGACGTTACAAATAGCTCACACTTCACCAACAGTAGACAGATGTTACAAGTCACACTTCACGAGTAGATGATGACAGTTACAAGTTACACTTCACGAGTAGATGATGACAGTTACAAGTTACACTTCACGAGTAGATGATGACAGTTACAAGTTACACTTCACGAGTAGATGATGACAGTTACAAGTCACACTTCACGAGTAGATGATGACAGTTACAAGTTACACTTCACGAGTAGATGATGACAGTTACAAGTCACACTTCACGAGTAGATGATGACAGTTACAAGTTACACTTCACGAGTAGATGATGACAGTTACAAGTTACACTTCACGAGTAGATGATGACAGTTACAAGTTACACTTCACGAGTAGATGATGACAGTTACAAGTTACACTTCACGAGTAGATGATGACAGTTACAAGTTACACTTCACGAGTAGATGATGACAGTTACAAGTTACACTTCACGAGTAGATGATGACAGTTACAAGTCACACTTCACGAGTAGATGATGACAGTTACAAGTTGCACTTCACGAGTAGATGATGACAGTTACAAGTTACACTTCACGAGTAGATGATGACAGTTACAAGTCACACTTCACGAGTAGATGATGACAGTTACAAGTTACACTTCACGAGTAGATGATGACAGTTACAAGTTACACTTCACGAGTAGATGATGACAGTTACAAGTTACACTTCACGAGTAGATGATGACAGTTACAAGTTACACTTCACGAGTAGATGATGACAGTTACAAGTTACACTTCACGAGTAGATGATGACAGTTGCAAGTTACACTTCACGAGTAGATGATGACAGTTACAAGTTACACTTCACGAGTAGATGATGACAGTTACAAGTTACACTTCACGAGTAGATGATGACAGTTACAAGTTACACTTCACGAGTAGATGATGACAGTTACAAGTTACACTTCACGAGTAGATGATGACAGTTACAAGTTACACTTCACGAGTAGATGATGACAGTTACAAGTTACACTTCACGAGTAGATGATGACAGTTACAAGTTACACTTCACGAGTAGATGATGACAGTTACAAGTTACACTTCACGAGTAGATGATGACAGTTACAAGTTACACTTCACTACTAGTTGACAGTTAATGGTCACACTTCACTGCAATTGAATATCGAGAGTAACGTATGATGCAAATAACAAGTAATTCACTAGAAGATGTTTGTGCAACACTGCTGGCAGTCTGTGACTGGTGGATATATCGGGTTTCGGATATTGTGCGTGGATTTTCTCACTTTACAACAATTGGCCTTGCCAGAGGAAAGACCGTGCCAGTTAACATTTGATCCCGCCTTTATAGGAGGAGCATTCTTTGGTGTGGGTCTATAAATAAACAATAACAGTGACACACTGACAAGAATCGTAATGTCTCCAGAAAACTATTTTATTGTAGTCAGTAGGTAGTAGGGTGTAATAAGATGGACACAGAATAATGCATGTTTTAGTAGTCTACAGGTTGTAGGTGTAACAGTAATATTCATGATATAAACAGTGCCGGATTTACCTATAAGCCATAATAAGCTAAACAAGCTATAGCTTAGGACCCACACTTTCTTGGGGTCCCCAAAAATTTTGTTTTATTTCACTATCTATATATTCTTAATCGTTAAAGGACCCCATATCTCAAATAGCTTAGGGTCCCATATCTCAAATAGCTTAGGTCCAAAAATCAAGTCTAAATCCGGCCCTGGATATAAAACAGCAGGTATACTCTATTTACTTTAAGAATGAAGTGGGTCAAAACATACCACTACATTACTCCGCGACAAAATGTGATTTTTAAACAACAGATGACACGTAAAAACAATATTAGTTAAAACATTTAAAAACAATTAAAAACAATATTAGTTAAAACATGTAAAAACAATTAAAAACAATATTAGTTAAAACATGTAAAAACAATTAAAAACAATATTAGTTAAAACATGTAAAAACAATTAAAAACACTATTTAAGCAACATTTAAAAACGAAATTTAAAAACAATATTATTTGGCACTTAATAATCGCGGGATGCGTTCTGCGCCAACAACCAATCAGAAGCACTGACCCACTTCATTCTTAGAGTGAACAGAGTATAGTTGTAATAACATGGGCTTATATAATAATATCTGTTTCAGTAAAATGTAGCAGCTGGTAACGGTAACAATATGAACATGTAGTCAGCAACTAGCCATTTGCTTGATTGTTGTTTGTTTCCAATCCCCAGTAACTGCAAGTAGCTTGCTCTTACTTCCTATGTGCAGTGATTTCTTGAGCGTTCTGTCATACCACGATAGTAGCATGGCATGTATTCAGCAGGTAGTAGTAATAACATAGCAGGTAATAGTAATAACATAGCAGGTAGTAGTAATAACATAGCAGGTAGTAGTAATAACATAGCAGGTAGTAGTAATATTCAGCAGATAGTAGTAATAACATAGCAGGTAGTAGTAATATTCAGCAGGTAGTAGTAATATTCAGCAGGTAGTAGTAATATTCAGCAGGTAGTAGTAATATTCAGCAGGTAGTAGTAATATTCAGCAGGTAGTAGTAATGACATAATGATTTCTTGAGCTATCTGTCATACCACGGTAGTAGCATGACATGTATTCAGCAGGTAATAGTAATAATATAAACATGTATTCAGCAGGTAGTAGCAATAACATAGACATGTATTCAGCAGGTAGTTGTAATAGCATGGGCATGTAGTCAGCAGGTAGTAGTAATAACATGGACATGCAGTCGGCAGGTTGTGGGTAGTAACATTGACATGTAGTTGGCAGTATGTGGTAATAACATGGACATGTAGTTGGCAGTGTGTGGTAATAACATGGACATGTAGTTGATCGGGTTAGTAATAACATGGACATGCAGTCGGCAGGTTGTGGGTAGTAGCATTGACAAATAAGTGGCAGTGTGTGGTAATAACGTGGACATGTAGTTGATAGGGTTAGTAAAAACATGGACATCTAGTCATCATGTTAAAGTAAAAACATGGATATATGTTTCAGTAGTCAGTAGATAGTAGTATTAACATGCACATATATATTTCAGTAGTTAATAGATAGTAGTAGTAACAGGTACATATAAAATAACTAATTTTTTAGTAGAACATCACCCTAATTTAGACTACTATAAGGCTATATTATTTTAGTAGTTTCCATAAAAATACATGTTTCCGTAGATAGTTGAAGTAATTATTTTCTGAAAAATACATGTTAAGGTAGATATAATTATCCAGAATAATACAAGTTTTTAGTAGATTTTAAAAGTATTTTAGTGGAAGGTAGAAGTATCCATAATAATACATGTTTCAGTAGATAGAAGTATCCATAATAATACATGTTTCAGTAGATAGAAGTATCCATAATAATACATGTTTCAGTAGATAGTATCCATAATAATACATGTTTCAGTAGATAGTATCCATAATAATACATGTTTCAGTAGATAGTATCCATAATAATACATGTTTCAGTAGATAGTAGAAGTATCCATAATAATACATGTTTCAGTAGATAGTAGAAGTATCCATAATAATACATGTTTCAGTAGATAGTAGAAGTATCCATAATAATACATGTTTCAGTAGATAGTAGAAGTATCATTAATAATACATGTTTCAGTAGATAGTATCCATAATAATACATGTTTCAGTAGATAGTATCCATAATAATACATGTTTCAGTAGATAGAAGTATCCATAATAATACATGTTTCAGTAGATAGTAGAAGTATCCATAATAATACATGTTTCAGTATATAGAAGTATCCATAATAAAACATGTTTCAGTAGATAGTAGAAGTATCCATAATAATACATGTTTCAGTAGATAGTAGAAGTATCCATAATAATATATGTTTCAGTATATAGAAGTATCCGTAATAATACATGTTTCAGTAGATGGTAGAAGTATCCATAATAAAACATGTTTCAGTAGATAGTAGAAGTATCCATAATAATACATGTTTCAGTAGATGGTAGAAGTATCCATAATAATATATGTTTCAGTAGATGGTAGAAGTATCCATAATATTACTGGTTTCAGAAGATGGTATAAGTATCCATAATATTACTGGTTTTAGTAAATATTGTAGTTGTAAATAAAATTGCATTGTATTGTTTCTTTAGCTAGCACATATCTATAGTGTGTATGTATTAGTATGAGGTCGTTTTTTTCTTCTTCTGGCATTGTGGCGAAGAGCTACAGAACATGTCAAGCGGTCACACATGAATTTTCATGACAAACCATCGCAGAGAAGCATATTTGATAGGCGATGATCTGGTATAGTACAACAGGACCTGTCCAACGAATCTGTGACTGCATCAGAACAGAATAGTGTCGTAGCCAGGGATACTTGCTCTGTCCCGGATAATGATATCCAGAACCAGATGTTTGGTTATCTGATGTTCATAATTTTTCTCAGACAAGTTGTGTGAAAGTTTTAAACAATTTTGGAAGTTCTAATAGACATCGTAGAATTAGTCACACACCGATGAATGGTTGTTAAAAAAAAATATCAGCAACTCCACTGTTGCGTTTTAAGTAAAATATTTCGTCGGCTCCAATCTTGAACATTAAAATGTGACGGTGGGAAAAGTCTGCAGAATTCTATTTCGTTCTGAGCACTGTTTCCGAATACCAATATGACAGTCCTGATACAATATTTCGTCCATATCACTGACAGCGTAACTGACAGTTTCGTTAACAAAGCTTAATGATTTGATATTTTCTAAGCTCAGCGGTAAGTGTATATTTTAATTTTACATTGGCCTAGCTAGTCAGTCACAATGGCTTATCCCTCAAGAATTGATCCGCTGGTGGTATGTTTTCACACCCTAATTTAGATTAATAAATACTTTAGTAACTTGTATAGAAATACTAAGTTTAGTAAATAATTAGTATAGGTCTCAGTAGTCAATAGGTCGCAGGAATAACATGGCACAGTCAGCAGACAGCAATAAGAACAGAGCCATGTAGTCAGCAGGTAGTAGTAATATCATGGACAAATTGTCAGCAGATAGCAGTAGGAACATGGACATGTCATCAGCAGATAGTAGTAATACCATGGTTATATTGTCAGCAGTTCGCAGTAATACCATGGGCATATAGTCAGCACATAGCAGTAAGAACATGGACATGTAGTCAGCAGTAATAACAGAAATATTACGTTTCAGTAGTCAACAGATACCAGTAATAACATGGACATGAAGTCAGTAGGTTGTAGTCATAATATATATGTTTCAGTAGTCAGCAGGTTGTAGTAAAAACATGGCCATTTTTGTTTCGGTAGTCAGCAGATAGCAGTAGTAACAGGGACATATATAATAGTAGAAAGTACTATTTTAAATACGAAAATCATATTTTAGTAGAAAGTACGAACATTTAGAATAATAAACTATATTTTTAATAGTTTCAATAATAATACATGTTTTAGTAGATAGCAGAAGTATTGAGTTTCAGATAAAAAAAAAAAAAGTGGATAGAAGTATCCAGAGTAATACAAGATTTAGTAGATTTTAAAATTATATTTCAGTAAATAGTAGATGTACCTATAATAATAAATGTTTTAGTAGATATTGTAATTGTAAATAAAATTGCATTGTGTTGTTTCATTAGTTAGTTATTCCTCTAGGGCCAAAGACGGCACATAGGGTGGATTTCATAGATTTCCATGTCTCTCGTTTCATTGCATTTTGCTTTATGTCTTCATTGTTTCTGATGCTGATGGTGAAACGTTCTCTTGTAATAGTTCTACGTAAAGTTTCTTTTGGTCTTCCTCGTTTTTTCTTGCCCTATGGTGACCACATCTAAGTTTGACGGGGGAGTCTTTCTGTATCCATTCGCAGCGCGTGTCCGATGTAATTCCAGCGACGCTTTCTAATATAGGTGGAAATATATTCTTGTTTTAATTCTTGCCTGACAACTGTGTTTGATTTGAAATCTTCTTCTTCTTCTTCTTCATCGTTCGCTCTCAAATAACCACAAAGAATATTTCGTGTGATTTTCGCCAGGGAGCGTGAAGACGTTGTGCTGCAAGTTCCACAGTAAAACTGTGATTATTTGCACGCCGGTTGGCCACTTGTGGTCAGGACGTTCGAGGTCCAGCACATCCGTTTTCGTCATTCCTTTATTTCGGGGTTGGTCCCTAGTCCGTGAAAGCCTGTGTATCTGTCGCCGGGCACGCTGGTGTGAAGTGCCTCTTCGATAAGACGCTTGTCGAGCGCGTCTATCTGGCACGAGGTGCCCCACCGTCTATAAACCCATCTCGTGCAATTGGACGAACTCTGCCTGTGTACATCGGGTACTGAACCTTTTCTCATCCGCGAGCCTGGTTCCGAATGAGGAAGAACTCGCCAGAAGAGTTGGACACTGGCACGTTCGCCCTCCTACCCGAGGCGTCGTTCACAGACATCGTGAACCCCTGGTACAAGTTTGAGTCTCACACCAAGCGTTTGAGAGCAAGGCGTTCTCGAGCTGAGCGGCCTTGTCCCAATAGCAACTGAGCCCATCAGGTACTGAACCCTTTCTCTCTGCAAGCGTATTTCCGGTATAGGAAAGCCTGACGATAGAGTTGGGTCAGGGCTAAATCGTTGTCCTTTTTGTGCCTGAGCCCATCAGGTACGGAACCCTTTCTCTCTGCAAGTGTATTTCCGGTATAGGAAATCTTGACATTAGAGTTGGGCCAGGACTGCTATCGTTGTCCCCTTCTTGCCTAAGCCCATCGGGTTCGGAACCCTTTCTCTTCGCGAGCATATTTCCAGTATAGGAAGGCTCGACATTAGAGTTGATTTAGGTCTTTTTGCTTTTCCGAAAGCCCACAATTGGGTCTGGGTCTCTGCTTATAAGGATCACAGGTAACTAGAAGCTCGTCTCGAGCTAACAGAGCTTATAGTTCCCCTTTCCTAAGAACTTTTCACTTTTCATTTGCAGTTCGCGCTGCCCTCTGGCGCTGTTCTGTCCTTTCATTGTGTCATTGTACTCATTATGACATATATTTGTTTCTCTCCATGCAAACTCCTTTTCGTGTCTTTTACATTGGCCGCCCCTCCAATGTTCTGACTGGACTAACAGGCGTCACTGTATGTCGACAGTGTCGCTGTATGTGGTGATGCAAATGGTGTCGGAGATATTGTCTGTCTTTTTTGCAGTCAAATCTCTTTCCATCTGCTTCCTCCACATTCTCGGACACGATCCCCAAATGATTTGGCCAGAATCAGCTCGAGCTGCTGTTTTCTGTTACCAGGGTGCATCGCGAGGAGGTACATTTGGGATCTTGGTTATCTGCTAACCCTGGGTCCGCCTAGAGCATAGCGTTCCCTTTGCACCCCAATTTGAAATCTGATCAACATATATTCAGTAGCCTTCTGACGACGTGGTTTTATGAAATCTTTAGCTCTGATGACTTGATATTATGAAATCTTGGCTTTAATGACTTGGTCTTATGACCATATTTGATCTGATGGCGTGATCGTATGAAATCTTTAGCTCTGATGACTTGATCTTATGAAATCTTGGCTCTGCTAGTTCTCCCTCCAAGGTTCTCTCTCTGCTAGTTCTTGCCTCACATCACATAAAATCAATATTGTGTTGCACTAGATTCCTGATCATTCAAACACACCCGGCGATGACGAGGCAGACATATTAATATGTAGGTAGCAAGAAAAGAACGGCCATATATACTAACGACCATGCACACAGTTTAAAAGATATTGAAATCTGTGAACAAAGATACCTGGATAAGCATATGGACAATAAACAATAATTGGAGAGAAATCTAAAAAAAAATATATGACCAGCACAAATCCCAAAGATAACATTAATTCACTGGGAAGGAACGTCCAGAGTACCATCTTCTGACTTCGCAACCTACATGTACAGCTTAATAATAACTTTAATATAATGCAACCACAACACACTCCAGGATGCCGAATGTATACGCATCCTTACGAAACTGTTTACCATCTGATTTTTAAAGGTCCAGCACAGGATGATATTAGGAAAAATCTTCTCCCCCCCCCAAGGTCAGATATATGAAATACTTTATAATTTAGACAATATGGAACAACAGCTAACACAATGACATTGAGTCAAAGGGCATTGGTATATGGACCGCTGGATCAGCAACGAACCTACCAAATTCATGTTTAAGTAGGATGTATCAGGCCAAAATGTGTAGATATCTCAGACGAGCTATAAACCTTGATACAAGGCATCACTTCTCTGGATTACGTCAAACTAATCAGTAGATGTTTGAGAACAAAGGCTGCAGTAGATAGCTTCACTGAAATATCTATTTATTCTCGTTTGCAAGTTAGTATTTAAATATCATTTTATATGTTGCAGCCATGGCCAGAAGCATTGGCTTTACTTTTCAACCACAACTAATACCAAATTTTACCACCAGTCATGACTTTGTCAATAATTACGAGAGATTTGTTCCGCAAGTTACATCATTCATAGATCCAACTTTTTCATTCCTGATATCACAACAAATACACCCAAACAGTCAACAGCATTTCTCCCTGAACTATCCACATCAACATTTGGCGCATGCCCAAAGGTGGCAGAATCACCAAAGTTATCTTCCTCTTAGTAAAATAAAGCCTGTTCTTTTGTCTCAAACCTTAGTCATGGCACACCATTTATTGACACAGGAGATGACAAGTCAGCTTTACCACGTTCCAACAACCGAAAGGCAACAGACAACGATCCCCAAAGACATGTCAAATCTGTTTCCCACAAGAGATTTCCATACGGAAAATGCAGTCATGAACTGTAAGTGCAGAGAACTATATTCTAAGCTGAACATGACAGCAGAAGAAGAAGGTTTGCTTCAAAATAATTTCAATGACAGTTTCAAGAAATTTGATCACTCCGAAGTCAACAGTTTTAATAGATGTAACAGTAGAATCCAATATACAGAAGGTCGAACCTTCATTCTTAGAAAAAGCGATATAAATTCAATGCCAAATAGACATGACGATTGTGTAGATGATAATATGGCATTGGATAATACTTTACATTTTGAAAGTACTCAGACAATGACAGGAAGTGAAGATTGTAGTATAAAGAACGATGTGCAGCTGGCAAACTCTGAATATGAAAACTACTATCTATTTCACTCAACATTTCCTGCAAATCTTTCCGATGAAGATAAAAGATCTAAAAACAAATGCAGCGAAGCACATTGGGAACACAATATTAACACATGGAGGAGTTGTAATTCAGTACTGAAGAATTCTCATTGTAACTATTTTACAAGGAAAAACAAACATGTTTGCACAGAAACCACTTCAGTCAACTTTGATGATGCCGATTTACATAAATTGATGTCAGACAGGGAAGTTACATTCGACAAGAATCATCAAATTTCCGATCAAATTCATTTTATCAGTTCAACTAGAAACATGCCACAAAATCAAAACTCCAGATTCAACACGAGTTTAGGACAAACGTTATCGCTAAAATATTCCAGTTCACCGTCTCCAACTATTGATATGTCTAATCTGAAATGTCAGAAAAATGAGACTTTATTAGAAGCTCAAACTCTGCATCATGTATATGATGGCAACCCAAACATAAGTCCCGGAAGTAGCGCAATCATTCGTGACAGCATACACACTGTCAAGAGACCTGTCACATGTGAAAACAGCAACATGGGGATTATATTCATAGATTCAGCATCCACAAGCGACAATGTCAGAGATTCACATAATAAAGATCGACCGGAGAAATTCCTACAGAATCAAAGAAATCAAGGGTCATTCAACAATGTACTATTTCCAGAGCAGAGTTCCACACGGAAGATAAGTACAGAGTCTACGTTGAAAGTCCAAACAGAGCAAGTAGATACAAACAGTAGAGAGGATCTGAAGTTCTCTATTAAGAGAATCCTGGCTGACAGATTTCATGAGAAGAAGGGTACTCAATGCGGCACAACTATTTCTAGAATTAGCTTGACCAGAAAGTCATGTGGGAGAATGTGTAAGTATACATGTGTGAAACATGTTTTTAACTTTCTTACATGTATGTAAAGTGAACACTGGACACAAGTTTACACATGTCGCATTTCACGTGTCATCTCAGTGTTGTAAATATGGTCACTTTACATTGTCTCATGTGTCACATATCACGTGCGATCTCAGTGTTGTAAATATGGTCACTTTACATTGTCTCTTGTGTCACATCTCACGTGTCATCTAAGTGTTGTAAATATGGTCACTTTACATTGTCTCATGTGTCACATATCACGTGCGATCTCAGTGTTGTAAATATGGTCACTTTACATTGTCTCATGTGTCACATATCACGTGCGATCTCAGTGTTGTAAATATGGTCACTTTACATTGTCTCATGTGTCACATATCACGTGCGATCTCAGTGTTGTAAATATGGTCACTTTACATTGTCTCTTGTGTCACATCTCACGTGTCATCTCAGTGTTGTAATTATGATCACTTTACCTTGTCTCACGTGTTATCTCAGTGTTCTAGCTATGATCACTCTACCTTGCTTCACATGTCACATCTTATGTGCCATCTCTGTTTTTTAGTGTAAATATTAAAAAAACAATTCAATGTGTCTTATTTTTTCCAATGTGGTTGTATTTTAAATTAAAATGGCCCATGGCCAATAGATTAATGATGTAGTCTGACCTGACACACGTTATGTATAGTGATCCATGTATAGAATCGATGTAGATGTAAATGTATATATGTATAGAATCGATGTAGATGTAAATGTATATATGTATAGAATCATCGTCAATCAGGAAAAACTGCAGGTAGTCGACAATTTTACTTACCTTGGAAGCACTCTCTCTCGCGATGTCAACATTGATGTGGAAATTAACAATAGACTGGCAAAAGCTAGTGCTGTATTTGGCAGATTACGCAACAATGTATGGGACAGAAGAGGTATAAGAACAACCACCAAACTACAAGTATATCATGCTGCTGTTATACCAGCCTTACTATACGCCTGCGAAACGTGGACAGTGTATGCTAGACATGCAAGAAAGTTAAATCATTTTCATCTTACCTGCCTACGTAAATTACTAAACATCCATTGATGGGACAAAGTACCAGACTACGAGGTCTTGGAAAAATCAACCTCAATAAGCATCCACACAAAACTTATGAAGGCGCAGGCACGCTGGGCAGGCCATCTTGTGCGTATGGAGAACTCGCGTTTGCCAAAACAAATATATTATGGAGAATTCAAGGCAGGATTTCGAAAAGATGGTGGACAGAAAAAGCGTTTCAAAGACACACTCAAGTCATCCTTGAAACATCTTAACATTGACGTAGGCGCTTGGGAGAGCCTCGCTCAGGATAGAACAGCATGGCGTTACAGCATTAGAACGGGAGCACTAGCGGCGGAAGAATTCAGACAAGAAACTGCAAGACAGAAGCGGACACGTAGAAAAGAAAAAAACATCTCAACCTCACTCAGATACCTTCTATTGTTGTCAATTCTGTAAAAGAATTTTGTGCGCGCATTGGACTTGCTAGTCATTTAAAAACGCACTATTAACTTTATTATTGTATTATTTATTGTTATTATTATTATGGTTGAGTTTTTGGTCATCGTCGATCACGACGGACGAACATCATAGTGCTCGATCCCGGTAAGGGCTGGGTTTCTTTTTCTATCGGAGTGTAAATTAAAAAAAACCCCACCTTGCGCATGATGTGGTGACAGCAAGGGCTTGCGGATTTTATCCCACAATCCACTTGAAACCTTCCTGCAACTCACTAACCTTATCACACAATCCACTTGAAACCTTCCTGCAACTCCCTAACCTTATTCCACTTGAAACCTTCCTGTAACTCCCTAACCTTATCACACAATCTACTTGAAACCATCCTGCAACTCCCTAACCGTATCATCACACAATCCACTTGAAACCTTCCTGCAACTCCTTAACCTTATTCCATTTGAAACCTTCATGTAACTCCATAACCTTATCACACAATCTACCTGAAACCTTCCTGCAACTCCCTATCCTTATCACACAATCCACTTGAAACCTTCCTGTAACCCCCTAACCTTATCACACAATCTACCTGAAACCTTCCTGTAACTCCCTAACCTTATCACACAATCTACTTGAAACCATCCTGCAACTCCCTAACCGTATCATCACACAATCTACTTGAAACCTTCCTGCAACTCCTTAACCTTATTCCATTTGAAACCTTCATGTAACTCCATAACCTTATCACACAATCTACCTGAAACCTTCCTGCAACTCCCTATCCTTATCACACAATCCACTTGAAACCTTCCTGTAACCCCCTAACCTTATCACACAATCTACCTGAAACCTTCCTGCAACTCCCTATCCTTATCACACAATCCACTTGAAACCTTCCTGTAACCCCCTAACCTTATCACACAATCCACTTGAAACCTTCCTGTAATTCCCTCAGGAAAAAAAATACAGTATTGACAGTTAAACAAATAATTACAATAAAAAAGTACATCTCAGTTTACGCTCATTTCAACCACGGATGACTGTCCAATTTAGTTAAATCATAGTTGTGGACCACTGAAACAAATTTCGGTCACGGTTCTGGTAGTTCTCTCACCACGACCTCTTGGAATACCGTAGCTCACCTGCAGTTTAACATGACATTTGTTGGTGTTAGGGATGCTGTCATGCTGTTATCTCTTAGGGAATATGATTCATATAGTTTTGCTTACATTTAAAACCAATCTTGTCATTTCTCTCTCTTCAATCTCTCCGTCTCTAATAGTTAGATGATTCTCATAAGATTCTGCTTATTAAAACTATGTAATCTATACATCTCAGACACATTGATATTTGTCTTCCGACGTTAGTTCCCTCTAGGCATTCAATGTTTTCAAGTATTGCCTACGTTAAAGAGCTCATGTGATAAGCACACATTCTTAACTTGTTTTAATTATTCTGAATTAAGTTAAGTCATTTCAATACAAGACATCAAATATTTAGCTTATAGTTAATCATTGCTGAAATCTAATGAGGTTTAATCCTTGTAATGAATATTATGTCCCCTGGCTTGGGATCAAAATTAATCATATGAGACGATCTTGTATCGTTCTAGTCAAATTACAACTGAATTATAGGATACTTGTTTGCATTCTCAGATGCTTCATTCAAATATAATCCCTTCATAATTCATATACGTATGTTTATATCTGATGACACTGGCTTATGTTGACAGACAAGCTGGCTGTCAATGTTCATGTTAGAAGTTATTCTTGATTCTTCTATGAAACCAACACTAGGGACATTCCCATAAATGTTCATCTTTCCAGTTCATCAACCATCTAAGGGTATATTAGATCAGTGTCCAGTTCAGTAGGTTGTACGTTCTTGGGATCATTCCAGAGATGAGGCACTGTCTTCCATCTCCCTTGGTCAGTCACATTACTATCATTCTCTGAACATGAACATTGTATCTTTCAGGACCCTCTTCATGACGTTATATCGCATCCATAAATGATTTAATTAGCTCTGTCTCTTCTTTTCGTTGCTAAAACAGATGGTGTATCCAGCAATCTGCCCGCTACACAATGAAAGCCCCCGCATCCTCTTGATTGCCCTGGGGGACGGGAGAAAGGGTTCTCAGTGCGAAGCGCGCAAATCGATGTTGATCTATCGACTTTTTAATCTGAGTTCATTGAGATCACGAAAGCTGAATGAAACTACGCATAATATTAAAATGTTGAACTTTGGCTACAGCTCCACGTAATGAACCGAAACACGCTAATGCCTTTGTTTTAGAAGACTCCTTTTTAAAGCGCTAATTCCATAACGTTTGTTTTAAATTGGGATACAGGCTGGAGTGGGGGATAGACTATTACATTCTCACTATTTGTAGTGTTAAATATAATGCTATATTGTCTTGGGAAGGGTGGGAGGTTGAACACTACAAATCCCTCTCCGTGAATTTGTGGACTTAAAGTTTTGAGTCGTCAAACTGTCTTTATAATGTCTTCAGACTGTCTTCATAACGTGTTGTTCACAAATTATGCATGCTACTTGACAACTTTCTACTTCTTCAATTCTTCTTGTTATTTTTCTATCTCTGTCCCACAATCACTGCTCCAGGCAGATTCTTAGTTCATGCAAGGACTATCTACGTTCTCTTGTAACTTGTTTTTCTATCTCTGTCCCGCAATCACTGCTCCAGGCAGATTCTTAGTTCATGCAAGGACTATCTACGTTCTCTTGTAACTTGTTGTTTTTCTATCTCTGTCCCGCAATCACTGTCCCAGGCAGATTCTTAGTTCATGCAAGGACTATCTACGTTCTCTTGTAACTTGTTGTTTTTCTATCTCTGTCCCGCAATCACTGCTCCAGGCAGATTCTTAGTTCATGCAAGGACTATCTACGTTTTCTTGTAACTTGTTTTTCTATCTCTGTCCCACAATCACTGTCCCAGACAGATTCTTAGTTCATGCAAGGACTATCTACGTTCTCTTGTAACTTGTTGTTTTTCTATCTCTGTCCCGCAATCACTGTCCCAGGCAGATTCTTAGTTCATGCAAGGACTATCTACGTTCTCTTGTAACTTGTTGTTTTTCTATCTCTGTCCCGCAATCACTGCTCCAGGCAGATTCTTAGTTCATGCAAGGACTATCTACGTTCTCTTGTAACTTGTTTTTCTATCTCTGTTCCGCAATCACTGCTCCAGGCAGATTCTTAGTTCATGCAAGGACTATCTACGTTCTCTTGTAACTTGTTGTTTTTCTATCTCTGTCCCGCAATCACTGCTCCAGGCAGATTCTTAGTTCATGCAAGGACTATCTACGTTCTCTTGTAACTTGTTGTTTTTCTATCTCTGTCCCGCAATCACAGTCCCAGGCAGATTCTTAGTTCATGCAAGGACTATCTACGTTCTCTTGTAACTTGTTGTTTTTCTATCTCTGTCCCGCAATCACTGCTCCAGGCAGATTCTTAGTTCATGCAAGGACTATCTACGTTCTCTTGTAACTTGTTTTTCTATCTCAATCCCGCAATCACTGCTCCAGGCAGATTCTTAGTTCATGCAAGGACTATCTACGTTCTCTTGTAACTTGTTTTTCTATCTCTGTCCCGCAATCACTGCTCCAGGCAGATTTTTAGTTCATGCAAGGACTATCTACGTTCTCTTGTAACTTGTTTTTCTATCTCAATCCCGCAATCACTGCTCCAGGCAGATTCTTAGTTCATGCAAGGACTATCTACGTTCTCTTGTAACTTGTTTTTCTATCTCTGTCCCACAATCACTGTCCCAGACAGATTCTTAGTTCATGCAAGGACTATCTACGTTCTCTTGTAACTTATTTTGATCACATTCACTGAGACTTGATTTGTCCAGTCCTCTTCCAGTCTTCTTCTGCGACCGGGCAGCATCGTTTATTTGTGCGACAAACATTAATTAATACATCTTTGATTCAATTTAATTTGCTGCGTGCACCCAGTAGATGACACATAATCGTAAAGAAAATCGAATAAATGTCTAATCGACAAACCCGTTATTTACACGCGTGACTGTCTCAGCAATGACTGCGAGATTGGAGGATACATGTTTACACTGCGACTATGAGTTAAAAGTGTTTGTTGAACACTTTTAACTCACTTTAACTCAATGAATACACACTTCAATTAGAACGTTGATTCATCTTCATTTGCTACAAGTATATGTCAACTTTCTATTGATCAAGTCGGTCGAGACAATTCAATATCTCATACTGCTAAAATAAATAAATATATTACCAAGAGTTTCCTGTTAGCGTCCGACTCTATCCCGCCGGAGGCAATTATGTATCCAAAGCGTTCAGAGAGAAATGGCAAACCACTGAACCTTTTTTTTATATTGCATAGAAAATCACTACAATCTTAATAGGATATGTTACCATTTCTGTTTCTACTAACACATAATATCCGTGTTGTCATTTCACCTTTCCACGTGAGCTCTTGTTATTGACAAACTCAACTTCAAATTTTCATGTAAGCTTTAACCATTGGTAGCATGTCACTTTAATTTGTCACGTGAATTTTTAGACCAACAGTACCCAATATGATTTTAATACTAAAATTTCTTGGAGTTGTACCTGCTTGCCCGGGAAAGAGAGGCGTTCAGAGTAGCCACGACGATTTTTACAATTTTTACAATTTTCTTAAATTATGGCAAGACTAATTATTTATCTAACCACCAACCTTGTAATTCATAACAGACTAATTATTTATCTACCCACAAAACATGCAATTCTGATCAGACAAACAATTTTTATAACTACAAAACTTGCAATTCTGATCAAACAAATCATTGTCTTATAACCACACTTGTAATTCCGTACAGAATAATTATTTATCTAATGAACAAACTTGTAATTCTGATCAAACAAATACTCCATCCAATGAATAAACTTATAATTCTAATCACACAAATACTTCATCGAATGAACAAACGTGTAATTTTGATCATACAAATACTTCATTAAATGAACAAACTTGTAATTTTGATCATACAAATACTTCATTAAATAAACAACCTTATAATTCTGATCAAACAAATGTTCCATCCAATGAACAAACTTGTAATTCTGATCAAACAAATGTTCCATCCAATGAACAAACTTGTAATTCTGATCAAACAAATGTTCCATCCAATGAACAAACTTGTAATTCTGATCAAACAAATGTTCCATCCAATGAACAAACTTGTAGTTCTGATAAAATAAATACTTCATCCTTCTTCTTCTTCTACTTCTTGAGCGTTCATTCTCAAACTCCCGTAGAAACTCTTGTAGCAGGACAATGGTCCTATTAGATTTCCAGTAGGATGTAGTTCAGAGAATGGAAATGCGTTATGTCGCCGTTTTATTTGCGCTAGTGGCCCGACACATCCGTCATCGGCGGGAAATACTTCATCCGATGAACAAATATTTGCCTGACACGCGGAATAACAGAAGAAAAAAAAACACAAAGAAGAAGTAAATAGGCGTGCTCACGAGAGTGAGCCCTGTTACATCTGCAATATTTTTCAATTGAACAAAAGGAAGAGTAAAGACAGAGCAATAATGTACAGCATTAAGCTGCATATGATAAAAGACCTATATAGTGCAGCATCTTTAGAAAATAACACTATCAAAAAGAGTGGTATCGTTGATGTGCTCTTCGTCCGCCATTATCGACGATAATCATTTAGCTCAACTGTCATGATGATGATAATGTTAGCGTCTGTAGTGTGACTAATGAGTCTTATGCTGACTCGCAAGTCGACGTACAACTGGCATGACAAGCCATCGTTGATAGAACTCGTATGTCAAACCATTGTCGATAGAACTGGCATGACAAGCCATCGTTGATAGAACTCGTATGTCAAACCATTGTCGATAGAACTGGCATGACAAGCCATCGTGGATAGAACTCGTATGTCAAACCATTGTCGATAGAACTGGCATGACAAGCCATCGTTGATAGAACTCGTATGTCAAACCATTGTCGATAGAGCTCGTATGTCAAACCATCGTTGATAGAACTCGTATGTCAAACCATTGTCGATAGAACTGGTATGTCAAACCATCGTTGATAGAACTCGTATGTCAAACCATTGTCGATAGAACTGGTATGTCAAACCATCGTTGATAGAACTCGTATGTCAAACCATTGTCGATAGAACTCGTATGTCAAACCATCGTTGATAGAACTCGTATGTCAAACCATTGTCGGTAGAACTCGTATGTCAAACCATCGTTGATAGAACTCGTATGTCAAACCATTGTCGATAGAACTCGTATGTTAAATCATCGTTGATAGAACTCGTATGTCAAACCATTGTCGGTAGAACTCGTATGTCAAACCATCGTTGATAGAACTCGTATGTCAAACCATTGTCGATAGAACTCGTATGTCAAACCATTGTCGGTAGAACTCGTATGTCAAACCATCGTTGATAGAACTCGTATGTCAAACCATTGTCGATAGAACTCGAATGTTAAATCATCGTTGATAGAACTGGTATGTCAAACCATCGTTGATAGAACTCGTATGTCAAACCATTGTCGATAGAACTGGTATGTCAAACCATCGTTGATAGAACTCGTATGTCAAACCATTGTCGATAGAACTCGTATGTCAAACCATCGTTGATAGAACTCGTATGTCAAACCATTGTCGGTAGAACTCGTATGTCAAACCATCGTTGATAGAACTCGTATGTCAAACCATTGTCGATAGAACTGGTATGTCAAACCATCGTTGATAGAACTCGTATGTCAAACCATTGTCGGTAGAACTCGTATGTCAAACCATCGTTGATAGAACTCGTATGTCAAACCATTGTCGATAGAACTGGTATGTCAAACCATCGTTGATAGAACTCGTATGTCAAACCATTGTCGATAGAACTCGTATGTCAAACCATCGTTGATAGAACTCGTATGTCAAACCATTGTCGGTAGAACGCGTATGTCAAACCATCGTTGATAGAACTCGTATGTCAAACCATTGTCGATAGAACTGGTATGTCAAACCATCGTTGATAGAACTCGTATGTCAAACCATTGTCGATAGAACTGGTATGTCAAACCATCGTTGATAGAACTCGTATGTCAAACCATTGTCGGTAGAACTCGTATGTCAAACCATCGTTGATAGAACTCGTATGTCAAACCATTGTCGATAGAACTGGTATGTCAAACCATCGTTGATAGAACTCGTATGTCAAACCATTGTCGATAGAACTCGTATGTCAAACCATCGTTGATAGAACTCGTATGTCAAACCATTGTCGGTAGAACTCGTATGTCAAACCATCGTTGATAGAACTCGTATGTCAAACCATTGTCGGTAGAACTGGTATGTCAAACCATCGTTGATAGAACTCGTATGTCAAACCATTGTCGATAGAACTCGTATGTCAAACCATCGTTGATAGAACTCGTATGTCAAACCATTGTCGGTAGAACTCGTATGTCAAACCATCGTTGATAGAACTCGTATGTCAAACCATTGTCGGTAGAACTGGTATGTCAAACCATCGTTGATAGAACTCGTATGTCAAACCATTGTCGGTAGAACTCGTATGTCAAACCATCGTTGATAGAACTCGTATGTCAAACCATTGTCGATAGAACTGGTATGTCAAACCATCGTTGATAGAACTCGTATGTCAAACCATTGTCGGTAGAGCTCGTATGTCAAACCATCGTTGATAGAACTCGTATGTCAAACCATTGTCGATAGAACTGGTATGTCAAACCATTGTCGGTAGAACTCGTATGTCAAACCATAGTTGATAGAACTAGTATGTCAAACCATTGTCGATAGAACTGGTATGTCAAACCATCGTTGATAGAACTCGTATGTCAAACCATTGTCGGTAGAACTCGTATGTCAAACCATCGTTGATAGAACTCGTATGTCAAACCATTGTCGATAGAACTGATATGTCAAACCATCGTTGATAGAACTCGTATGTCAAACCATTGTCGGTAGAACTCGTATGTCAAACCATCGTTGATAGAACTCGTATGTCAAACCATTGTCGATAGAACTGGTATGTCAAACCATCGTTGATAGAACTCGTATGTCAAACCATTGTCGGTAGAACTCGTATGTCAAACCATCGTTGATAGAACTCGTATGTCAAACCATTGTCGGTAGAACTCGTATGTCAAACCATCGTTGATAGAACTCGTATGTCAAACCATTGTCGATAGAACTGGTATGTCAAACCATCGTTGATAGAACTCGTATGTCAAACCATTGTCGATAGAACTGGTATGTCAAACCATCGTTGATAGAACTCGTATGTCAAACCATTGTCGATAGAACTCGTATGTCAAACCACCGTTGATAGAACTCGTATGTCAAACCATTGTCGGTAGAACTCGTATGTCAAACCATCGTTGATAGAACTCGTATGTCAAACCATTGTCGATAGAACTCGTATGTTAAATCATCGTTGATAGAACTGGTATGTCAAACCATCGTTGATAGAACTCGTATGTCAAACCATTGTCGATAGAACTGGTATGTCAAACCATCGTTGATAGAACTCGTATGTCAAACCATTGTCGATAGAACTCGTATGTCAAACCATCGTTGATAGAACTCGTATGTCAAACCATTGTCGGTATAACTCGTATGTCAAACCATCGTTGATAGAACTCGTATGTCAAACCATTGTCGATAGAACTGGTATGTCAAACCATCGTTGATAGAACTCGTATGTCAAACCATTGTCGATAGAACTCGTATGTTAAACCATCGTTGATAGAAGTCGTATGTCAAGGCATCGTTAATAAAAATAGTATGGCAAGCCATCATTGATAGAACTCGCCTATCAAGATATAGTACTCATATTGCAATGCAACGTTGATATAACCCTTATGTCTATGCATCTTTGTTATAACTCGTATATCAAGCCATCGTTAATAGAACTCGTATGTCAAGGCATTGTTGATATAACTTTTATGTCCAGGCATTGTTGATATAATTTGTATGTTAAGGCATCGTGGATAGAACTCGTATGTCAAGGCATTGTTGATATAACTTTTATGTCCAGGCATCGTTGATAGAATTTGTATGTCAAGCTGTGAAAAATGATAGTGTAGGTAGAGCTCGTATGTCAAGAAATTATAAAAAAACATTGCGGTATGAACATACCCCAAGAGCAAATTTTTTGTGTTTGACGTCCACAGCGAATGAGGTAAAAGTGACGCTGGACATTGCTGTTAAAGATTAAAGTGACGGTGAACATTGATGTTACAGTGACGCTGGACACTGATGTTAAAGTGACGGTGAATATTGATGTTAAAGTGACGCTGGATATTGATAATAAAGTGACGCTGGATATTGATAATAAAGTGACGCTGGATTTTGATAATAAAGTGACGCTGGATATTGATAATAGAGACGGTGGACGTTGATGTTAAAGTGACGCTTGACATTGATAATAAAGTGACTCTGGATATTGATAATAAAGTGACGCTGGATATTGATAATAAAGTGACGCTGGATATTGATAATAAAGTGACGCTGGATATTGATAATAGAGACGGTGGACGTTGATGTTAAATTGACACTTGACATTGATAATAAAGTGACGCTGGATATTGATAATAAAGTGACGCTGGATATTGATAATAAAGTGACGCTGGATATTGATAATAGAGACGGTGGACGTTGATGTTAAATTGACACTTGACATTGATAATAAAGTGACGCTGGATATTGATAATAAAGTGACGCTGGATATTGATAATAAAGTGACGCTGGATATTGATAATAAAGTGACTGTGGACGTTGATGTTAAAGTAACGCTGGACACTGATGTTATGGTGACGCTGTACATTGATGTTTATATATCAAGTGACATATTCTTTCCAGAACGTTGACTTCGTCGTGGCTACTCTGAACGCCTCTCTTTCCCGGGCAAGCAGGTTTGCATTGGCTAGAGACATGTCCATACATACTTCGATGTCACTGGTCCATCGTCTTCTTGGTCTTGCTTCGCCTTCTTCTCTAACCTGACACTTCTTCTCTCACCTGACACTTCTCTCACCTGACACTTTGCCCTCCAGAATCAACCTGTCGATACTATCATGTCACTTTAAGTGTCCGAAATACTGTAGCTTCCTTCTTATGATGGCATTTAGAAAAAACTTCAATAAGCATTGCACTGAGCTGAAAGCTGAAGTCTCCTGGGTATGAAAGAAAGTTTCGAGAAATCTCCCACTGCACATAGGAAATAAGAGCTAGTTCCTCGCAATTCATGGGGTTCAATAAGAAGAGGAAGCCGTCATTCATTTATTTTCAGTAATTTTAAAACTTCAATGTTCTTTTTCTCTGTCCATGATATTTGTACGATCTTTCTGTAGCACTTCATTTCAAATGAATTTATTCTTTTAGATGTTGTCTTGTTCAAAGTCTAAGTCTCTCATCCATATGTTGCCACTGGGAAAACACATGATCTTAAAAGGGTTACTTTAGTGTCATTGTTACTACTTTGCCATAACTTTCTCATTTGTGTTAATTTGAGTGTTGCACCTGTTTTCTATGCGTTTAGATACAGATTTAGGATCTCGCTGTATTTCTTTGTTGTTGTGATTAGCTGTTTCAGTCCCTCATGATGTGTAGTAAGGAGGACAGTGTCAACTGCATATCTTATTTCTGGAATCTTGTACCCACCGATATTTAATGAATGAAACTCATTTTCCTCTAGTTTAAGGTTGAGGAAAGTTAAGCTCTTACATTTTTTTCTATATTCTCTACATAGATGTTGAAAGATATGGGGATAGAGTGCACCCTGTCTCATTCCACTTTGAACAGTGAACCATTCAGATGTTTCTCCCTCCACTCTTACTGCTGCTGGTTTCGTGGTATAGTGTTTCAATAAGATGTATTAGATGTTTGGGGAAGCCCATGTCTGCCATGATGGACCATAGTTGGTGATGTTTAACATAATCAAACGCCTTGGTGCAGTCTATGAAACACATATGTAGGTCTAAGTTGTATTCTCTACATTTCTCAATTATGTTACTCATGTTGAATATGTGGTCTCTTGTTCATCTTCTTGCTCGAAAACCGGATTGAACTTTATTAATTTATGTTTCTAATTTGTGTTTTTTTTTTCATTATGACCTGCAGTAGTATGTTGCTGGCGTGATTAATATATTTGTAGGTCTCCTTTCTTTCGCAAGGGTATGTATACTGACTGTTTCCATTCTTCCGGCCATATTCCCCTTTTCAATATCTTGCAGCATAAAATATGGTATATTTGAACACTGGATTCTCCGCCGGCTTGTATCATTTCCGATGTTAATTCGTCTTTACCTGGAGCTTTTCCTTTTGATGGTTATACGAGTGTAAATTAGAATGTTATTGAGACTATTACCGGTATCTTCTCTGCTAATGGAAGGACATTTTAAGGAGAAAAACAAACTACCTAAACACGGTCTAAACACGGTTTGGGAAAATGCATACATTGTGATTCTGAAGCTGTAGTCGTTGATAATATGAAGCCATATCTGATCAATAGTTTGATAAAGACCTACCTCAAAACAATAATAGCAGTGATGATGATAATAATGATAATCGAAAAATAGCAGCAGCAATAATAATGCCAACAATAATAATGCCAACAATAATAATGCCAACAATAATAATGCCAACACTAATAATGCCAACAATAATAATGACAACAATAATAATGCCAACAATAATAATGCCAACAATAATAATGCCAACAATAATAATGACAACAATAATAATGCCAACAATAATAATGCCAACAATAATAATGACAACAATAATAATGACAACAATAATAATGACAACAATAATAATGACAACAATAATAATGCCAACAATAATAATGACACCCTTGTCTTGCCACGGCCCGAAAGGGGAGTATAGAATAGTGACACTGTTACCTGAAAAGTGGTGCACGGGTCTGACAGGGGTAGTATAGAATGCTGGGTAGTATAGATACTGTTTCCGGCAAAGCCCGTCGTAGGAAGCAAATGAGGTTTTGAGGGGTCCAGTTTGCTGTTCCATCCAATATAGGGTAAACGTGGCATAAAGGCAATGCTGATGTCGAATGTGTCAGGTTGAATAGCGGAGATATAGCAGCCAAGCTGTAAATCGTGACGTAGCGAATTCCGTTCTCTGGACTACATCCTCATAATGTGCAGGAGTTTGAGAACGAATGCATAATAATAATAATAATAATAATAATAACAATAATATATTATTATATTAACCATTCTGTGCAATCTAATTTCTCTTTATTTATTTGATTGTCTGCTAATTTTGTGTGTGTCTATGCAGCTTCCATAGAGAAGGCGAGCCGAAGACGCAGCAGGACAAATTTCAGCTGTCATCAGATGAAAGAGCTTGAGACTGCATTTATTTGTTCACACTACCCCGACGTCTTCACAAGGGAAGCGCTTGCGTCCAATTTGCAGTTGTCAGAGTCTAGAATACAGGTCAGCAGTCACGCGTATTGTTCAGTCAGTGGGACAGGTCGAGAGAGTAAGCGACTAATTTAAAATGTTAGTTAAAATAACCTAAGGGAAATGATCAATAACTAGTGTCATTCCCACGTCTAGCATATAGCCAAGACCGTCAAATAAGTTCAGCGTGGTCCATCCCAATAGCATGTCATTTCGAAACTGATTGAATGATATAGTTTAATGACACTAAGGCGAGACGTGACATTCTCAGATCTGTAAGTAATAATAATATAACCAGTGCCCATGCCGACAGTGAACTTCTCATATCTCTAAGCAAAAATAAGCTAACCTACGCTGACAGTAATCTTTTCAGATCTGTCAACAATAATAAGCTAACCAGTACCCATACCGACAGTGAACTTCTCAGAGCTGTAAGCAATAATAAGCTGACCAACACCTACGCCGACCGTAACCTTTTCAGATCTGTCAACAATAATAAACTAACCAGCACCCATTTCGAATGTGAAGTTCTCATATCTGTAAGCAATAATAATCTAACCAGTGCCCATGCCGACAGTGAACTTCTCATATCTGTAAGCAAAAATAAACTAACCAGCACCCATTTCGAATGTGAAGTTCTCAGATTTGTAAGCAATAATAAGCTAACTAGCAATCATGCCGACCATGACATTCTCAGATCTGCAAGCAATAATAAGCTAGCCAGCACCTATGCCGACCGTGAAGTTCTTAGATTTGTAGGGTAATAATTAAGAACCAAGCAGCCGTGTCGACCTTGACCTTATCAGATCTATATGGAATAATAATCAATCCAGCATCCATGCCATGACCTTCTCAGATCTGTCAATGCAGAACCCAGCACTCATATCGACTGTGACCTTCTCAGATCTGTATGGAATAATAGGCAACCCAGCATTCATAACGATCATGAGCTTCTCGGATCTGTCACCCAGCAGATAACCATAAGATAATCATAAGATAATCAGCATCCATACCGATCGTGAAGTTCTCAGATCTGTAAGCAATAATAAACTAACCAGCTCCTATGCCAACCGCGAAATGATCAGATCTGCAAGCAGTAATAAGCTCATAGACACTTATGCCGAGCGTGAAGCTCTCAGATTTGTATACAATAATAAGCTAACCAGAACCCATACCGACCGTGAACTTCTCAGATATGTCAGCAATAATAAGTAAACCAACATCCATGCTGTGAACTAATACAAATATATGTATTTAGATGTTTGTGTTTCATAACACCATGCCATCTTTAATCACAAAATAATCTAAGTAACTTCCGTTCTGAAGACTTAAATAAGACTACAAAATGGAAGTAGAACCCTGGGCCCCATAAATGTGATAGAACACTCTGAATGTATAGGCCATATCGCACACTTTTACTATGATGAATTTTTACGAATTAGTGAATAAGCTACTTCTATTTATTTTTTAAAATCCTAGCACCAAAATATTTAACAAATAATAAATCTTCCACAACACAATTACATTTTATTTCTCTGGCTAACGCTATAGTAGGTTCCACATATTCTCTTTCTCTGTCTAACGCTATGGTAAGGTCCACACATTTAGAATTTTAACATGCATTTAGGACTAGTGTTTACACAAATATTCCTTTTATTTCAAATAAAAATATTCTAGTTCCATTTCCCTAAATAAGAATTTTCAGAAATTCTTACATACGTTCTACAACTCCAGTTTTGGAGTCAAGGCCAATTGGTTGTATAATGTAAGCGGCCGAAGAAGATGCTTAGAAAATACGTTAACGCTAAAGAAATAAACGCATTTTTTCATTTCGCACCTCGTGCAGTTGTGAATCTCACTTGGAAATCATATATTTGAGTCACATATTTGAGAATCCCAATTGGGAGTCATATATTTGAGTCACATATTTGAGAATCCCATGTGGGAGTCATATATGTGAGTCACATATTTGAGAATCCCATTTGGGAGTCATATATTTGAGTCCCATGTGCTTTGAGATATTATTTAATATTGACAAAATTTATGCACGTTTAAAACGACTGCAGACTGATATAATTTTATATTATATTTTAAATTTGTAAGTATTATAAGTAAATTTAAATTTGTAATCTTACAATGCCGATATGGACGCTTCACCACTGGTCATTGAATGTAATCATTTGAACGCACTGATTGGATAAAATAGTTAGATGATAATAATTGAATGTGATCATTGATCAATTGCACACACTGACTGGATAAAAATAGTTTTAATGACAACCATTGAATGTGATTGACTTGAACACACTGATAGAATCACAACACATTACATAATTTTATCACAATGAGCTCGTCAAGATTACTATAGAAAGAGAGAAGATGTATTTGTAGAGAAACCAGCACATAGTCACCAAGTATAACAAACACAAGAAAATGTCAAACAGCTAGGAAATTGAATTTGACGAAAGCAAACTAAAAAGCAGTTGAAAAAGATTGACAAAACATATGAAAGAATATATATCTATTCACCAAACCCTTGGTTGCCTTTAAGACGAGTTTTCTGGAGATGGCCCTCGTGTGTGCTGAGTATATTGTGGAATTTGTCGCCTCTTGTATTTCATTAGTCCATTATTTTCGTGGTCTGACTCTAGGTCTGCCTTCACTGTATCTGTGTAGCATATCTTGCTGTGGTATGCTGTCTGATGGTAGTCTGCTGATGTGTGCAAACCATTTGACCTGTTGTGTTCTAATATATTCCAAGATTGGGGTGGTGCCGGTTTGTCCTCATTCCTCACTCTGTCTCTTAACAATATTCCTAGGATTCTGCGTAAACATAACATTTCAGCTGTCACACGTTTACGTTTGCCTTGTGCTGTTGTTGTCCATGTTTGGCATGGTAACACATCGTTGGCCAAATAATCGTTTTGAATAGTGTTATTTTGGTGTTTAAATCTACATTTTTGTTTCTGAAGATTGGTGTCATTTGCCCTAGGGCTTGGTATGCTTTACTACAACTATTGTGTATTTATTTGCTGCTCTTGCCGTCTGTTGTTATATTACTTCCTAGGTATGTCAATTCTGTCACCTGGTTAAGTCTGTTGTTTCCAAAATATATATATTGGTGTTTCTTTCTTTTCTTCCTATCTTCATTACTTCGGCGGCCTTTTCCATATTTAACATATGTTAAAGGTATGGCATGTTTGATATAATCTATCTATTTGTCTTTGTAGTTACTCTTCTGATGATGCCACTAGTGCTTAGTCATCTGTAAATAGTAGTTCGTTTAAGTTATCCTTCAGATTGTTTTCTTTGGTTGTCTTTACTCTCAAGTAAGGTCTTCAACAAGGTATCATGCCTTTTAAAATGTCCAAAATTTTTATTTGTTTGATCTTTATTTCCTTTTCGCTCTTCATACTAAGCGTTGTTAGAACCTCTTTATTTGTTTCTTCTCTTCCTATGATGTTCTTCCTATTCGTCTATATATCTACATATCAAAGGCATCTATTCTGTCTTATAATTGTTTATTTATTGTCCATGTTTCTGAGCCATACATATTAATATAGAATAGATGTAACATTTTATGATTATCACATTAAGCTTTTTTGTAATTTGTTTAGATGTTAATATTTTCCTTATGCAATTGAAAGTAATTTTGGTAATTTCTATTCTCCGTTTAACTTCTGTTTCGCATCTGCCATAGTTTGTGATTTTGTGTCCAGGATATTGATAATGTTCTACTTGTTGTAGTTTCTCTCCGTGTATTTTTATATTTAACACCTGTTCTTCATTGACTTTTTTTCTTATCACCATTCTTTGTCTTTTGGATGTTTATATTTAGTCCATATTCTTTACTTGATTTTTCGCCTTTTTATATTAAGTTTTGTATTACCTGTTTACTTTCCGCTAAGCAGACAGTGTCATCGACATATCTCTGGTTGTTTATTATGTTCCCACATATCATTCCTTCTATGTGTTTAAAGATATTATCTGTGTCAATATTAAATATGAAACATTATAAATTAATAAAAAAACATTCAATATATACGTAAACTATAAGAGCTTATCTTTCACAGGTTTGGTTTCAGAATCGTCGAGCAAAGTACAGGAAGCAAGAACACACTAAGAAAGGACCAGGCAGGCCAGCTCACAACGCACATCTGAAGTCTTGTAGTGGAGAACCATTGTCATTGCAGGAGATCAAAGCCAAAGAGAAGGCCAAGCAAGACAGGAGAAAGAACAAAGCGACAAATAGCTGGTTGAGTGCCCTTGTTCCGGAAATTCAGCAGTTCTAATGCAGCATGCACACCAGAGAAAAAGCTGTGCACAGACTACATTGCTATCAGCACATTAGTGCTCTGTGAATTGCCAAGTTTTTCAGATATTTCATCAATTCGTTATAAACAGAATACTTGATTAGAATTGCCTTTACCACAACACACTTCAGGGTGCCGGCTGTGCACTCATCCATATGAAACTGTTGACCACCACCTTTTTGAATGTCCAGCGCTGGATGACATCAGGAAAATGCTACTCCCTCCAGGGCCAGATAAAAGGAACACATTATATGGAACAAAACAACAACTCACAAACACATGCATATATCACACAATGGCATTGGGTCAAAGGGCATGAGCCCATGGACCGCTGGATCAGCAACCAACCAACCAACCAACCAACCAACCAACCAACCAACCAACCAACCAACCAACCAACCATTAGAATTGCCAGCAGAACATATATAACCCTTTAATGTGCGCAAACATTTGATACTGATTTCATTTTCAGTTGGGTATACTCGAGCTCCAATCACCCCTACGCTTAACGGCAAAAGTGGATAACAAACCACCTGAGGAAAGACAATAGACAATATACTTGTGGTAACATTTCACAAAATGAAGATCATCCTATGTAATATATCTTTGTCAATAGATGAGAGAAAGAGAGTTCTTAAAAGTTATATGGAAGCATTTTTTTTGGTGTATGGAAGTGAATCGTGGACTCTCAACCGAACAGTTAAAAATTATATTAAGTCAGCAGAGATGTGATTTTATAGAAAAACGTTAAGAACACAATGAACAGATTAAAAGCGCATTAAGATATATTGGAAGAAGTTAATTAAAAAAGAGAGCTGGTTATCCGCATCAGAAAGAGACAGTCCATATTTTTTGGACACATCATGAGAAGAAGGAAGATGGAACATGTTGTAACAATATGCACTTTAAAGAGCACGAGGTGTAGGGGAAGACCAAGAGAGAAGATGCTTGACAACCTAGCATTATGGCATCGGAGAACATCGGTATCGGAAATGATTGACAGCAGACGAAATAGAAGTCTGTGGAAAGACATGATAATCAACGCCAAGCGGCATGGGCTAAAAGAAGAAGAATACTGGTGGCTCGAAATAGAGGGACTTGAATTGATTTATATTTGGTGTTTGAATCTGCAGAATAGATAACCCTTATGGCAACACGATTTTCTATTGATCAGGCGTAGACATAGAAGTCATAATTGCATCAAATTCCAACCCAAAGGTACCCTCGAGAAGGTCCAATATTTACATGTCATTGTTAGTTGGTCAATGTAGGAAGTACGAAAAGATAAAACTGTTATCTACCATGCATATTGTAATAGACGATTAAGGATGGCAGGGCGGGGGAAATAGTAGAAAATTTCCTTTTAGTAGAAAACCAAATCAGAGGTAGCCGAAAATTGCTAAATCTGGACGAACGACGCATATACAGCAGCTTTTCTGTAAACTACCTTGGCATCATACTTTTATTTAACTGAACTCATAAAATTACAACATGTCATCTACTAAAATTGATGTGGATCTTCCTCAATATACCTGCATGTCATCAATTAAAATTGATGTGGAACTTCCTCAGTATACAAGCATGTCATCTACTCGAATTGATGTGGATCTTCCTCAATATACCTGCATGTCATCAATTAAAATTGATGTGGAACTTCCTCAGTATACAAGCATGTCATCTACTCGAATTGATGTGGATCTTCCTCAATATACCTGCATGTCATCAATTAAAATTGATGTGGAACTTCCTCAGTATACAAGCATGTCATCTACTCGAATTGATGTGGATCTTCCTCAATATACCTGCATGTCATCAATTAAAATTGATTTGGAACTTCCTCAGTATACAAGCATGTCATCTACTCGAATTGATGTGGAACTTCCTCAATATACCTGCATGTCATCAATTAAAATTGATGTGGAACTTCCTCAATCTACCTGCATGTCATCAATTAAAATTGATGTGGAACTTCCTCAATATACAAGCATGTCATCAATTAAAATTGATGTGGAACTTCCTCAATATACCTGCATGCCATCAATTAAAATTGATGTGGAACTTCCTCAATCTACCTGCATGTCATCTACTAGAATTGATGTGGATCTTCCTCAATATACCTGCATGCCATCAATTAAAATTGATGTGGAACTTCCTCAATATACCTGCATGCCATCAATTAAAATTGATGTGGAACTTCCTCAATATACCTGCATGCCATCAATTAAAATTGATGTGGAACTTCCTCAATATACCTGCATGCCATCAATTAAAATTGATGTGGAACTTCCTCAATATACCTGCATGCCATCAATTAAAATTGATGTGGAACTTCCTCAATATACCTGCATGCCATCAATTAAAATTGATGTGGAACTTCCTCAATATACCTGCATGCCATCAATTAAAATTGATGTGGAACTTCCTCAATATACCTGCATGCCATCAATTAAAATTGATGTGGAACTTCCTCAATATACCTGCATGCCATCAATTAAAATTGATGTAGAACTTCCTCAATGTACCTGCATGCCATCAATTAAAATTGATGTAGAACTTCCTCAATATACCTGCATGTCATCTACTAGAATTGATGTGGATCTTCCTCAATATACAAGCATGTCATCTACTAGAAGTGGAGTTGGACTTCCTCAATATACCTGCATGCCATCAATTAAAATTGATGTGGAACGTCCTCAATATACCTGCATGTCATCTACTAGTGATTCAGGCTGGTTGGTCTTCTGATTCACTGGTCAGAAATGTTCTTAATTCGACAGTACTTCCATTAATACAATCGATCTTGCTCAGAGCGGATATTATTTCACGCACGTGACACTTCAATATAGAGAATAAAAATTAGCTTTCTGACATTGTTCCATATAGAAACAAAATAAACATACTAACACTGAACCATGTATAGGGATCATACATCTAATATTAAACATAGCACAACGTAATCATGTATAGAAAGATCACACATCTAATTGCAAAGATCGCATAATGCGAACCGTACCATGTAAACATTTCAGAGATATAACAAATGAAAACTGTACCAGACATTGTTTCAATTTATTATATGTATATAGAACCGATGTCGTTTGTGCAACTGTTTATATAGTCTGCGACGAAGGTCTCATCTCCAGAATGCAAATAGTGGACAGGAGAGTGATGAGGAAGAACAGGCAGAAGAACGTTCTGTCTAATACGTATGCTACGTCGTGCCACTCTTCAAAAATCTCATCATCCCTCATTTCAGTCTCTTGCCGCGTCTCAACGAGGTCGATGAGGTAACGGGCAACCAGATCGTAGGTGTGACTGAGCCGAGATCCATGTATCGTTCCTGTATCGACAGTGTGACATTCTTCATGAACTGCAATATTACTGGTATCGTTTATTGATTGGTTGAGACTACTATCATGTCCCATTTGTTGGAAGTTGTTATCTGGTATCAACTTGTGCTGCTGCGATAAGGGATTACGATTTTTTTCTTGCATGAAGGATCGCGGTTGTTTCAGCGGCGTATAATTTGTACAGGGCTGTTTTTGCCGCAGATATACAGTGTCGTCTTGTTGAGGGGCAGCATAAACCTGGCGAGTAGTGTGACCACGACCGCTTCTCGTTCGTCTGTTTTGATCTCTCTGGGTCATAGAATTATTCACAGCGTCAGCATCACCAGCGTGGCTCATCATTTGACATTCATATTCGTCTTCGATGCTTGCAATTTTTATACCCCGTCTAAGTGTGGACTCCTTCCGTTCAGTAGAACATTGTTTCCGTCGACCGGATGTAATCACAATCTTTCCTGGATCTCGGGCCCCATTTTGTCGACGTATACACAAAATGGGTGAGATGAGCTGGAAACAGAGTTTTCTCAGCCATGGCGGAGCCCGTTTAGGTGGTCCACGTTGATGATGTATGCTGAGAATCAGCACGGAAGAGAGCACAGAGAGACAGCTGCTAGCAAGAACAACCATCAGGTAGATGCCTGTGGATTATTAAACATTTCGTGGTTATCTTTCTTGCAATTTATTTGGTAAGCTAGGACCACTAAGAGAAGCAGGTAGCTTTAGTACATATAATATGTATGTCATTAAAAAACTTCGACTATGAACTGAAGCAGGTAGCTTTAGTACATATAATATGTATGTCATTAAAAAACTTCGACTATGAACTGAAGCAGGTAGCTTTAGCAAACATGATACGCATATCGCGAAATATCATTTTCCCTCTTGTCTCAAGCTTGGCACATAGGGCAGATGTCACAGCTCTCCATTCTTGTCGATCAGCAGCCAGTTGTTTCAGATCGCTCATTTTCATACAAGATGTTGTGAATTCTTTTCGATAGTTATTTTCAGTGTTGTTTTTGGTCTTTCCCTTTTTCTCTTTCCGCTCGGTGACCATATATGACGTGCCGTGGAATTTTCTGTCTTCATTCATTCTGATTTCGTGACCGATAAATTATACCATTCTTGTCTGCAGTTCTTGTGTTAAAACCATACCATTCTTGTCTGCAGTTCTTGTGTTAAAACCATACCATTCTTGTCTGCAGTTCTTGTGTTAAAACCATACCATTCTTGTCTGCAGTTCTTGTGTTAAAACCATGCCATTATAGTCTGCAGTTCTAGTGCGCAGATGAGTCTGTGATTCTTATTATCAGTCACTACCCTACACTACCTTTTTGTTGTAGCTGCCACTACCCTATAAAAGTAAAGTAACCCATAACATTTATTAATGCCGTAGGGGTGTGAGATATTAGCGATCTCACATTTCAGAGACTGCAAATGAGGGCAGAAGCCATCTCCTCTACCTCGTAGTCTTTACTTCCCGGATTAATTCAGTACCCATTTAAGGCTGGGTCGACCCGGGAGCCGTTGCGAATTGAAAAACATTTCCGGTTCAACTGGGGAATGAACCCAGGACCACCCATAAGCGAAGCCAGTGCACTAACCACTGCGGTAAAGCGGCTCCCAATATACTATTACCCAATATAATACCCTATAGCTACCTACAACGCTGCTATTGTTGTAGCTACTATTATGCTACTGCTATCTGCTGCGATGCTATTATTGTAGCTGCTACTACTCTACCACTAATTACAACGCTGCTATTGTTGTAGCTACTATTACGCTACTGCTATCTGCTGCGATGCTATTGTTGTAGCTGCTACTACGCTACCACTACCTACAACGCTGCTATTGTTGTAGTTGATACTAGTCTCCTGCTACTACTCTACCACTACCTACAACGCTGCTATTGTAGTTGATACTAGTCTCCTGCTACTACTCTACCACTACCTACAACGCTGCTATTGTTGTAGCTGATACTACTCTACCACTACCTACAACGCTGCTATTGTTGTAGCTGCTACTACTCTACCACTACCTACAATGCTGCTATTGTTGTAGCTGCTACTACTCTACCACTACCTACAATGCTGCTATTGTTGTAGCTGCTACTACTCTACCACTACCTACAATGCTGCTATTGTTGTAGCTGCTACTACTCTACCACTACCTACAACGCTGCTATTGTTGTAGCTGCTACCACTCTACCACTACCTACAACGCTGCTATTGTTGTAGCTGCTACCACTCTACCACTACCTACAACGCTGCTATTGTTGTAGTTGATACTAGTCTCCTGCTACTACTCTACCACTACCTACAACGCTGCTATTGTAGTTGATACTAGTCTCCTGCTACTACTCTACCACTACCTACAACGCTGCTATTGTTGTAGTTGATACTAGTCTCCTGCTACTACTCTACCACTACTTACAACGCTGCTATTGTTGTAGTTGATACTAGTCTACTGCTACTCACTTATAACCGAGATTGATTCCGATGTTTGAGGCATTTTGTCAGCAACCATCAACATGAACACTGTGATCGTGAGGAGGACGCTGAGACCCAGTGTGATCTTCTCTCCACTCTCGGGAGGCAGCAGAAACCCACCCAGACACAGGAAACTGGATTATATATAGAGAGAGGCACATAATGTTGACATGTGTTCACATGACAAATAAAATAAAAAAAATTATACATACAAACAAAATTGGAAATCAGTTGAAACATTACGAAGGAAACTGAAACGCGCTTGTATAATAAATATAACCATATACATGAATTGAACAGAAAGAGAAAAGTTGATCATGATTATTGTGCTTTGTACGCAGAAAGTGATGATTTAATTATAGTGGCGTAACCAATGTTCTTGGCTGTTACATCTTGATTAACACGAGATATTCCTGGTGATATCAACTACTAGGTAGGGGTGCAAAGGGAACGCATTGTTCTTGGCGGACCCAGGGTTAGCAGATAACCAAGATCCCAAAAGTGCCTTCTCGTGGCGCACCCTGGTAACAGAAATACAGCGGCTAATGCTGATTCTGGCTAAACCTTTTGGGGATCGTGTCCGTGAATGTGGAGGTAACAGATGGAATGAGATTTGACTGCAAAAAGACTCCGACACCACTGTGCCAACACATGCAGCAACACTGTCGACACACAGTGAAGCTAGAAAGTCTGGTAGAAGCATTGGAGGGCGGCCAATGTAGTCGGTACGAAGCAGGCAGATGTTCCAATAAAAATAAAAGCACAATGAGTACACTGAGAAAGATGCACAGCGCTAGAGGGCAGCGTCATGTGTAAAAAGCATGGAAGACGGTTCGATGAAATTGGGACTAAAGCATTGTTTGCTCGAGACAAGCTTCTAGTTACTAGTGATCCCAGCCTGGGCCCAACTCTACTGTCGAGTCTTTCCTATACCTGAAGCGTGCTCGCGGAGAGAAAAGGTTCAGTACCGGATGGGCACAGGCATAGCAGTCCGAGGTGATAAGCACTGTTCAGCTCTAGAACAAAGCACAAGTTCCTAATGTTCCTAAATATGTGTACAGATTCAGACCTGGACGAGGGGCTCACGAAGTTTGTGAATAACGCTTCGGCTAAGAAGACGAACGAGCCCGAGCCCAACTCTTCTGTCAAGCTCTTCCTAAACCTGAACCAGGCTTGAGGACGAGAAAAGGTTTAGTACCCGATGAGCACGGGCACAATACGTCTAATTACACGAGGCATGTTCACTGACTGCGGAACGCCTCGTGCAGGACAGACGTGAAAGACAAACCGTCTCGGCATAGAGTCAGTACACATTCACCGTCTGGCGACAGATAGGAAGGCTGTCACACGCTAGGGTAGCCCACCCGAATTGTCAAGGCATGCCGAAATCGGATGTGCTAGGCCTACAAGGCGCATAACGGTGGCACAACGTAATCACGCTCCCGGCGGAAATCGCACGGATATCCGTGCTGGTTACAATGGAGCGAACGCAAAACAAACAAACAAACAAACTACTAGGTGCTAGCTGCTGCCTGGTGGTTGGTGTATATCAAATACTGAAAACGAAATATACGAATCACACATGCAAATGAGAGGAGACTCACCTGAGGATAATGCAAGGTATGATGATATTCATGAAGTAATACTTGGTCCTTCGTCTCAGCTGGATTGAAAAGGTAACATCTGGAAACGGTTCGTCACAGCAGTTGTAAAACACAACATTGCGCTGTACAGCTACACCTTGAGGGTGGAAGCAAGTGTAGTGATATTAGTTGGAACGAGAGTTGGATTTAAGACTGTAGATATATGCTGTGTATGCATGTATCCAAGATTATCTACGATACATATCTTCAATCATGTTACATACTATTATTTTAATTTGGAGTACTCAGTTCTTTCATAGTGTAGCTGTTTTTTTCTGAACGTGAGATATTGCTATTTGCTCCCACGGAACTGGGACAAGTGCTAGTGCTATTTCTTTTGTTTTGTCTGGTAATTAATCCTTGTATTCTCTGTTTAGTTTTTAATTTTTGATCGGTGAATACAGCTGCTTCAGGGGACCGCGTAGCGCAGCACACTGACTTCGCATATGAATGGTTCTGGGTTTATTCCCCAGTTGAGGCGGAAATATTTTTCAGATCGCTCCTGGGTCAATCCAGCCTTAATTGGGTACCGGAATAATCCGGGAAGTACATACTGCAAGGGAGAGCAGATGGCTACCGCCCTCATATAGCAGAGCCACTGAAAAGTGAGATCACTAATATCTCACACCTCTACGGCAGTTAATAAATGCTGCTTCTCTTCAGCCTTCCATTGGTAGGTCATCAAATCGTTTATACATTGGATGTGCTGGCATACTCTTGTACATTTCTGCGTGGATCATTGTCTTAGTGCTACACCTTTATGGTAAGAGGGCGATGACAATAGTTTATGCTATATCATTTATGGGGGAGGTTTTCATGGCATCCACGATAAGACGTAGTACTTAATTTTGTACCTTGTCCAGATATTGTATATAGAAATTGACTGCTGAAGTCAATGCTATTGATCCGTATTCAAATACTGGTCTAATTGCACTTATATATACCTTCTTAATGTTGCTTCATTGTCCCTCCCACAGCTGTTCCTGCCAATTTCCTCATGATGGCAAGTTTGTTTGTTCCCTCTATTTTCTCAATGCGGGACCCCCATGTTAATCTCTTATCAAGTGTGGTTGATATGTAGGCACACCGGCTCATGTAGGCACACGGGCTTCTTTTCTGTTTGGATACGTGAATTTCCGAGTTCTATCTCTCCTGCTTTGTCTTTTTTTTGAGAGCGTGAAGAATGTTGTTGAGGATTTTTCAGCATTGACCATCTATTTCTCTGCCCATACTGCTATTTGTCTGCTGTCTTTTGTATTATCTTGTTGGCGATCTTTATGAAGACAAGAAACAGAGTTGAAAACATTACTGAGCCTTCAGGAACTCCCTGACTTAGGAGATATTTTTTGCAATTGTGACCTTCCGTAGTAAATCTTGCTTTCCGATTGTGTACTCCATAAATCCAGCTTGTTACGAGTACAAATAGATCCTCTGAATCTAGGTGCCATTTTGATCTTCTGTTGGCCATCCTTTCCATTGTCTTACAAGCACAACTAGTTATGTGTATTGGTTTGTAGCAGTCAAACTTCTATTTGTCCTTGCCTTTCTTTTATGACTCTCTCCATGCCAGTGGTACATTGCCAGTACCCCAACTGTAGTTGTATACGGTAGTAATTTATATATTACTGCATGTCCTAAGTTCGTAAACATTCCTTTGGTGCCATCTGGTGATTTTCTATCTTTTAGTTTCATTATAGATGCTTTTAGTTCTTGTAACTGAATTGTTTAGACATGCCATCTGGACAATTTGTGCTGTTCCTACCGTTTTTTAAATTCGAGACGCGTATTTCATTATATTTTGAATATTCCATATTAGAAATAACAAATCCCTGATATAGCAGCGCGAGAGATGTTCTGGAATGTCACAAGTTACAATTACTTTTACTCTCAATGTCGATATACCTTTGTTGCCTTATGTTATGACGCGGTCAGCATGTTCTGTGAAGAAAATGTTGTGACTAAATGTCACTATCAGATGAATATGGATCTGATTACACAATGGTGGTATTTGAGAAATGCTGATTTCATAAAATTTCACTGCTGAGGTTTTTATGCTGGTGATACGATTGTCTAGCGAGAACTAAGTGAGGGCAGCATACTTCTGGTTTATCATCGCGTACAACTTCGAATACCTCTCTTTCAAGCAGTCCAATTCTATTGTAATTCTTTTATACTCGCACTCCGATTCTTTTTCTGCCTGTGTACCAGAATATCATCGGCTAAGATAATGTTCTGCCATTGCTGATCAGTTGTTTCGTTGTCATTACTTTGTAGACATTGAACAGCGTGTGTATGTTCGTCCATCACCAGTGATGATGACAATTTTTTACATCCACTTTTGACAATTCAATTAGAATTATGACCATGCCTAATAGTTCGTAGATGGCTAATGACCCCTATTTGAGCTGTAAATGTCCTTGGACAGTGCGCGCATGGAATGACCACTGTAGATGGATTTTGGTCTATCTGTGACTTTCTAGCTACTCTCCGCGGTTGAGTTGCAGCAATTCTCCTCTTTTCACAAGATGATGCGCTCTTTTTGATTATAGAACACCATGTAGATATATTTTGTGCAAGTTCTTCCCATGTGTTTTGGTCTATTTCAAACACTTTCAGTGAGGTTTTTAACGAGTCCTTGTAGCACTTCTTTTGGCCACCTTGAGATCGTCTACCCTTCTCCAGCTCCTTATCAGTACATTGGACAGTACTGGGAAATAGTACAGCCCTGAATAAATTGTAGTAAATTCCGAGGATCACATACCACGTCGTAGTATCGCCTTTCTTTCTTACAGCGCTAATGATGTCCATCGAACGATAAATGGACTCACCTGTGATAGCATGAGCACGTTCATGAGATATTCAAACAGAACCCTATGCGTCATCGAGATCAACCACAGCAGCAGATATTACTCGTGTGTTTAACAATTTACATATTCAACAATTTAATGAATTGGAAAAAATAAACGCACACACATTTAGTCTTGTATGGAATTTCTTACATGGAACATTCTGTTTCTTCAGCTATTCAACGCTGTAACATTTCCCTTTTGTAGGATCCAGTTTGTCAAAAGTGCATACCTTTGTATACAAATTTTGGGAAAGAAACTATTGTCCAGTTCGATGTAGTCCAAGCATTGAAACAAGACATGATACAGTGGAGCTCCTGTCCAGTTCGATGTGATCCAAGCATTGAAACAGAGCATGATAGACTGTTTATAATAGGTTTTATGAGATATACATTATAGTTGTGACCGTTTGATTCCAAAGAAGTTACATGGCATATAACTTCTGCACATGCTGGTCATTTAGTTGTCCAAGAAATGCGTAGATGACAGTATCTGGCCTAGTACAGGCATAGACACTGTCCAGCTTTGTACAATCTCAGCTAAAAAATATAGGTGCAAATCGGTTGCAGAATGTTTTAATAGATTCCTGAATTTATACAATATTTCGTATGTTGTGTCACATCACATGTTGTTTATGACTTTACAAGATTCTCTATGTCGGTGTCACATCATGTTCTTAGTGACTTTTTACCTTCCAACCTATTCCCTTAGCGAAGAGGTGTGACCATTCTGGTTCAGTGTATTGACATCTGTTCCAGTCTCTTTCACAACTGGAAAATCTTGCTCTATTTGCACTTGATTTAACGTTCTCTACAAACAGTGCTCTTGCTCCGATACGAATAGGCGGTCCAGGATAAGCTTCGCATCCATCGTTCAAGTACATAAGCTTACAATCTCCAAACGGGCTAGACGTAATGTGGCATATTGGATATACTTGTATGTGTGTATTTTATTTAATCAGTATGACACAGGAACCATCAGCATATATACCCTTGGAAATATGCTGATGAAGACCCATAACGTAAGGTTCTGCTGGAAGTAATACGTGTTCTATACCAATTGTTTCTAACAAACTTTATGTTGCTGAGGACCGGCAATTTGTTTCTCAATTTGTTAGGACATGCGCGTGTGCTGAGGGTAGAAAGTTATGTAGGCTATACAAGAACGTGCACTAATAGCTGGATGACTTATGGAAAGGTCGCTGTCGGCTCATGGACCAGCATCGGTCCATGGATCACCACTTTGAGAAACACCCATCTAAGTAATAATTAATAGCGAAAAATTACCCAAGAAAACAACTACTAGACTACTAATACACATTCATGGTATGCACGTTCAGGGGATACATGTTGAGGAAAAATACAAAAACAATCCTCTACTGAAATAATATCACAACATTGAACTTACCCAAGAGTTCCCACTCTCCATTGTCTACGAAATTAGAAAGGTCTATAGTACTTGAGCTGTTCCAAACATTGACCTAGATAAGAAAGCAACAAGATGCCACGTTATGTGTCAGCTGTTCCCTATGTTTCTGGACTATGAGAAAGGGGGAGAGTATACTTACACACTTGTTAGTTTTAGCTTCACTCAAATAATTTCACTTGTGTTTGTGTACACTTCTTACAGCGTTCCAAGCAGGAAGCAACTCTGATAGACACTTTTCGGAATATCACTCATTTGTACTTCGCATTGGCTTGAACTCAGGTCCGTAGATAAGTTCTTTGAAAGGGCGAGTTTTTGCCTAAAAAAAGGGGCCATTTGTACATTTTTGTGCGTCAGATACCACTTCTGACGAAAATGTGATTACCTTTTTTTGCAATAAAAAAAATAAAAATAAAAATTACATTACCAAGGGAGAGGTTTTTTGGGCTATTCGCCCGTATTTTGTAGACGTTTCTAGTACTAAAAAGTCATGATCCAATCTGTTAAGGGAGGATTTGAACACCCCAACTACAACTTTTATCTAAGGGCCTGCTTGAACTCCATCAAAGTCATCGAAACTACAAACTTTGATGTTTCAAGTCGTACAGGAAAAATAATGAGCAAGCAAACTATGGCGCAGTTGTAAAGACAAATATTAAATGAATGAATGGTCACAGTACAACAACAATAGAATAACTATATTCCTCTTGTATACGTTCGTATGATTGACAACAATTTGACCCAAATAATATTTGTAGGGTTTTGCTCTGTGATAGCGTGGTACAGAGCACTTTGTAGGCGGCCAAGATACCGAGTTCGAATCCCCCGCCACAGGGATTTGTGCACCCAGACCGTTAAGAAAGCAATTGCAAACTACTGAACGTATTTATATTGCCTAGAAAATCGCTACAGTAAAAAAAATTGCTGGGATGATGGCTACGTCATCAAATAGGATACGCTACCAATATTAGTAAGAAATTGTATAGAACTATTTTTAAAATAGAATATACAGTGTGTAATATTGTGAACATATAGCAATAGAAGATTCAGCAGTGGTTTGTAGTAACATTAAATAGATCTATTTATGTCTGTGTGTCTTGTGTTTGTATTGTAGTAGTATCTTGATCTACTGTCTGTGTTCTATAATCTCTACTTTGGAGGAAACTCGATAAGCAATTCACCAGCATTATAGTGAAAAAACACCTGGCTCCTACTCAATACCAATACAAATATATCAGTATGGTATATAATACAAAGTTAGGTACATTACGGGGAGATGTGGCCAAATCTTAACGAAACAAATACATACATTATGTAGCGAAACGACATATTGATAATACACATTTCACAGTCGCTAAAACTACTGGCGAATCCAGAGATTTGCCGTTACACACTTAGAGCCACCCTGCCCCTTCAATGAAACTGGAGGAAAGGGTGCGCTCTTAGTGCGTTGCGGGCAGATCGATGCAGATCTATCGACTTTTTAATCTGAGTTCAGCGAGGTCTCGAAAGCTGAATGAAAATACGCATAATATTAAAACGTTAAAATCTGACTGCATCTCCCCGTAATGAACCACACATACAAATATGACGACATCACTGGCTGAGCTTACCTCCAGACCTGTATATGCCCAAGAACCCAGCTTGAGCCTGCAGATCTGCGTATCAAATGGGAAAAATGTGATGTCGATCTTGCATGAAGACCGGAAACGAATTACTGGACCCCAAAAGACTCGGCTTGAATTGTAAACCATTACCAGACTTGGCATATATCCGGATGTGTAGTCATCCACGCTGGTGATAGTATATTAGTTGTAATTGGAATCATACACGATTGTTAATTAGTTATAAATTGAATCATACACAATTGTAAATTAGTTCTAAATGGAATCATACACAATTGTAAATTAGTTGTAAATGGAATCATACACGATTATAAATTAGTTGTAAATGGAATCATACGATTGTAAATTAGTTATACATGGAATCATACACGATTGAAGAAAAAACAAATCATACAAGTTCAGGGTTTCTTGAATTAAAAATTAAAAAAAATATTTCACCACACATTGAGGAAGTATTTCACTGAATGTTGCATTCGGTTAGCTTCTTCGTTGTAAAGTAGGCCTTGCACAGCTAAATGATGTTCATTTCTTTCAACATAAAGCTATTCGGATTAATCTGTCTCAGTGATTAAGATATTTGACTTTTGTTATTGAAGTCGCATGTTCGATACAGGGCATTTTTTGGGGATATCTTATGAGATTTTCTATAAAAATATTTGAAACTACCCGGGGTTACATGCCAAGATTGTTACTCTCAGCAAGAGACTTACCGTACCTTTGAGGGGTTATGAACATATTATATATGTTGGAATGAGCTATAAACATATTATATATGTTGGAATGAGCTATAAACATATTACGTGTGTTGGAATGAGCTATAAACATATTACGTGTGATGGAATGATATATAAACATATTACATGTTTTACAATGAGGTATAAACATATTACATATATTGGAATGAGCTATAAACATATTTCATGTGCTGGAATGAGCTATAAACATATTACATGTGTTGGAATGAGCTATACACATATTACATGTGTTGGAATGAGCTATAAACATATTACATGTGTTGAAATGAGATATAAACTTATTAGATCTGTTGGGATGAGCTATAAACATATTACGTGTGATGGAATGATATATAAACATATTATATGTTTTACAATGAGGTATAAACATATTACATATATTGGAATGAGCTATAAACATATTACATATGTTGGAGTGAGAGATGAACATATGAAATGTATAGCAGTTGGTTATGAACGTACCTGTTGTACAGAACAATATCTGGCAGCCATAGTTTATCACAGGGAATACGGATAGACTGTAGGCCTCCATAATCAAAGGATGACCAGTTCAAGCGTTGGTCAAACCATCCCTAGAAAAAGTACAAATTGGTGGTAAAAATTACGACACTGTTTTAAAAAAGGACATTTTTGGGATAGAAATGAAAGTTTTATTGAAAAGGACATACACAGGGGTATACATAAGTGTTTATATTCGCAGAGCCACATAAGTGTTATCGTACGCAGAGAAACGAAAGTGCTAACATACCAAAAGGAACAGATGTTAACATACCCAGATACACACAAGTGCTAATATATACAGAAACACACAAGTGCTAGCATAGGCAGAAACCCAGAAGTGCTAACAAACGTAGACATATACAAGTACTAGCAAACCAAGGGACACACACGTGTTAACATACCAAGAGACACACACGTTTTAACATACGCAGAGACACACACGTTTTAACATACGCAGAGACACACACGTTTTAACATACGCAGAGACACACAACTTTAATACAGGCAGAAAAGTTCCAATATATTTCACTCGTGTCTACGGACTGGTTCATAATAACTTGAGAATATTATACACGACTATAATCGCATCTGGTTTTTAAGGATGCTGTGTGGTTGAAGACGGAAAACCTGTTGAAGAAGTTACAAATTCTTGAGTCTAACGGGAATTTAACCAGTCCGTTCAACGGCACCAAATCGCCTAGCAACTATTGCACACGTGTTCTTCCGTACTTGACTAACCGCATCTCCAAAACAAAATGCGATTTTGTCATGCCATTCAAACTGTGCACTCAAAATAACCAGAACGGACCAATCGAGACAAGGACTATTACAACGACAACAAACATCCCGTACATGTATTGAAATATCCCCAGTAACAACAAACATATAATATATAATATCCGTATTAGTTATACAAGGGTCGATAGGTCTTCTTGTAAACATGGATAACATATACAGACAATAATCGCATATTTTTTTGGAGATTCGGTTAGTCAAGTACAGAAGAACTCGTGTGCAATAGCCGCTAAGCGATTTGGTGCCGTTTAACGGACTGGTTAAGGTACTTAGAGACCTAACAACATCAATATTCATACCACTACCTAAGAATCATAGGGCTGTGGATTGTACAGAACATAGAACAATAAGTCTAATGAGCCATCTAACTAAAATACTTCTAAAGATAATACATGAAAGAATTAAGAACAAGATAGACACGGAGGTCGGTGAAGAACAATTCGGTTTTAGGAAAAAGGAACCAGAGAAGCTATACTGAGCATCCGACTAGTGATAGATAAATATATAGAAGTCCAAAAATATATATATATATATATATATATATATATATATATATATATATAAATAAATATATATATGTGTTTCATAGATTACAGCAAGGCCTTTGACAGAGTCCAACACGAACAATTAATCAAATGTCTTCAAGACATAAGCATAGATGGAAAAGACATCAGACTAATTATAAATATATATTGGGAACAAACTGCATCAATAAGGTGTTAAAACAGCTACTCACCATACATAGAAATAAGAAGAGGGGTAAGACAAGGCTGCATTTTATCACCAAGCCTATTTAATATCTACGCAGAGAATATCTTTAAAAAAATAGAAGAAATACCAGGACTCAAGATCAATGGGTAAATAATAAACAACCTTAAATATGCAGATGACACTGTTCTTTTGGCAGAAAGTGAACATGAACTACAAAGACTAATAGATCAAGTCAATAAATCAAGTAATGAATATGGACTGGATATGAATATTCAAAAAACAAAAACCATGATAATCAGCAAAGACACAGAAGAACAAGAGCTAAACATAAACATACAGGGAGAGAAACTACAACAAGTAAAACAGTATCAATATCTTGGACACATAGTCACAAATGATGGCAGATGTGAAACAGAAGTTAAAAGGAGAATAGGAATGGCTAAAAGTACCTTCAAAGACATGAGGAAATATTAACATCTAAATAAATTACAAACAAGTTAAAAATGAGAATCATAAAATGCTATATCTACTCTATATTAATGTATGGCTCAGAAACATGGACACTAAATAAACAATTAGAAGACAGAATTGATGCCTTTGAGATGTGGGTATATTGAAGAATAAGGAGAACGTCATGGAACGAGAAGAAAACAAATAAAGAGGTGCTAAAGACACTTAATATGAAGAAAGAACTACTAAGAGAAATAAGGATCAGGCAAATAAAATATTATGGACACATTAAAAGACATGACACCCTATTGAAGACCTTACTTGAGGACAAGGTCAAAGGGAGGCGAGCAAGAGGTAGGCAGAGATACAGGTGGGAGAGTAACATCACACGATATACAGGTTACAGTCTAGCAGAATGCACCACCAAGACAAGAGACAGGGGATGTTGGAGATCCGTTGCAGCCAACCTTCGTTGCGGAGACGGCACTTAATGAAGAATGATGAACGGACTGGTTCAATTCCCGTTAGTCTCAAGAATTTTAAAAAATTGTCCTCTGGCTTCCTACTTAAATTTACTTGTATAAACAATTATTTGAAGCACAATTGTATTGTCTATATATGTTATCCATGTGTACAAGAAGACATACGGCCCTTGTATAACTAATACGGATATTATAACTAACTCTATTGTACGCATCTTCTAGGTCTATTGCTGCAACTACAAATTCTTCTTTATTCTGAAAACCCTCATAAACTTCATCTGCAAGAACTGCTGCATTTGTGCCTGTGTTTCTTCTGCGTCTGTATGCACCTAGGTTAATTGGGAGATCGCATTGATCTCTAATTCCCTGATTATGCGTCTAGCGACAGTTCTTTCCAGAATCTTACCGTACACATTCTGCAGTGTGATGATGCGATAACCTTTTATGTCCTTAGAATATTTGCCTGATTTGCTCGGGTATAAGATAGATATGTAGCCACTCCTCTGGTACTACTCCTGTTTTCAGACTTTCATCATAATCCTGTCATCTTAGCTAGCCTTCCTAATGTCCTTGAGTAAGCTGTACCTGATTCCATCCGAACCTGGAGCACTATAAGATGTATTCTTATTAGCTAGTTGCACTTCTTCAACATCTGTAAGTTGGTCTTCTTTGACCCTGATATCCGTGACTGATGTTAGGGTACACAGCATTTCTTTGCGTTGATCTAAGTCACCCTGATTGGTTTGTTGAAGATATCTATCAAAGAAGGCTCTGCCTTTCATCTCATCTGATGTCAGTGTCTGCCGTGAGTTGTCCCTCACGCTTGTGTTTCGTTTTTGTTCTCCACGCATTGACCTATGTAACTTCCAGAACTTGTGTAATACTTTGTCCGCCGTGACTTCCTCAGTAAATGATTAATCAGATGTGACAATAACTTACCATCAGCAACAACGAATGATAAAAACAATTAAATAGCCAACAGTAACATACAATGACTAGCACATTAACAGATCAGAACAAGTTGACAGCCTACGTCTCAGAATATGACTCAACTGACAATGTCAAGGTTGGCAATACAATGTCAAGGTTGGCAATACAATGTCAAGGTTGGCAATACAGCCATGTTGACATGTGCACGTCAGAAAGTAGAGTATATTCTTCAGGAATGCCCTGAATATAAAATGTTGAAGCAACCACACCGATCCAGAGAAACAATGATGGAATAAAAACTACATGTACCTCTGTACGAGTTGCACAACAGTCAAGTTTATAGAAGAGACAAAACTTTAGATATAATCACTATTCACGCTAACAAAGGTAGAAGAGAAAAGTCACGCAACAATACAATTATCTCTCCCCCAGTACCATCCAAGATAGAAAAAAATAGTTAAGACATAATAAGGCAAGATGTACATTAAAATGCTGATAAGAATGTTAGAGAAGTTGTTCACATAAGTTACATGCATGATTGATTCACAACATAAATTACATACGTGATTAGTTCACATAACTTACATGCATGATTGATTCACAACATAAATTACATACGTGATTAGTTCACATAAGTTACATGCATGATTGATTCACAACATAAATTACATACGTGATTAGTTCACATAAGTTACATGCATGATTGATTCACAACATAAATTACATACGTGATTAGTTCACATAACTTACATGCATGATTGATTCACAACATATTACATACGTGATTAGTTCACATAACTTACATGCATGATTGATTCACAACATAAATTACATGCGTGATTAGTTCACATAAGTTACATGCATGATTCATTCACAACATAGTTTACACACACTATTAATTCACATAAGTTATATGAATAATTAGTTCACAACATAAATTGCATACACGATTAGTTCTCATAAGCTACATTCATGAATAATTTAAAACATAAATTACATAAGGGATTAATTCACATAAGTTACATGAAGGATTCATTCAAAACATAAAATACATAAGAGATTAGTTCACATAAGCTATATGCATGATTGGTTAAAACATAAATTACATACAAGATAGGTTAACATAAATTGCCTGCATGATTAATTCACAACATAAGTTATATACACAAATAGTTCACATAGATTACATACAAAACTAATTCACGTAAATTACATAAACAATTAGTTCACATAAGTTACACAAACCATTAATTCATATAAGGTAATGCATAGTTAGTTTACATATGTTATTTGCATGATTAATTCACAACATACGTTACATAAACGATTAGTTAACATACGTTACCTGCACAACTAGTTCATGATTAGTTCACAAGTTATAAAAAAGTGTAATGCATATAAGGTAAATGCTTCTGTGTACGTTACAAAACAGTTAAGTTATATAAACGATTAGTTCACAATATATGATCCATGCATTTTTAGTTCACAATATACTTTTCATGCATGGTTCGCTCACAATATATGCCTATGCATTTCCAAGTCGCTATTAATGTTCTAGTCTTTATACAACAAAGGATCAGGATTGTTTACGTTTTTCCAGTATCCGCCAAGACAAGAAGTTTCAGATGATCTTAATCAGATGGATTTTCCATATCTCAGAGATCATATCTTCTACTGATATATCTGTGACTTCCATGTTCTCAAGACCAGTTCTTCTACTGATGTATCTGTTTATCTGAATCTATGACTCCCTTGTTCTCATACACCATATCTTCTACTGATGTATCTGTTTATCTGAATCTATGACTCCCTTGTTCTCATACACCATATCTTCTACTGATGTATCTGTTTATCTGAATCTATGAATCCCTTGTTCTCATACACCATATCTTCTACTGATGTATCTGTTTATCTGAATCTCTGACTCCCTTGTTCTCATACACCATATCTTCTACCGGTGTATCTGTTTATCTGAATCTCTGACTCCCTTGTTCTCATACACCATATCTTCTACTGATGTATCTGTTTATCTGAATCTATGAATCCCTTGTTCTCATACACCATATCTTCTACTGGTGTATCTGTTTATCTGAATCTCTGACTCCCTTATTCTCATACACCATATCGTCTACTGATGTATCTATTTATCTGAACCTACGACTACCGTGTTCTCATACACCATATCTTCTACTGATGTATCTATTTATCTGAACCTACGACTACCGTGTTCTCATACACCATATCTTCTACTGATGTATCTATTTATCTGAACCTACGACTACCGTGTTCTCATACACCATATCTTCTACTGATGTATCTATTTATCTGAACCTACGACTCCCTTGTTCTCATACACCATATCTTCTACTGATGTATCTATTTATCTGAACCTACGACTACCGTGTTCTCATATACCATATCTTCTACTGATGTATCTATTTATCTGAACCTACGACTACCGTGTTCTCACATACTATATCGTTTGATGGTGTATCTGTTTACCTTATATATGATTTCTCTGTGCAAAGTCACAGAAGAACAGGTGCTAAACATGAAAATACATGGAGAGAAACTACAAGTAGAACATTATCAATATCTCGGAAACATAATCACAAATGATGGCAGATGTGAAACAGAAGGTAAAAGGAGAATAGGGATGGCTAAAAGTATTTTCAACATGAAGAAAATATGATTACATACATTAGCCAACATACACTACTGTATACACTCTAATACTTAACATCTAAAAAAAAATACAAACAAACTAAAATGAGAATTATAAAATGCTACATCTATTCTATATTGATGATATATGGCTCTCAAACATGGAAAATAAACAAACAATTAGAAGACAGAATTGATGCCTATGAGATGTGGATGAAGAATATGGAAGAACTTCATGGAAAGTGAAGAAAACAATCATAGAGGTTCTAAGAACACTTCCTATGAAGAAAGAATTATTAAAAGAAATAAAGTTAAAACAAATAAAAATATTTGGCGCAAATTTGATTTCGTCCACCGTTGTGACATTTGCAGTGTTAGATAAGTTGCATAATATTATAGATTTTTGTAAATGGGGTTAAAAGGTATGACTCGATATGATTTTATAGCACAATGGTGGACGCAATCACATTTTTACCAAATATTTTGGCATATTAAAAGACATGACGCCTTGCTGAAAGCCTTACTTGAGAATAAAATCGAGGTACATTTTTTCTCTTTTTGTCAAGAATACATAGGCCTCCCTAATTATGTAAACAAATACCCCCCCCCCCCCCCACCTTCATACTAAAATACATTTTCAGCAGGAGAAATACGACAAAATACTTTCTGTGCTTCAAAATTTTAGAAATATGTTTCACATTCAAACAATGTAATTGTATATAAAAATATTGTTGACGTGAACTTTTGTCAAACTAGTCAACAACTGTCAAACTTTTTCAGACTTCCTTGCCCACTTCTCCCCCCCCCCCCCCCGCCACACACACATCTAATTGATGAGACAAATTATGAACAACCCTTTCGTGAAATCAACACTTGAATGACTGGATGTGATATGTTAAATAAAGGTAACAAAATATTTATTTAAAAAAACACACACCAGACGACAAGAAATTAACTACATTATAAAGAAACGGAGGAAAGAATGTGGCTCTAGGAAAAATACATTGTAAAGATAATTATATGCAAAATTATGTTACGGCAGGAAGCTTTGAGCTTTCATTAATCTATTTATAATTATTTTCGCAGACATATAACTTTTTTGTTAACACAATATGCTCTTGCTTGTATGTGTAAGTGTTTTCATAAGATTCGATGAATTTTTTGTTTTTGCTGTAACATTTTTCCACACCAGTAGAATGAGGTGTTGTTAGATATGACGATTTTTATTTTGTTGTAACGTTTCTCCAAGCAAGCAGAATGAGATGTTGTTAAATGTAGGAAATTAATGCAATATCACTACGTAGAATCAATACCTTTCAGACAAGTCAAGAAAACAATTACAAGCTGGCAAGACAAAAAAAACAGCAAGTAATAAATGGCCACAAATTCTCCTTGTTGTTTGAAAACAAGTGCTTCTATGAAACAATAGTTGACTGAGTGGATTTCTGTGTTCTGTTAAATCAGCTTCTAGCAACTATTGATCCATTTATAAGCTTTATTTTTTTGTAAAACAAGCAATCACAGGTAATATAACTAATATTGCAGAAAACGTTAATGTATACTCTGTCATAACACCCAGACACATAATGGTACAGTTGGCCATAACACCCACATGCATCTTGGTACAATTGGTCATAACACACAGAAACATGCTGGAATAGTTGGTCATAACGCCCAGAAACATGCTAGTATAGTTGGTCATAACATCCACAAATATGCTGGTATAGTTAGTCATAACACTCATACACGTGCTGGTATAGTTGGTCATAACATCCACACACATGCTAGTACAGTTGGTCATAACACCCAGACACATGCTAGTATAGTTGGTCATAACATCCACACACATGCTGGTATAGTTGGTCATACATCCACACACATGTGCTGGTATAGTTGGTCATAACACCCAGACACATGCTGGTATAGTTGGTCATAACACTCAGACACATGCTGGTATAATTGGTCATAACACCCAGACACATGCTAGTATAGTTGGTCATAGCATCCAGACACATGCTGGTATAGTTGGTCATAAAACCAAGACACATGCTGGTATAGTTGGTCATAACACCTAGACACATGCTAGTATAGTTGGTCATAACATCCACACACATGCTAGTATAGTTGGTCATAACATCCACACACATGCTGGTATAGTTGGTCATAACACCAAGACACATGCTGGTATAGTTGGTCATAACACTCAGACACATGCTGGTATAATTGGTCATAACACCCAGACACATGCTAGTATAGTTGGTCATAACATCCAGACACATGCTGGTATAGTTGGTCATAAAACCAAGACACATGCTGGTATAGTTGGTCATAACACTCAGACACATGCTGGTATAGTTGGTCATAACACCCAGACACATGCTGGTATAGTTGGTCGTAACACCCAGACACATGCTGGTATAGTTGGTCATAACACCTAGACACATGCTGGTATAGTTGGTCATAACATCCACACACATGCTAGTATAGTTGGTCATAACATCCACACACATGCTAGTATAGTTGGTCATAAAACCCAGACACATTCTGGTATAATTGGTCATAACATCCACACATATGCTGGTATAGTTGGTCATAACACTCATACACGTGCAGGTATAGTTGGTCATAACATCCACAAAAATAAAACAACAGAAACGCAACCTTTTTTTAGTTACTTTTATAAAATATATTCGCTGATTGGACATCTTTCAAACTATCGATTGTTTCCACCTGGTCATTAACTTCTCGGAATTGTGCTCACCACAAGATCCGTGAGGTCGTGAAAAAGGTCAAGGTCAAAACAACATTTTTGAGAATAATTCGCGACAGGTTCATGATAATCTCGTGTAACTTCCTGTATACAAAACTCCCTGACCATATTATTGAATGCCTATAAAGAACTATACAGAACAACTATAAATAATCATTGGACGCTTATAGATTGGACAATCACAAAATGTAATGACAATACATTTTAATGTGGTTAGAAGCGCCATTAGTCACCTTTGGATTTTTAATGCGATTTCAACACAGTGGCAGACCGGCAGAAGACCCAAAGTAACAACTCCTGCGGAAGACCACTTCATACGGTTGCGTCACCTCAGGAATCGATTTGCATCTGCGTCCTGCACAGTCCAGTCAATGCCAGCAGATGGTCCAATTTCAGATGAAACGGTCAGGAACCGACTGCACGACGCTGGTCTTTGGACTAGGAGGTTCCATTTTTGCGGACCGACATCTTCAGAACCGACTGCAGTAGGTGAACCAGCGTCGTCAATGACCGTTGGGAATGATTGGAGACGAGTTTGTTTTAAAGTCTGAAGCTTTCTTCATGCCAAAATTGAAATATTAATTCCGTAAAATAAAATGTTGGCACACATTTGAAACTATGTTATGTTTCTTTTCTTTTCTTTGTTCTTTCTTTCTTTCTTTCTTTCTTTTTGAACAGTATATACTTGGTCTACTAATGTTTAGTAATTTTGTGGAAATCGCTTGTCATGTGTTGTTCTCTTGATAATAGATTTTCTTTTTTGGAAATGCGAATTAAGTATTTGTTTAAAATCCATTTTTGTTTGTTTGAGTAGAATCCTGTTATGTTTTTCTATTTTAAAATTCAATAAATTATTTGTCTCCCCTTAAAGAGACGCATGATTTGATTTTTCGTGACCACTCCTGCAGAAATAATATGCCATGATCATTGGAATATAGGAGTAGTTCTACACCGATGCATTTCGGATTATTATTCAAATCATACAAATATCAACTTTTAACATATATTTGATATTTGCTATTTCCTACTATGTAATCCCCGTGCAGAGTTTTCCGTAATATTTTACGTGTAAAAAGTAAAATGTCGCCAGTTAACTATTTGACACAACTTCATGAATTTGTGTGTGCAACCTGATGGTCACAATATCCGAACTTTAAATTATTTAAAAACTATCAGTAACAACATTTGTACCTATTTCTGGAGGATAATAGTATGAAATAGATAATAGTTAATTGCAAAACTTGGAAAAAGATAATGAGGTTGTGCTGATCACTGGTAACACACAAAAATAGACGTTTCGACCAAAATGTCATTCTCAAGAAAACAATCAATACACGACGAGAAAGGAAGCCGATATTCTGCTATCTTTTGCCATTTTCAGTTTTGTTTTTATTGTCGACAGATACCCCGTTGTATTCTGTTAATTTTGCGTTTAGTTTTGTTCCATCTCAATGCTTCTAATTTTTACATCATTCATACTCTTCCGTACTTCCTGGGTTTATACAATATAGACACTGTTGTGTGACGTAGACATTGTTGTTTCCTTGCTCGGACTTTCGGTTCAAACGTCTAGCTTTGCATAATATCAAGTGATTAACAAAACGCTATTACTCGTTTCCAAGTTTCGTCTAATAATTATGAACAATATTCACATGTCTGTCTATGTTCATGTCTAACTCAAAGTATGTGTGTACCTTGTATTTCAAATAGTGCGATATTGTGGTGTATCGATTACTGAAAATAATCATGCGTCTATTCTATATAGTGTAATGTATGTATTACTGGAAATATCATGTGTCTGTTATATATAGTGCAATAAATATATTAATAGAAATACTCATGTGTCTATTCTGTATAGTGTAATGTATCTATTATCTGAAATAGTCTTGTAAGAGCTTACCGCCTCCAGCCACACATTTGTGGTTAGAACTTGGTTTTTTTCGTCCTGTATGGAAGATAAAGTTTGTAATAGAAACTCATTTGAAAGTATGACAAGCTCTTATTAGATATTATTAGTATTAAGCTGGACTCACCCTATTAATACAAATAGGAATTACACAAAAACACAAAGTAGTGAAGTTGTACGGTAAGCAAACAAACTTACTGACTATAATTCGTTTTGAAATTCATTCCCTCTGGGAACAAAAATCACAGTTCGAAAACTAAAGGACCAATGTCAATAGAAATTTACGGTACTATCCCATATTTAGTGCCTATTACATATTTCGCATGCATAAGGGGTAGGTTTAGAACTAGATCTAACCGTAACACCCACCCACACCCTCCTAAATGCTATGCATCTGTGTCTATGCCACAATTTAGTGCCACGGATGCACATCGAAGGAGAAGGGTTAATCATTAGTAGGGGCGTTTTAAGGGTAGATATAAAACTAATTATAACCTAGCACCCACCCCCCATCTAAATTCTATACATCTGTGCCTCAAGGGAGACAGAAGCTGTATTGCTTCCTATCAGTCGATGGCATCGATACGGCAGCCATTTAGTCTAATAAAAAATGAACCGGCAGAGTGATGTCACAAACTACAAAAAAATTACGATCAGACAACTATTTAAAAACTGTGAGCCCTGGTAGACTCTTGATATGGAATGGAACCAAATTTACACATGGGGTGGATTTTATATAAACTTCACACAATAATTATTTACAATGCAAAACGTCTGACATCTGAGCAAAAAAAATAGCTTATATATCTAATACATTTGTTCGGGGAAGATCGATAGACATAAATGGAGAAGTGTTGCAATAAAAGTTATCATATTTTTAAATGTGTTTTCTTTTTCAATTTCAGTGCGCATCTGTTCTGGAAAAAAGGAGAAACTATCACCATTATCGTACTTATTTGCATTTTATTATGACAACAGTTTGTGTAATTACATATTTTATATGTTATTGAGCATTTCAACTTTTGTACATGAAGTAACAATTTGGAAGTTTTGACTAGACCAATGACGTTTATCCGTTTAGCATATTCAGTGTAAGAATGAATTAGATTGCAGACCAACGAAAATTACATTGCTGAGCTGCCACAAATTAAATTCATTAGGGTGTCTGAAATGCAGCTTAATTACTATGCAACAAGTGACCATAATACTATACAGACATTGATGCGTGGAAGCCAAGAGAGATTGTCTATGTTATTACATCCGACATCCAGAAAGGAGAACACAGTATGCTCTTGGTGTAAGCAAAATATTATTTTCCCGAATACTATTTTGAATAAAACAGTTTGCTTGTGAGTCAATAAAGATCATAGTTAAACAAAGAAGAAAAAGAAGGTTAGATAATTTTCGATAGAGATGTTTAGATTTAGGATCATGACAATTTTTGCAGAAAATAACTTAGTTTTCCTGCAACCAGAATGTGTTATTGAAGTATCAAAATCAATTTTGTGGAAACTTGCAAGGGGTGTTGGTTTCATGTTTTGAAAAACTGCAGGACGTCGGAATATCTTGTGTGAAAAGTCGCACCTGATTGCAACCAAGCAGCAATTACTTGAGGCAGATACACGAACGACTGTTGGAAGTCTATGACATGATATATTTGAGCGGATCTTGGGTAAACGATAAGAAACCTATAAAGAAGAAAGATAATCATAGGACACAGTTTAGTAAAGGAAAATATCAAGCTGTAAGCGGCAACTTATGATTCTAGCACATGGGACAGTAAAAAGAATGTACATCTCAAAGACGTAGAACTTCTTTTTCAGTCAAAATTCCATGGGAAGGTATTACCACACTGAAATGAATAGAAGTATTTTCAGAGAATGGATAGTAAACACTGTTATCTCTACACTAGATAAACATTCGTGTTTCGTAATAGATAATGCATCCTACCATGATATTGTAACTCCTAAAGACAAGAGTTTCAACTTAATCAAGTACCGAAAATCAAATAAGGACATATCTTGCAAAAATATCACTTTCTATAGCACTTTTTAAAACAAAACCACAGCTGATGCAACTTACAAGGAATACAAAGAAGACAATGATAGATCAGACTATCAGAATCATTGAAGAGCATGGCAACATGTTTCTTCGATTGCTACCATCGCACCATTCGCACCTTAAACCAACAGCTTGTTTGGACTAGAGTAAAATGTCAAGTTGCCGCAAAATTTAAATATGTTATTTCAGAAAATTAGCACCTACTGTATTTGTAATTGTATTTCAATGACATTTCCTTGTGAAGTCTTGCTAAACCAAATAACATTGATGACGTAAAATGTGTATGTTCTCGTTCCCGTTAGTTAGTCTGTGTGTGCTTTGTAAAACTTGTGTTGTACGTAAGTACTTGCCTAGCTATACAGTTTTCCCAATTACGAGTTAAATTCTTGATTAAATATGTGTAACAGTGAAGTCTTCTGTTAAAAACACCGGTTTTCTTGTTCGAAACGCGCACCACCCCCCCCCCCCCCGATATGATTATTTCCCTTGGCAATGTTTGTTAGTTTATGTTTATCCTTTATTAATTTTAATATAAATTTATTTAGAATTAGAGTTAGTCAAACAAAACCTCTCCTAACCCAAACCATAAGCGTGACCATAAAAAAATTAAGTCAAATTAAAAATTGATAAATATCAATTGGCAAACATTGCCAAGAGAAATAATAAAATAATAATTAATCACATCGGGGGATACGCGTTCCAAACAAGAACCAAAGCGCCTTATTAAAAATGTGTCTAACTTGTGTGAAGTAGAAGTAGTTATATGTACGTATAGAAGAATAAGTGAAGAACACACGTCTTGACATACGTGAAGAAGTAACAATAAATACTGAGAATTTCAGCTGAAAAAAATTTCAGCTGAATTTCACCTGTGTTCTAAGCATATGGCCTCATTCGTCTTGACAGATAAGCTGAGAAAATAGTGTTCTAAGTAACGGTCTCATTCCCTTAACAGACTAGCTGAAAAATTCTTGTACCAATTGGAGATAAGTCTTCAGTGTCTGGGAACAACACAGCACACTAGAGATGTGAGGGCTGGGGCAACACAGTGCAATATGGAAAAAAGGACATATGTAAGGAGTGTTGCCAATATCAAAGTACACAATGCACCAAAAAGAACCACAAAAAACACACGACGTTTCGACGAAAAAGTCAATTAGATAAAAACAAGCGCAAAATTAATATTGCACAAAGAGAAACATAGTATATTAAGAAGAGAGAAACAAAAGATGATAATAAAGGAGAGAGGTTGTGGAGGAAAACAAGCACAACAAGTAAAAAGAGCAAGGCAAATTCAAAAGAATGAGAATGATACAAGAAAAATCTACTTATGTTTTCAATGGAGTTGAACCGCAAGGTAGAAAAGTAAATGATGCTGGTCAGTTGAAGAAAGATCGCGCACAATAAAAGTAGAAACAGGAACGATCTAAAAATAGGGAGAGGAGAAAGTATAACAAATAGAAATATTAGCAATAAAGATAGAATGAAAAATAAATAGGAGAAATAAAATAAGGTGCGAAGTACCAACGAAAGAAATCAAGACATAAAGAGGGCTGGGAGGAGGAAGGAAGAGTATTGTAGGAAGTGATGGGATGGAAATAAAACATATACATTGGTATGCCTCATCCGTGACCTTCACAGTATTATAAGTCCTCTGTACAGAATGAATTAGGACTTCATTTAATACGTTTGTGATTATTGTGGTGATTATAGTTGGCCACTATTTATATACTTGGAGTCGCTTTGGCTATTTTTGGTAAAGTATATAAATAGCAGTGGTGAAAGTTTGCAGGTCGATACGAAGCACTGTTGACAGTAGTGAAACGAGATAACCTTGCCTAATTTCACCATTTAGTGAGATTCACTACAGGGAACAGTTAAGATTGAAAGGACAAGATGTGGTAAAAGCAAATCTTAGTTTGATAACAACATAGAATGTTCTGGACGTAATTTTTCCACACCAGATGTTCCAGGATTGTGATGTTCAACGAATTTGTGTGTGTGCTGGTGGTTCCAGTGTGGCACCGCTACTACTCTAACGGGATATTATTATGATGACATTATTATGATGACATTATTATGATGACATTATTATGATGACATTATTATGATGATATTATTATGATGACATTATTATGATGATATTATTATGATGACATTATTATGATGACATTATTATGATGATATTATTATGATGATATTATTATGATGACATAATAAAGATGACATTATTATGATGCTATTATTATGATGATATTATTAAGATGACATTATTATGATGACACTATTATGATGATATTATTACAATGACATTATTATGATGACATTATTATGATGATATTATTATGATGACATTATTATGATATTATTAAGATGACATTATTATGATGACATTATTAAGATGATATTATTATGATGACATTATTATGATATTTGTATGATGATGTTATTATGATGACATTATTATGATATTATTAAGATGACATTATTATGATGACATTATTAAGATGGCATTATTATGATGACATTATTATGATTATATTATGATGACATTATTATGATATTTGTATGATGATGTTATTATGATGACATTATTATGATATTATCAAGATGACATTATTATGATGACATTATTAAGATGGCATTATTATGATGACATTATTATGATGATATTATGATGACATTATTATGATGATGATATTATTATTAGACACACATAAGCACGTGTTAATTCAGACATGTCAATCCCTGACACGTTGTGTATGGACATACCAGGTCTAGAATCTGAGTTAAAGTCAATCCAAGATTGACATCAACTGCCAACATTGAGTCGTACACCGGCCGGACACTGCTGTCATAGCCACCGACTAGTGCATGCATCAATCTCTGCTCATTAGATGACTGGTCTTGATCAGAAGTCAGATCATCATCTCCGTACACGTCATGTGAGTGGACGTGGAAAGATACTGAAGATACAGACTTTATTTGTTCAAGATAAGAGTTGGAAAATAATATTTGAACAAGTAAAACCTACAAATATTAGAAAACAGCTGAATATATCTTAGATCATGTGACTCTCAGGTCCACAAATTTTCGTGTTCCCCTACCATTTTCTTTTTAGCTTTTTCTTTTTTTTTAGCAGACTTACGGAAGGTTGACTCATTATTTACTTTATATTTTATCCTCCAATTCATTTCGGAAAGTTATCTTTTTGTGCAGTGTGGCGAATGGTCAAGTGGTTAGGACAATAATCTCACAGCCATTAGAACCACGGTTTGTATCTCCGTTAAGTATTGTATTTTTTTCTGATGAAGAGTCAATTAAAAATTAATTCAAGTTGTGTATGTCCTGGCGATCATTGCCATCTTTATGCCATATTTATCACACGGACACCAATACCTCCTTGCACTTTCTTTCGTCTTCTTTCGTTCACTTGAAACATGTCTATATCTGTAATTCTGTCTCCTTAATAAAACTCACTGTCTTTTGTAGTTCATACAGTGTCCCATAGAATTTGATTCCAGTGTTGTTTCCTCTGGCCAATATATCTGCCTCAGCGTTTCATGCTCAGAACATTCTTGAAGTATATGTTTGGTACTCTGTGCTGCCTGTCCACATGTACACATGGCCGTGTTGCCAATCTTGAACTTTGTATACATGTGACTGCGGAGTCGGTTGTGTCCTGTTCTGAGACGTAGAATTATAACTTGTTCTGGTCTGTTCATAATATGATAGTCATCTTGTGTTCGTGTTTGCTTGCACTTTCTAACTAAACTATCTTTTATCCCACAGCCACCAGTACATCCGAATAATCCCCAACTATGCTATCTTTATAGTACAGCCACAAGTACATCCGTGAACTCTCTAACTATGCTATATTTTTCCCACAGCTACAAGTATTTCCCTGCACTTCCTAACCGTGCTTTCTTTATCCGATAGCAACAAGTACCTCATTGCGCATACTAACTATGTTATCTTTTCCCCACAGCCACAAGTACCTCTCTGCACTTCATAACTATGCTTTTTTTTAAAAATACAACAGCCATAAGTACCCCCATACACCCCGCAACATTCTGATGTTTACCCTTATAAGCAGAAGTCGTAGTGGTAGAAACTTGCTTCGTGTGTCATCCGATGTTTTCCCTTCAACTTAATAAAGTATCTAGTGGCGTATAAGTATAGATCTATTGCTTGTTTGCCCGTTGTCTTTTGTCCCGATGAAGGTTTCATAGTCGAAACATCGTCTGTCACCTTGTCTCGTCGTTAGTATGTTTTGTTTATAAATATTGGTCACACTTAGACCTATACTTATTTTGAATTTCACTTTGTTGTCCCCTATAGCTATCAGAAATTGCAACCACCTTTCCACGACAGCTGAGATCTACTTTGGTCGACATTGTTTAAGGCTGGAGTAAGACTTGTACAAAATATTATGCAGTTACATTTTTATCAAATCCAAATTTAAAAGAAAAAAAGTACTACCACATTGTACAGCGACACATTCTGTCCTGCTCGTGATGCTGCTGATAAACTGTGAGAATACCTGGTTCAACCAGCTTATGATTTTTATGGTGTATTATACTTCTACTTCCCATTGCTTCTCCTTTGGCATCATTTATACTTTCATACTTTATTTAAATGTAGTTGTTTTTGTTTTTTTCAATTCTGTTTCAATGTGTTTTGTCGTTATCTCGCATTGGACTCGAAACGTGAAGTTTAACCATTTTATATAAGGCCGCAGGAAATTGTGTATTCCAATCATTCAGAATGCAATGTCAAACTGCTGAATATATTTATATTGCTTAGAAAATAAATACAGCTAAAAAAGACGCTGGGTTGAAGGCTCTGTCATGACATAAAGAGGATATGCTGCTAATTACTACATATGATATATATATATATATATATAAAATCATCTGATTCAACTTAGTAAATAGCCCCCCCCCCTTTCCCCCATGTTCAAAACGTCTGCTAAATTTTAGTATTTTTGTGTGCAAAAAAATTGCTCTCAGAATAAATGCACAACTTTCTTTCTTCTTAATCCACAACTTCATTAGAATTTTTCAGAGAAATCTCAAAACGATGTTAAGCAGAAATCGCATTACGTGCTTTGCAATTCCAAATTCGGATTTCGCTTTCCGCTTGTACAGAGATTGAGTAAACATTCTCCGCCTGCGTAGGTCAAATGACAGTTTTATGAAGTTCATTCAGCGGAGAATACTGCTCGTGTTTACATATAGCTCTTATCAGATAAATTAGGAATTGGTGTGCTCGAGTATCTTCCGTATCTGATTGTCTCTTACACAACATGGACCGACAGTTACGAATAAATGGATCATACGCGTATACCAAATATGACTTAGGCTGTAGGAAAATGTATGCATACATGTGCGAATGTCTACAACATGCATACATGTGCGAATGTCTACAACCAGAAAATGTGGGCATACATGTGCGAATGTCTACAATCAGAAAATGTGTGCATACATGTGTGAATGTCTACAACCAGAAAATGTGTGCATACATGTGCGAATGTCTACAACCAGAAAATGTGTGCATACATGTGTGAATGTCTACAACCAGAAAATGTGTGCATACATGTGCGAATGTCTACAACCAGAAAATGTGGGCATACATGTGCGAATGTCTACAACCAGAAAATGTGGGCATACATGTGCGAATGTCTACAACCAGGAGGAGATGAATGTTAACAGAAGAGAGAACAAGTTCTTTGACTTTAATATAGGAAGCTGGTTTGGCTATATAAACGCATAAATGTATGATGTATAGGCCTACCTTCTTCTTCTTCTTCTGCGTTCGCTCTCATATAACCACAACAAATATTTCGTGGGATTTCCGCCGGGGAGCGTGAAGTACGTTGTGCTGCAAGTTCCACAGTAGAACTGTGATTATTTGCACCCCGGTTGGCCACTTGTGATCAGACGTCCGAGGTCCAGCACATTCGTTTTCGTCATTCCTTTATTTCGGGTTTGGTCCCTAGTCCGTGACAGCCTGTCTATCTGTCGCCGGGCACGCTGGTGTGTAGTGCCTCTTCGCCAAGACGCTTGTCGAGCGCGTCTATCTGGCACGAGGTGCTCAACCGTCTATGAATCCATCTCGTGCAATTGGACAAACTCTGCCTTTGTCCATCAGGTACTGAACCGTTTCTCATCCGCGAGCCTGGTTCCGTATGAGGAAGAACTAGCCAGAAGAGTTGGACCATGGCTCGTTCGCCCTCCTACCCGAGGCGTCATTCATAGACATCGTGAACCCCTAGTACAAGTTTGAGTCTCACACCACGCGTTTGAGAGCAAGGCGTTCTCTAGCTGAGCGACCTTGTCCCAATAGCGCCTGAGCCCATCAGGTACTGAACCCTTTCTCTCTGCAAATGTATTTCCGGTATAGGAAAGCTTGACAGTAGAGTTGGTCCAGGGCTAAAATATTTGTCCCTTTCTTGCCTAAGCCCATCGGGTTCAGAACCGTTTCTCTTCGCGAGCATATTTCCGGTATAGGAAGACTCGACATTGGAGTTGGTTTAGGTCTTCTTGCTTTTCCGAAAGCCCACGATTGGGTCTGGGTCTCTGCCTATAAGGATCACAGGTAACTAGAGGCTCGTCTCTAGCTAACAGACCTTATAGTTACCTTTTCCTAGGAACTTTTCACTTTTCATTTGCAGTTCGCGCTGCCCTCTGGCACTGTTCTGCCCTTTCATTATGTCATTGTACTCATTATGACATATATTTGTTTCTTTCCATGCATCCACCTTTACGTGCCTTTTACATTAAAATGTTGGCCGCCCCCCCCCCCCCAATGTTTTGATTGGACTAACAGGCGTCACTGTATGTCGACAGTGTCGCTGTATGTGGTGATACAAATGGTGTCCGAGATATTGTCTGTCTCTTTTGCAGTCAAATATCTTTCCATCTGCTTCCTCCACATTCTCGGACACGATCCCCAAATGATTTGGCCAGAATCAGCTCGAGCTACTGTTTTCTGTTACCAGGGTGCACCGCGAGGAGGTACATTTGGGATCTTGGTTATCTGCTATCCTTGGGTCCGCCTAGAGCAATGTGTTCCCTTTGCACCCCATTGGCCTATCTATTAGGTAACATAGTAACATAGGGCCAGCCCATAAATATATCTATTAGGTAAACAAAGTACAATAGGAACTGGCCATAAATATATGATGTTAGTTAGTTAATTAGTTGTTGGATCGTCGTCACTGCCCTCCGGACAAGTCCATATGTGCTCAAATATCTCCTAGAGTGTATCCGCCATTACGCGTTAATGACTTAAACTGCATGTGAAAGTTCAGTCGGGGTACATTCGGGAACAGTGGCTGGATGTAGTGAATAATTCCTGTATGCGTAAAGTGATTTTCATTTTTGTGCTGGGACATGCGGGAGTCCGGTTAATGAGAGAGCAGATAGGTTGACCGTACACGCTGCTACTACGGTTGTTGGTGGAGCATTGGATCGAGCAGATATTTTGAACGACCTACGGGAAAACGTACGAACAAATGACTGTATAAGTGACGATGACTCTTGTTCCATGACCAGAATATATGATGTATATCCAATAGATGAGCATAGTGACATAGGGTCTGGCCATAAATATATGGTGTATATCCATTAGGTGAATATAGTAACATAGGGCCTGGCTGTAAATTGCGACACATTTAGTAGGTGTGGGCTGATGACAAGGTGGAGGGAGGAAGGTATTGACAAAAGTTGATGTCGACAATACTATTTTTTAATACACGAATTAAATTATTTGAAATTGGAACATTTTTCATAAAATCTGAAACCATCCTGTATTTTTTTTAAATACTGTTTCTTGTAAAAAGTTAAAGGTGTGCGGTGTAATTTTTTAAATTAATTAAACAGGAGAGTCCTTGAATTGTTGATATGGAAGGGTGGAAGGGGTAAAAAATTGACAAACAGTTGTTGACGTAATTTATGCCGAGCACATGTAGAAAACACAGTGATTAAAACATGGTATAGAGACAGCTTCATAAGTCGCCCGAATACAAAAAATGCAGCACTGCACGGCACTGATGCTGGTTAAAACTATTGTCCTATATAGTCTGACTTAAACTGCAAAACTGATGTCGTTGCTCCATAAGCTTAGAAACTTGACATAGTTGTTTCTCTAATCGGATCTAAACTTATTTGATGGAACATCAGTCATTGCATAAGTACGCTCTCTGGTTTATAAACTTATTTGATGGATCATTCGTAATCATTGACAGTACTATAAGACGTATGCACAGAATTAATTATGCCTTCATTCGTTACTTTAAAAAAATTGTTGTTGCGAATTTCCGTTGGTCACAATTTTTGTTCTTGAAGTTGCATGCCAAAAATAGCCAATGCGACACCAAGTATATACATAGTGAGCAACAGAAATCGCTACAATAAAAAAAAATGTAACCAATCAATGCTTAATTAATTCTGTGGTTAGGTCTTCTATACCGATGGTGGTTACGGATCATCAGTCATTGCATAAGTACGATTTCTGGTTTCTAAAAGTGTTCTCTTCCTGTGATTACTGTTCCTTCATCATAATATTAGTTTGTGTATGTGGGTTTCTGATATTCACCGGTGTTTTACTTCTAGTTTTAATATAACAGAAATAGCAATACGAACATTTAATTTTTTTTAAAGTAAGCTTACCCACACAGCAAAGAAACAATACCGTCTGGAGAATCCACTTCCATCTGTCCATTTCGTGATATGGAAATGGAAATTTGGAAAAGTGAAAGAATAACTTTCAGTTCACAAGCACAGCGTGGCGGTGGCTATTTTCGCCTGGTACAACGCTGAATAACACGTGCAATCTGCTGGAAGTTATCGAGTCCCATATATTGCTTGTTAATAACAATGGAGAAATATGGCTTTATATTTCTTACTGCTTGATCTATTGGGTATAACAATGGAGACTGTTGGGTCCAATCAATATTATTGTCAAATATCTATCTACCTACCTAACTAAATTATCTCTACCCATCCATCTAATCTATCTCAATCGGTTGTCTGTCTGTCTGCATGCCTGTCTGTGTATCTATCTGTTGTCTATCTTTCTGTATGTATGTCTGTCCGTGTCTCTGTCTGTCTGCCTGCCTGTTCGTCTCTGTCCGCCCATATATCTATCTGTTTATATATCAATCCACCTATCTATCAATCCATCTACTCATTCAGATATGTCTTATCGATTTAATCTATATACCTATCTGTCTGTCTATCTATATATTTATCTTTCTACCTTCCTGGCTGTTTGTTTGTCTACATCTATCCATCCATTTGATCAACATGTCGTAGGTCTATCTATCCGTCGATTCTTCAATCTCTTTATCCATTATCTGTCTATCTTTCCATCCATCGCTCTATCCCTTCACTCATCCATCTAGTCTGTCTATCGATTCTTCAACCACTTTATCCATCTATCCTTCCATCCATCTCTCTTTCCTTCCACTCATCTCTCTAGCAATATAACATATTTCTTTCACTCCAGCCATTCATTGTTCTCCTTCATCCATTTCTCTTTCCATCCATCCATCTCTCTATCCATCTATCCATATGTTTCCCTCCGTCCATATATATCTTTATCCTTCCATCAGGGGTGAAAAGGGAACGCATTGCTCTCGGCGGACCAGGGTTAGCAGATAAACAAGATCACAAATGTACCTCCTCGCGGTGCACCCTGGAAACAGAAATACAGCAGCTCGAGCTGATTCTGGCCAAATCATTTGAGGATCTTGTCCGAGAATGTGGAGGTAGCAGATGGAAAGAGATTTGAATGCATAAAAGACAGACAATATCTCCGACACCACCAGCAACACCACATACAGCGACACTGTCGATAATCAGAGAAGCTAGTTAGTCCAGTCCAAACATTAAGGGGCGGTCAATGAAAAAAGCATGAAAAGGTGGATGCATTGCGAAAGACAGATAGATTTCATAATGAGTACAATGAAAAAAAAATGAAATGGCAGAACAGCGCTAGAGGGCAGCGCAAACTGCAAATAGATAGTGGAAACGATTACGGAAATGGGAACTACAAGCTCTGTCAGCTCGCGACGAGCTTCTAGTTACTTGATTTCTCTATAAACAGAGACCCATACCCAATAATGGGCGTTTAGCAAAGCAAAAAGACCTGGCCTAACTCTAATGTCAAGTCTTCCTATACCGGAAACATGCTCGCAAAGAGAAAGGGTGCCGTAACCGATAGGCTCAGGCAAGAAAGGGACAAAGATGGCAGTCCTGGCGCAACTCTACTGTCAAGCTTTCCTATACCAGAAATACACTTGCAGAGAGAAAGGGTTCCGTACCCGATGGGCTCAGGCACAAAAGAGACGACAAGATTAGCCCTGGCCCAACTCTACTGTCAGATTTTCCTATACCGGAAATACATTTGCAGAGAGAAAGGGTTCAGTACCTGATGGGCTTAGGCGCTATTGGGACAAGGTAGCTCAGCTCGAGAACGCCTTGCTCTCAAACGTAATACTTTGTAATATGTTCTCAAACTGGCTCCAGTTAGCAGAATGTAGTATGTTCTCAAATTACTGCAAATTAGAATGTAATCTGCTCTAAAATTACTGCCAGTTAGAATGTAATGTCCCCATCGAGGCCAGAACCTTGAAGTGGTGATGGGGCTTAGTTCAGCCATCAGAGGCTGGAAACTAAGACTGGTCGGGCACTCCCACTCGAGCAGGACCATAGTCCGGCCCAAGTAAGCAGAGTGCTGAAGACGGAGGCAACCAGCCAAAAGGCGCACAGATAATCAGGTTGCCACGCATAAAACACAATGGAAACATGTCTGCATCTAATAAACGTTATGGTGCCTGCCCTGTGGCGGACGTTCAGGCAGGGACGGTGCCGGGCCCTATACCTCGAAAGGGCCCAACCTCAGTTACTGGAAGTCCTTCTCAATTGCCCCGAGGAGCCAGGAGGCAAGGGAATAGAGCTACTGGCCAAACAAACAAACGACCAATAAAAATAATGCACTGGAATGCTGAGGGTGTTAACAGTAAAAGAGATGGATACAGCAAAAAATTGGAACTTGAAAATGTCCTCAGTGAAGAACAAGTAAATATATGCTGTATCCAAGAAACACACCTCAGCAGCGACATAGCCTTCAAAATCAGAGGCTACCAGTGCTACCGATCTGACCGAAAAGACAGGCGAAAGGGTGGAATTCTGACACTAGTTAAAAACAATATCAGCGCATGTCAGCTGGAAGTATACATGGACGGGGCAGAATACCAGATGCTCCACCTAAAAACAGACAGTGCAGAATTCCATCTCCTGAACTACTACTGCCCAAATGATAAACCATTGGCACTAGACACAATTCCAGACAAAGAAAGGCTTATGGTGTGTGGTGACTTCAACAGCCACTCTCAGAGCTGGGGCTACGATCATATCGACAAGAGAGGTGAGGAACTTGAGAGCTGGCAGGATGAAAATAATCTCATTCTTATTAACCAGCCAGCAGACTCACCAACCTTCTACTCGAGAGCATGGCACACCACCTCTACACCAGACCTGGCATTCTACTCACCAGGCCTGGAATGGAACATCACACGTGTCGTTGGAAAGCAGCTTGGGGGTAGTGACCACAGACCAGTATTTCTGGAAATTCACAATGAATATACCAAGGACAGCAGCACGCTCACTAGGTGGAACTATAAGAGGGCAGACTGGAAAATGTACCAGCATTTAACCAGTGTTCTAGCTAAGGACATGAACTTGGACAAAGACATCAATAGAGCAGTGAGTGAATTTAATAGATGTATACTACATGCTGCTAGTAAAACCATACCCAGGGGGGCACGCAAAAACTACAAACCCTACTGGAATGATGAACTGGAAAAGCTGCAAAATGAGATGGAAACATCTAGAAAGCAGGCCGAGAACAGACCTAGCCAAGAACATCACAACAAATATCAGAAAACAAAGGCTAAATTTCAAAGAGCCAAGTTACAAGCCAGACGGAGCAGCTGGAAAGAAAAAACAGAGTCGCTGAACCTAGAAAGAGATACTAGGAAATTATGGAAACTTGTAAAACAACTAAATGATGAAGGTACAGGGAGAAATACCAAGATCACACTTTATAAAGATAGAAACATTTTAACAGGTAAACATGCAGCTGATTACTTTGCAGATTCCTTTGCAGAAGACAATAACGTCAAAGTCAGCCCAGACAAACAACAGGAGGTTCGAGAGAACCAGCAAAACATTGGACAAGGTGAACCTATACCTGAAGTCATGGAGGCACCAATCACAATGAGAGAACTGGAGCATGCAATATCCAAATTGAAAATGAAAAAGTCCCCTGGAGCTGATGGAGTGTCCAATGAAATGATTAGAAACCTGGGAAGTGCAGCAAGAGCAAAGCTACTGCAGATCTTTAACACAAGCTGGTCCACAGGTAATGTACCACAGGCGTGGAGAGAAGCAATAATGATACCACTCCTCAAATCAGGAAAAGATGGCAACACAGTCTCCAACTACAGGCCCATCAGCCTCACAAGCTGTCTATGTAAAACAATGGAACGCATTATCAATCTTAGGATGCAGTGGTACCTTGAAAGTGAAAACCTTCTGGTATCACAGCAAGCAGGTTTCAGACAGTGCTACTCTACTGAAGATCAGGCAACCTACCTCTCCCAAGAGATTGAGGATGCCTTCCAAGAAAAGAAACTGGTACTAGCAGCATGGATAGACCTCAGGAAAGCATTTGATAAGGTCTGGAAAGAAGGGCTCCTAAAGAAATTGCGAAATTGCAGGGTTAGCTCAAGAATGTACAAATGGGTAAAAGCATACCTGCATAATAGAAGAGCCAGGGTACAATTAGATGGTCGCAAGAGCAAGAAAGTTCTACTGCGTCATGGAGTCCCCCAGGGAGGAGTTCTGTCACCCACACTTTTCTTGGTTTACATCAATGACCTAGTTGCTGAACTACCTCACGGGATCAAAGTGGCAATGTATGCTGACGACCTGGTGATCTGGTGCACGGAAGAACATGCAACAGTGGCCACTAAACAAATACAAAGAGCTATCGATGCCCTAACCTTATGGGCTAATAGATGGTGCGTCAGCATTAACACAGATAAGTGCAGCACTACACTCTTTACCCTCTCACCAAAACAAAAAGCTGGTCATATCAAGATAGATGGAGAGCTCTTGAAAGAAGACAAACAACCCACATACCTCGGAGTTACTTTTGATGATAAGCTGACATGGAAGCAGCACATAAACAAAGCAACAACAAAAGCCAGGAGGAAGCTAGCTATCCTGAGAAAACTAAGTGGAACCACATGGGGAGCCAGTGGAAATATACTCAGTAAAGTTTACCAGCAAGGCATAAGACCACACCTGGAATACGGTTCAGCTGCGTGGTGTCCTGCATCAAACACCACATTACAAGATCTAGATAAAGTGCAAAACCAGGCACTTAGAATAATGTTGGGAGCAATGAAATCAACACCCATAGCAGAGATGCAGAAAATGGGAAGAATGCAAACACTTGGCGAACGCAGAGACACAAAAGTACTAATTCAAGCAGAAAAGTTTCAGTGTATGCCAAGTCATCCAATGAAGGAAAGATTCCAAAATCTAGCAATGGGACGACTGAAAAGGAGCAGCTTTATCCATCAAGCTAAACGACTCCGTAGACAACTTACAGACCTACCTGAAGTTGGCAGCCCCTTAAGGTCTGTACCAGAGCAAACCCCGTGGAGTGAAAGCCATGGAATGCCAATATACATTCAGACCCATGTGAAAGGAATACTAAGCGAGGACGAACAGAACAGTGTGCAGCGAATGACAATCACCCTCAGTTTCCTGGATGAGGAATATCCACAAGATATATGGGTCAGAGTGTACACAGATGGGTCAGCACAGAATGCTGTGAGGAATGGAGGTGCAGGTGTATATATAGAATATCCACACAAGCCTAGAGATACAATCAGAACACCGACAGGAAAATTCTGCAATAATTATGATGCAGAAATCCAGGCAATTAGTGTGGCAGCTAAAAAACTGCTGAACTCCAACTCTGACCTACAGCCTATGGTATTCCTGACAGATGCAAGGTCAGTGCTTCAAGCTCTCCTATCTGGAAAACTAACAGACTTAAAAAAACTACTTAGCGAATTGTCTTACCAGTATAGGGTAACCATGCAGTGGATACCCTCTCACTGTGGAATACCAGGAAATGAAAAAGCAGACCAACTGGCTAAGGAAGGTGCTGCCGAAGACCAACCAGATATACCAATCACCTACCATCAGAAAAAACAGATGATAAAGTCAATAAGAAAGCCACAAACACCAACACAAGATGACTATCACAATATGAACAGATCAGAACAAGTTATAATTCTACGTCTCAGAACAGGACACAACCGACTCCGCAGTCACATGTATACAAAGTTCAAAATTGGCAACACGGCCATGTGTACATGTGGACAGGCAGCACAGAGTGCCAAACATATACTTCAAGAGTGTTCTGAGCATGAAACGCTGAGGCAGACATATTGGCCAGAGGAAACAAGACTGGAATCAAAACTCTATGGGACACTGTATGAACTACAAAAGACAGTGAGTTTTATTAAGGAGACAGAATTACAGATATAGACATGTTTCAAGTGAACGAAAGAAGAAGAAGAAGAAATCCATTTCTCTTTCCATCCATCCATCTCTCTATCCATCTATCCATATGTTTCCCTCCGTCCATATATATCTTTATCCTTCCATCAGGGGTGAAAAGGGAACGCATTGCTCTCGGCGGACCAGGGTTAGCAGATAAACAAGATCACAAATGTACCTCCTCGCGGTGCACCCTGGAAACAGAAATACAGCAGCTCGAGCTGATTCTGGCCAAATCATTTGAGGATCTTGTCCGAGAATGTGGAGGTAGCAGATGGAAAGAGATTTGAATGCATAAAAGACAGACAATATCTCCGACACCACCAGCAACACCACATACAGCGACACTGTCGATAATCAGTGAAGCTAGTTAGTCCAGTCCAAACATTAAGGGGCGGTCAATGAAAAAAGCATGAAAAGGTGGATGCATTGCGAAAGACAGATAGATTTCATAATGAGTACAATGAAAAAAAAATGAAATGGCAGAACAGCGCTAGAGGGCAGCGCAAACTGCAAATAGATAGTGGAAACGATTACGGAAATGGGAACTACAAGCTCTGTCAGCTCGCGACGAGCTTCTAGTTACTTGATTTCTCTATAAACAGAGACCCATACCCAATAATGGGCGTTTAGCAAAGCAAAAAGACCTGGCCTAACTCTAATGTCAAGTCTTCCTATACCGGAAACATGCTCGCAAAGAGAAAGGGTGCCGTAACCGATAGGCTCAGGCAAGAAAGGGACAAAGATGGCAGTCCTGGCGCAACTCTACTGTCAAGCTTTCCTATACCAGAAATACACTTGCAGAGAGAAAGGGTTCCGTACCCGATGGGCTCAGGCACAAAAGAGACGACAAGATTAGCCCTGGCCCAACTCTACTGTCAGATTTTCCTATACCGGAAATACATTTGCAGAGAGAAAGGGTTCAGTACCTGATGGGCTTAGGCGCTATTGGGACAAGGTAGCTCAGCTCGAGAACGCCTTGCTCTCAAACGCGTGGTGTGAGACTCGAACTTGGGCGAGGGGTTCACGATGTCGGTGAATGACACCTCGGCTAAAAGGGCGAAAGAGCCAGGGTCCAACTCTTCTGTTGAGTTCTTCCTCTTAAGGAACCAGGTTTACAGATGAGAAACGGTTTAGTACTCGATGGGCACAGGCACAGTACGTCCAATTACACGAGGCAAGTTCATAGACAGTGGAACACCTCGTGCGAGACAGCCGTGAGCAAAAACCGTCTGGGCGAAGAGTCACCACACACATGCGTGCCTGGCGACAGATAGGGAGGCTGTCACAGGCTAGGGTAGACCACCCGAAATGTCAAGACATGCCGAAATCGGATGTGCTAGGCCTACAAGGCGCATAACGTTGGCACAACGTAATTACGCTCCCGGCGGAAATCACACGGATATCCGTGCTGGTTACAATGGAGCGAAAGAAAAAAAAATCCTTCCATCCATCCATCTCTCACAACCTATCCATTCATCTGTTTTTTTTCCATCAGTTTATTAATCACCCATTGTTCTATCTCTCCATCCATCCACCCATCTTTCTTTCCATCTACCTATCCATCCCTCTCTTTCCCTCGATCCATATATCTCTTTCCCTCCATATCTCTTTCTCTTCATTCATTCATCTCTTTATCCACCCATACATCTCTCTTTCCCTCCACCCATCTCTACCCATTCATCCATTCAGCAATCTCTCTTGCCCTCCACTCATCCATCCATTTCTCTTTCACTCCATACATCAATCCATCTCGTTATCCATTTATTCATCTCTCTTTCACTCCATCTATCTATCTCTTTAGCCGTCCACCCATCAAACTATCTCTTTCCTTCATCCACCCATCTCTGTATCCGTCCACCCATCCATCCATCACCCCCCCCAATCCACCCACCTCTATCTGTTCATATATTACACTATCAATCAATCTATCAACTTGAATCACATATCATTTATGAACCTCACTGACTGAAATCTTGTTTCACATTCATTGATTACATTTGTATGTTCATGGTTTCTGTGATATGAGTTGATCTAACCTTTTGCTTTCTGTGCTTTATCTAACATTTGCTTTCTTTGATTTGAGTTGATCCTAATGCTTGTTTTCTCTGATTTGAATTGATCTCCTTTTTGTTATCTGTGTTTTGAGCTCATCTTTCATCTACTTTTTGCTTTCTTTAACGTTTGTTTTATGTGATTTGAATTGATTTTATTTTTTGTTTTCTGTTATTTAAGATAATCTAACTTCTCTTTTCTGTGATTTAGGTTGATCATACCTTTGTTTTCTGTGATTTGAGATGATCTAACCTTTTTTCTGTGATTTGATCTAATCTTTGTTTTCTGCTATGTGAGATGATATAACCTTTTTTCTGTGATTTGAGTTAATCTAACCTTTCTTTCCTGTGATTTGAGCTGATCTAATCTTTCTTTTATGTGATTTGTTAATTTAACCTTTGTTTTCTGTGGTTGGAGTTGATCTAACGTTTGCTTTCTGTGATTTTAATTAATCTAACTTTTCTCAACATTTGTGTACAAGTGTGTCAAAATATTTCTCAATATTTGGTGTAGAAGACGGTATGTGTGTGCGACACATTTCTTACTATTTGGTGTAGAAGACGGTATGTGTGCGCGACACATTTCTTACTATTTGGTGTAGAAGACGGTATGTGTGCGCGACATATTTTTTACTATTTGGTGTAGAAGACGGTATTTGTGTGCGACACATTTGTATGATAGAAGACGGTATGTGTGTGCGACACATTTGTATGGTAGAAGACGGTATGTGTTCGACATTCTATATATGGTAGAAGTTATATGTATGGTACAAGACGGTATGTGTACGACACATGTGTACGAATTTCTATGTATGGTAGAAGACGGTATGTGTGTGCGACACATTTCTTACTATTTGGTAGAAGACGGTATGTGTGTGCGACACATTTCTTACTATTTGGTAGAAGACGGTATGCGTGTTGACACTTTATCACTGTAATTTATGTTTAAAAAAATATAATAAACCTGTACTATATTCTCACAAAATTATATTTAATAATAGAAGATAACAAGAAAATAATTAAATTGACTTTGAAAAATATATTAAAAATTGAATGGCGATCTGAAAAAGATGGATAAGCGATTGTTTTGCAGATAAATACATTTAACAAAAATATATAAATCGCTTCTTGAAACAAGAACAGATACTCTAGGTATTGCCGATGATCTCCCTTATAGGCTAATATTCGATACAAATGTGCTTATGTAGCTATGATTCATTTCTGTTGAATTCATATCTCCAGCATATATGTTACATGATTATGCAGATCAAAATGTCATTATGAGAAGAGTCAATGTATGTTCTATCATGTAGAACACGTGAGCTGACTGGGTGTTATTAGTTGTCTTCCAATGTAATTACGGATTGGAATTATGTTTGTTAATCCTCTGATGTTTTCATTTATGATTCTTTCCCTTATTGTTACTCCAACAATACTACGCAGACAAGTCACTTGTGTTATAACACATTTTCTTTTGACTTTTGTTATTAGTGTCCACGTTTGACATTGGTAGCATAGGGATGGTAGGATGACTGTTTTGTATACTGCAGTTTTAGTGTTCATGTTCACATGTCTGTTTATTTGGAAAATAGGAGACATCTGCCTTACATAGTTGCATCTATGTTGGGTTTAGTTGGTGATTTTTCTCATTTGATGGTATAATGCTTCCATGATAAGTGAATTATTTCACCTGTTTAAGTTGTTTTTCACCGATGAAACTAGTAGTGTGTATTTCTGTTTTTGTGATTGATATTACCTCGGTTTTTTTCTATGTTTATATTCATGTTGAAGTCTCTACATGTTTGTTGTATGAAGTCTATTTCTTGTTCTGATGATGATGATATTATTATTTGATCGTCCACAAAAATAAGTTTTCTCAGGGGGTTGTTTAGGTTGTTTTCTCAATTGGTGTTGGCAATTTTACATATAGGGGCCTACAGTCGATATATGTAATGAAAAACAAGGGAGATACATCACATCCTCCTCGCACGCCAGAGCGTATGTGGAAATTGTATGGGAGCCCTATAATCGTTCTAACTGCACATTGAATACCTGTGTAACTATTCCTGCATAAGTTGATTAGGTGTCTATTTGATCTATTGTATTTGTTGCTCTGCTTTTGTTTTAAGGCATCGAAGGATTTAATGACGGTCGGTTTTCGGGCTATGGCACGTTTGTTCATTTGATATGCAGTAATATTGTGACGTCTCAGAATGTTGGTAATTCCTTCGATCCACCTTATTCTTGGTCTTCCTTTGTATCTTGTTCATGTTGTAGGGTATTACAACTGGCCAATAAGGGTTCATTCTCATTAGGTGGTCGAACCACTTCAATCTCTGTTGTTGAATATATTTGACCACAGATGTTGTTCCGATATTTCTTCTTTTCTCACATGATCTCTTGTTCTGTTTGCTGCTTTTCTTAGACATCTAATTTCACACGTAGTAAGCTTTCACTCTTTCTCCTTTGTTAGTGTCTATGTGTAACATTGATAACACAATGCTGGCATGAAGATTGAATTTATTATTTGCTTTTTGGTTTCCATCGGATAGATTTGTGTTTCAAAATTGGTGAAGTTCATAATTTACGTATATGGCTTTTTAAAATCTCATTTCGAGCTCTCTACCCATTCTTCCGTAAAAATGCTCCCAAGATATTTAAATTCCTGCACTTGTTTCATTAATTGATTATTTATATTTATGTTGATTGTTTTGGGTTCTCTATCTATATTACTTCTGGTTTTTTTTGTGCGTTGATCTTCATGTGATTGAGGCAACTTTCGTTGAGTAGGCTTATGTGATATTGCAGCTCTTCACTGTGGAGTAGGCACTTATCGTCAGCAAAGAGTAGTTCAGTTATGTCATTTGGATGTAAGAGCCTGGTGGTGTTCTTACTGTTGTGGTAATATTATCCATATAAATAATAAACAATAATAATGATTAGAAACATTCCTGTCTGACTCCTGATGTTACTGAAAACCACTTTGTAAGTTCTGCACTTTTTCTAACCACTTTCATATATCTTTGTATATGGCACTTACATCATCATCATTAAGTGCCGTCTCAGCAACGAAGGTTGGCTACAACGTATCTCCAACATCTCCTGTCTCTTGTCTTGGTGGTGCACTCTGCTAGACTGTAACCTATCCATTGTGTGATGGTACTCTCCCACTTGTATCTCTACCTACCTCTTGCTCGCTTCCCTTTGACTTTACCCTCAAGTAAGGTCTTCAATAAGGTCTCATGTCTTTTAATGTGTCCAAAGTATTTTATTTGCCTGATCTTTATTTCTCTTAGTAGTTCTTTATTCATATTAAGTGTCTTTAGCACCTCTTTATTTGTTTTATTCTCTTTCCATGATGTTCTCACTATTCTTCTATATACCCACAATTTGGTATGATGGCTCTTACACGGTCCTTTTATTCCATAATTTTCTAGGATACTCTAGAGTAGTTCTCTATTTATTCGATCGAAAGCTTTCGTGTAATCTATAGAAACAATGTTCATTTGATTTTTGTATTCTATTGTCTTTTCACTAATTTGTCGTAGACAAAATATTGTATCTTAGGTGTTGTGGAACTCCATATTTTGATAGTATTTTCCATAATTGTTGTCTGTTTACTCTGTCGTATTCTTTTTTCTTGTTCGACAAACGCGATATGCAATTCTTGGTTGTTTTTAATTGTTGTTTTTTCTGCCCAGTTGGCTGAGTGTAAAAATGACATCAGTACAGATCTTATTCTTCACCATCATCATAAAGTGCTGTCTCCGCAACGAAGGATGGTTGCTACAGACCTCTAACATTCCATGTCTCTTGTCATTGTCCACAAATAATATTTTGGGATCATGTTCGATAGCACATCTGATACACCACACACTGATCAAATGTCCGAAGTGATCAGATACCCACAATATGGCAGTTGATGTAAGAGAAATGTTTCTGGGATTTTTTCCCATTAAAGGGGGAAAAAAAGATATTGACATCAGTTCTAATATTCTTAAAAATGTGGAAAGTAATGGACTCGACTTTATTATGTGCCGTGATCAAGGTTACGATAATGCCGCCCCTACGCATGGAACAATAACTGACACAATAACTGCCTTCGTAAATTAAGTACCATAGTGTTATTTATGGCGGTTGAAACTATTTTACTATACAAACACGATGGATGCAAAGCCATGGGCAGATCTTACAAACGTTCAATTATGTAAACAGAGTCAGCGAAAACAAAAATATATGAAGCTCAAAAAAAGCCCATCTCCAGAGAACTCTTCTATAAAACTCTGTTCACTCTAAGAATGAAGTTGGTCAAAACACACCCCCACATTACTTCGTGACAACGGGTGATTTTTAAACAGCTGATTACATGTAAAAACAATAGTATTTAAAACATTTAAAAACAATTTAAAACAATATTTAAACAAAATTAAAAAATATTTTAAAACAAAAATTAAAAACAATGTTATTGGGCACTAATAATCGATTAATGCGTTCTGGATCCTTCTTCTTCCCCTTCTTTTCCTTTAGCCTTCATTCTCAAAGTCCCGCTGAAACTCTTGTAGCGGGACAATGGCCCTATTAGATTTCCAGTAGGATGTAGTCCAGAGAATGAAAATGCGTTGTGTCGCCGTTTTATTTGCTCCAGTGGCCCGACACATCTGTTTTTGGCGGAGTTCTGTTTCCAACAACGAATCAGAAGCACTGAATCACTTCATTCTTAGAGTGAACAATAGAGTATAGCCCTGACGCTGCAAGGTATAAAGTGGTATGCAGCGAAAAGATAGAAACGATCTCAAACTTCATGCAGTTGACTCGTTTGCTCTTATAGGCTTTAACTACATTTGTTAACAATGCAATCAATGAAACATCGGCCGACTAAATTCTAATTTTAAAGCATAACTAAGAAAAGAAGCCCGGATTCTTGAAAAATAACCCAGGATCTCCTGGTCTGATCGAAAAATCCCAGATTTGTGGGAAATGCCAAGGAGTGTTAACACTGACACTCTCTATGTGACGTGTCCTTTACAGTACGTTGTTCTCACTGCCATTCCGTAAGCCTCTCGGTTCTGTGCTTCTTCTATTGTCATGTTCAGATGGTCTTCGATTTCATGTGTCTATTTTAGTCTTGGTTTGATTCTTGTTCTCTTTCTGGACGTTAATGCAACAAAATCAAATCGCTCTAACTGGAGAGCTCTAATTTCTGCTCTATGCACCGCTGAAGAAATGGAGAGCTTAGAGACATCATCATCATCATCATATGCCGTCTCCGCAACGAAGGTTGGCTGCTATGGACCTCCATCGCTCCTTATCTCTTGCTTTTGTGGTGCATTCTGCTAGACTGTAACTTATCCATCTCGTGACCTTTCTCTCCCACGTGTATCTCTGCCTACATCTAGCCCCACTCTATTCTCAAAAGGTCTTCAATAATGGATATATAAGAGATTGGATATATATATATATATATATATATATATATATATATATATATATATATATATATATATATATGCTCACAACATATGAACAACTGATATGCTAAAATAATCACTGTGCTTGTGTCAAGCTAGCTTGTAAACTTAGAAATAACTTCAGAACAAAAGTTACAACAGTGTAAACATCAACAATTGAATCATAGTCATCCACATCGTCATCTTTGAGTAGCGTGACTGAAGTTGACTGTCTTTGCCTATTCTGCACTATTTCAACATAACGTTGATAATAGTATCCTTCTGTAACGTCAGAAATTAGAGTTTTTGGTGGTGTCCACGAGTGACAAGAATGCGGGCGATAAGATTGTCAATTGACAGTCAGCATATCTGAGAAATTTTCATCATTCAGTGATTTGAAGTCTTCACAAGATCTTGAAATTAGCAATATATGGACAATCATATGAAATGTTTGAAGTCGCTTGCTGCTACTAGTAAAAGAGTAGCACACATGTTTAAGGAACAGGTCAAGTCATGATGGCAAGCAGTTGCATGCATGATTAGCACACAAGGCGAAAGAATGACATATGTAACCTATGGTAAATACAGATGATACATATTTTTTTTCAGATGAGCAAACAATCCACTCATAAGTCTTGTCATGGTTGAACAGTTGTCGCTGGCAAACCCAATTATGTTACTAAATGGAATGGATTTCTCTGCAAGTAATTGTTTCAGTTCTTTATAAAGACCAGCACCACTTGCATCCTCAATTTCTACACAATCAAGAAGCGTGTCAATGATTCTACACGTTGTGTTGTCATAGTACCAGACAACAATGTCTACAATTTGACATTTAAATATCAGTACTTTCGTCAATAATAAGAGCAAATTTTCTCTGCTGACATATCTTTGTGATATCATTCCCGTCTTACAATACTGTCTTACATTGTACAGGAAGCGTTAGTCCGTTTCACTGATAGGGATTTAGCTATGACACTATCTGGAAATGATTTTTTTAAACACTCCACTAAATGATCAGCATGTACAAAGGTAATCTGATGTTCCACAATAAATGCTGTCAACAACAATGTTGCATTTGCAACATTTTTTTGGGCAATGTCAAGTCTTTTAGAGGCAAAAAAAAAAAAAACAAACGAAGTTATGTTAGTATTCTTCCTTTTCAAATCAAAATTGTTGCTATGTTACTTTGTCAATTTTTGAGACATTAAGGAACTTTTGTTCCCAATTCTAAAATTAATATTACACACTTTGCAGTGAACAATGTATCTGTACGTAGAATCAGATTGTATCCATTGCTTTAGCTCTTCGTCTTCGAGGCATTCACCATAGTATGGTTGCTTATACCATGTCTTTGTTGTTTCAAACCTTTTCCACGTACTCAATGATGATGATGACGTAATATCACCACATTCTTTATTTCCATCCATAGATTATATCCTTAATAATTATACGAGATATATACATTCACATGGAAAGACGCTTAATTGGCAGAATTACAAGAAGCAAAAGACGAGGTAGACCCAGTGGCGTAGCGTGGGTTAATGGCGGCCGGGGCTGAATCATAATTTTCCGCCCTTGTGACATTAAAAACATATGTCAGTGATTGTGAAAGACTGGACGAAAATAAATTTTCCGTCCTCCCGATGATGCCGCCCGGGGCGGTCCGCACCTCCGCCCCCCTCGCTACGCCACTGGGTAGACCTAGAAGGAAATGGACATATGATATCATAGACTGTATGAAGATATCATTGGAGGAGGCAGGCAGGTTGGCACAGGATAGTCAGGTTCAGAACACCAATTGCAAAGACAACGTTCTGGAAAGAATATGTCACATGAGGATATACATGATATACATTCAGTAAATAAACAACACAGTCATCAAATTTGATTCTTTTAAAGCACGATTCATAGGCTATACAAATTTCAGTGATAAGTGAGAATTGCTACTATTGTTACATATGATACTATTATCTAGCTTTCAGAACGACACCAATTAGACCCTACTGAGATCCGGAAGGATCAACGAAGTAAATTGAAAATAAATGATGGAAAGTAACTCAAAACTAAAACCCCGCCGAAGACGGATGTGTCGGGCCATTGGGGGCAAATTAAACGGCGACACAACGCAATTTCCATTCTCTGGACTACATCCTGCTGGAAATCTAGAATGGATCATGGTCCTGCTACTAGAGAGATCCAGCAGGAGTTTGAGAATGGACGCTGAAGAAGAAAAAACTAAAACGTAACACACAAAAGCAGTCAACAGGACTTATTACGGAACAGTTAGAGAAAATTTAATAAAGATTTATTTTTTTAAATGGTCCCCCCAAAAAGCCGCGTTTTTTAAGAGAATAACGCAAGATTAAATAAAACAAGGAGTCAGACAGGGATGCGTGCTTTTATCAGATCTGTTCTCTTTATACAGTGAAAACATAATGCGTGCAATAGTAGATATCCCAGGAATATCAGTGGGAGGACATAACATAAATAATTTGAGATATGCGGATGACACTGTTCTGATTGCAAAAAGTGTGGAAGACCTTCAAGATTTAATTAATGTAGTAGTCACCGAAATTAAAGAGAAAGGCATCTTCCTAAATATCAAGAAAGCAGAAGTAATAGTGATTTCAAAGAAACAAAATAACACACCATGCAAGATCAAAGTGAATGATATAGTATTAAAACAGGTCCACCAATTCAAATATTTAGGTACAACGATTACAGCAGATGGAAGAAGTTCAACAGAAATAAGAAGCAGAATAAGACAGGCAAAAACAACAGAAAAATGAAATATATATTGTGTAATATGACCTTGTTATTAGAGGTGAGCAAGAGAGTTCTGCAGTGCTATATAACCCCTATACAAACATATGGGTGCGATTCTTGGACAATAAACAAACTGGAAAGTGGGAAATTAGAGGCAACAGAGATGTGGCTCTACAGAAGAATGCTGAGAATATCATGGACTGCCAGAAAAACTAATGTAGAAGTGTTGAAAGAGTCAAAGAGGGCGAAACGAACCTTAATCAACAATATAAGAAAAAGGTAATCTCCTTTTTTTTGGCCACTTCATGAGACAGGCAGGTTTGGAGAACATAGTCACAACAGGCAAAATTGAAGGCAACAGAGACAGAGGGCGACAACGTGAGAAAATATTAGCCAGTTTGATAACCTTGCACGGCAAGGAAACAACAGCGACCTTGATACATAGTACTGTGGACAGAAAGCTGTGGAGAGCCATGACCGCTTACGCCAGCCAGCATGGCACCTGATGATGATGAACGCAGGATTCCCAAGGTCTGACAGAAAAAGCCACAAATTTGGAGAAAAAGCCATGCGGTGGTTTTGACAAGAAATGTTTGATTGAGGAAGACTCGCGCATGCGTACAGGTCATAGTAACGTGTCGAAGGTAATGTTTGTAAATAACATATCGGCCTAGCTTGTGGTGTCATGTCGTTATTATTTATTTATAAATATATATTGACAAGATAGAATATGGCAGAAGTCACAGAGGAAAAGAAAGCAGACACAGACTCGAAAAGAGTACATACCTATGCTTTGATTAGGGTAAGAGTTTGTTTTAGTTTTAAATGTGGGTCTATCATCAGTCATAACTCCTTGATTAGGCTTAGCGGTGTACTGTAAGTGTAAGCAAAGGAGGAAGCCTTAGGCCTATTACTATTAGTATTATTATAATTATTAGGGCCTTTAATAGATTAATTCAACAGATTGCAGTCAACATTAATACATAATAAAATAGGCATATGTAAATGTTTGTAAAATATTTCAAAGTTTGCATGAACATACAGACTACACAGATTGTAGATACAGTTCTTATAATTACAATACTACTTCTTCAGGTATACTACTTACAGTTCAGACGACGTCCAAATAGAACATACACAATCAGCCACTTCTCTTGAACAACATCCGCACTATGTCTCTTCGAAAGTAATTTGGGTACCCCTGGATTCTACATGCTACCAAAAACCAACCGAATTCGAGAAGATCTATTGTCTCTGCTTGTTCTTGCTTCACGGAACTCATTTCTGACTTCCTGGATAACCATAATGTCTTCCAACTATTAATGCTGGAACTCGCCTCATTCCTAAGAGATCATGCCTTGTCTATCATCTCCTCTATTTCGCAATCTCGCACTTACTATCTCTTTCTATTCGATGTCAGCTCCCTCTAAACCTCCATACCACACTCGGATGGTCTAAGTGCTTTCAAAAGCGCCCTCATTGCTCCGTGTCAACATTTACTTTAATGGGATTGTTCTCACTCTCAATTTCTTTGAGTAATGAAAATTGAGTGAGCAGGAGACTGTGGTAAAACTAGTCACCATATGGTAAGTAAATATTGAACAAATATAGAAAGTATTAAAACAACAGTTTTACATTGAATAATACACAAGACTGATGTTTATGAACAACATCTTGATCAAGATAGGGATGAAAAACAGAATGGAACCACAAATTCAAATCGAGACTACAAGCAAGAAATGTAAAGATCCAGAAATTCAGGACCAGGTGGCATTAGATACAACGATCTCAGAGGCAGGTCAGACGAGGACCTTGAGGAACTTGCAATTTTGTTCAAAAATTGCCTAGTGAATGGCACAGTAGAAGACTGATTGCATAGTTACTTAATCCCACTACCCAAGCCTGGCAAGAGTCATGCAAAGATACAGGGTTTCATGGTCACAACCATACAGAATATGATCGGCAAGTTGTTAGAAAAGATTTTTGCATGAAATTGTCCCTATATCTAGAGAGGAATAACAAACTCAGTGTTAGGAGTCTATCATCCAGGAAAGCAGATTTGGCACAACATCACCATATTCGCACAAGAAGTGTTCAAAAGTGTTGGCAAACGAATGGAGATTTTCGCGGCTGCAATAGACCTGGAAAACACTTATAACAGTGTCCTTGGATTTCTTGATGACCATAATGCCGCAACTGCAAGTAAGTCCTTTTGTTGTCAGATGGATTGTCTCGACACTTTTTCAGAGATAGGTTGTTCTTAAGTGTGGGAGTTGGTCTTCTGCACCAACAGTCATAAACCTGGGGCTTCCACAAGGGTCACCTTTATGCCCAGAATTATTTAATATGTATACAGTTCAAATTACAAGCTGTCAGATTGCAGAACTGGGGAGAACTATGTCCTATGCTGATGACATCTTGGTATATAGGCAGATTGTACGCAAATGTTTGCCATAGAAATGGCATTAACCTACAGACTAAACTGAAAGTTTACAGAGCAGTGGTACTTCCAGTGCTGCTATACGCTAGTGAAACATGGACTGTGTAAGACGTCATGTGAAAAAACTCAATCATTTTCGTACAAATTGTCTCAGAAAAGTTATGAATATCAGATGGCAAGACAAGATTCCAGATACCACTGTCCTTGATAGAGCTGGTATCCCAAGCATTGACACGATCCTGATGCAGACACAGATTCGTTGGGCAGGTCATTTGGTGCGTATGCCAGACCATCGTCTGCCAAAGATACTTCTCTATGGTGAGCTAGAGAAGGGTATACAATCTCAAGGTGGCTAAAGGAAGAGCTACAAGGACTCGTTAAAGAACTCACTGAAAGCCTTTGAAATAGACCACGATACATGGGAAGAACTTGCACAAAATAGATCTACATGGCGTTCTAAAATAAAAAAGAGCGCATCATCTCGTGAAAAAAAAAAATGCAGCAGCTCAGCAGTGGATCCGTCTACAGTTGTCATTCCATGTCCAAACTTTCCAAGGACATTTACAGCTCAAATAGGGCTCATTAGCCATCTATGAACTCATAATCAAGGACATAACCAAAATTGAATTTTCAAAAGTGGATGTAACAAATGGTCATCATCACTTGTGATGGACGAACAACAACATATAGGCAGAGTAGAGATAGAGAAAAAAGTGCCAGGAATTTGCAGATGAAGCTTGATTGTATAGAGGAGTGGTGCAGTAATTCTGGAGCTTCTGTTAATCCATAAAATCATCAATGACATGGTTTTCCCAAAATAATCACAATATATACATCCACGCCATCGGTTACTTTGAGAGGGGATGTCTTCAAGAGAACCAGCACAATGAAGTACTTGGGGGTTATGTTGGACAAAAGTCTGAGTTTCAAAGATCATGTTGACCACATCATTGTAAAGGCTTATAAATGTCTTGTGGCAGTGGTAGAGTACGCACTGGTGATTCTAACACTGAGTCAGACTCAAACAGAAAGATTGAATAGAATCTAGAATGAGGCAATGCAAATCATTTTGGGGCGTACGAGAGATACGTTGGCATGGGCCATGCGATATTTACTTGATTGTTCAACTCCAGAACAAAGAATAAAAATGTGTAGGGCGCGGGACTACCTACAAGTCACCACTGATAAAGATCACCCTCTACACCCTGAAATTCTCAAAGTGAAAGGAAAGTTGTAGATGGGTCGAGCAGAGGATATTATACAAAGTGTGGGCAGATTGGAGAATGTGCTACCTGGTGCAGAATGGAGTCAGGCACCATTAGATTGTCTGACAGCCTTCAAAGTAATAATAACACTTAATAGGAAATGCAGGGAATGGTGTCTAACAGTGGTGGAGTTGGAGGTGCTCACTCTGATCTGTAAGAATTCCAGGGAAGGTGATATGATTACATATACAGATGGGTTGGTTGAGAGACACATCAGGAGTCCCTGGGCCTTCATGGCTGAAAGGTGGGGCGAGACCATCAGAAAGGAAAGTGGTGCATTCGCTCAGATGACAAGCAGCCTGACAATGGAGATTTTGGCAGTAACCAAAACTTTGAAATGGGTGTGCTCGCATACTGTCTGCGAGCATGCATGTATACTTAGTGACTCCATGAGCATGATTATGAAAGCTCAGGTGGGGTACATTCGGGAATAGTGACTGGCTGCAGTGAATAATTCCTGTGTGTGTAAAGTGACTTTTATTTTTGTGCCGGGACATGCGGGAGTCCGGGGTAATGAGAGAGCAGATAGGTTGGTTGCACACACTGCTACTATGGCTGTTGGTGGAGTGGTATATCGGGCAGGCATTTGGAACGGGAAAACACATGAAAAAATGACTGTATAGGAGACGATGACTCTTGTTCTTTGAAAAGAATAAGGGTGCTTGGTTTGAAATGTGGTGTCACTAGAAAGGAGCAGTTTCATGGGAAGAAAGAATGATGGTCAATCAACGGTGTACTGGGACCATCAGTCAACATGTAATGGCAGATACACTCAAGGAGAGATCTGAGCACCTATGGACTTGTCTGGAGTGCAGTGACGATGATCCAAGGACTAGCTAACTAAGAAATGTAAATGTAATGGAAACTAAAAGGTCTGGAAAATTACAAAAAATAAAAGTAAAAAGAGTAAAAAATGGCAGAAATTAACTGCGTGATGATTTTTAGTGAAATTTTCAGGTCCAATTTGATGGTCACTTCCATGTCACTAAGATAGGGCCTAGCTATGTCATCCTGTTTATGGGCTACTTTGAGCACCAAGTATGGATCTCCTATGATGGGTTCTTATGGTGTGCCATAGGTACATTGATGATGGCATTGGCATCACTGAAATATCTGTGACAGATTTGTCTCATTTCATACTCTTCATCAACAACTTTCACCCAAACATCACGTTAACATCTAAAATCTCAAACTCCCATGTGAACTTCCTTGACATATATGTCACTCACTATTCAGCCCTCTTCTTGGCACATTAGTAAACTACAAACTGATGCTCATAGCTTTTTTCTCTATATCTCCTCACCCCTACCTATCGTGATTCCCTCAGCTTCTTCATCTGTGACATCCATGTAGATTTTCTCAACAAAGCCATGAGATGATGGACTTCTTCCACTATCACCTGAAAGGCTTCTCCGGTCTTCCCTGCTTTGAGTGTGCAGCCTCAACCACCAGGACACTCAGCCACTAGTCTAGCACTCCTGTTGCTCCACCAGTGCAGACCATTGGGGTGCCCATGATGTCCAGGTAAAAAACAAAACAACTTTTATACTGTATTTTTCCCGTTAGGGAGTTACAGGGAGTATTTGAGTCCAATGACTGCTATTAAATCATACTTCTTGGATTACAGCACTCGATATGCACTTGAGAACTGATATGTCCACAAATTTGATACACTACAGCCTTTGAAATAACAAGTGTCATTCCTATGTGTAGATATCCTGTTATGTTATTTTTCAGTTTTCTTTCATCCATTTTCTGTTAGATTTTATTCCATCTCTATCCTTCTACTGTTTACACTATTCATACTCTTTTGGACTTTATGTGAATTTAGACAGTGTCATTTTTTACTTGTCGTATGTTATGTTGTGTTTTTCATATAGGTCTTTTGGTCGATGTTTTGTTTATTATCATGCATGTTAACAGCTAATACAAAACTTCATTACCCTTTTCCATGTTTTGCCTCTTGGACTAAAGTTTTTCTGCAGTTATTACCTATTATAGATTTCTTTAATTAGAGATAATTCCATATAATAATACTACCAGTATAGGGATCAAAGAGTCAGAGATCAAAACATCAGAGCCAAATAAGAGGACAACATTAAATGACCTTGAAGGGAATTAACCAAGAAGAAAACGATAATTATGTAGTGGATGGTAAAGTAATTAGAAGAGACTGTGCAGAGTTAATTAGGTCAGTTATGGATACACTGCATATTGATGAAAAGGGGACTGAAAATATAGTATACAATACATGTTCAGAGAATAATAGAAATGAAAGTAACCAGAGACGAGGGAAGAAAGTTCATCCTCATGGAAAGGATCCACAGAATAAATAATGACTGGGATACTGAGTTTATACAACTGTAGATGGCTGATGGACAGGTGAGTTGAGCACTTATGAAAATTCTCATAGTGTATATTTAGGATGTCCGTTCTTCTACTGAAGTGTGTCATAGCCAGAGTGACTTGTGACATGAGTTTGTAGTAAAAATTGAGTACTTACCATAAGTGGTTGCCTTGAAAAAATTCACTGGTAGATGAATCACATCGATAAGGACGAGGAGAGGGTTTGAAGGAGGATTTTAGGAAGTTTCCTTTACCTTTAGGAAACTAGAACATGGCATCTGTACTAGCAAACAAACATAAAAACATCTGTACTAGCAAACAAACATAAAAACATCTGTACTAGCAAACAAACATAAAAACATCTGTACTAGCAAACAAACATAAAAACATCTGTACTAGCAAACAAACATACAAACATCTGTACTAGCAAACAAACATCTGTACTAGCAAACAAACATAAAAACATCTGTACTAGCAAACAAACATCTGTACTAGCAAACAAACATCTGTACTAGCAAACAAACATACAAACATCTGTACTAGCAAACAAACATAAAAACATCTGTACTAGCAAACAAACATAAAAACATCTGTACTAGCAAACAAACATAAAAAAGCACAAACAAAAATTTAACCCTTCTTTCTTCCTCCCAATGAATTTTCTAAAAATATCATAAAATATTCCACTCAAATAGCGTGATAAGTTTTTTCTTGTAGGTACCCCATTCCCTCCCTACTGGAGATATCTATAGCCCTGAAGTTGACATATTTGACTATATGCTGCTACTTAACAAATTTGCATATTCCCATAAACTTTGAGAGCATAGTCTTTCTGTGATTTTTCCATAAACTTTGTGAGATCAGTCTTTCTGCAACATTTCCATCAGCTTTGTGAGATCAGTCTTTCTGTAACATTTCCATCAGCTTTGTGAGATCAGTCTTTCTGCAACATTTCCATCAGCTTTGTGAGATCAAAGTCTTTCTGTAACATTTCCATCAGCTTTGTGAGATCAGTCTTTCTGTGATATTTCCATCAGCTTTGTGAGATCAAAGTCTTTCTGTAACATTTCCATCAGCTTTGTGAGATCAGTCTTTCTGCAACATTTCCATCAGCTTTGTGAGATCAAAGTCTTTCTGTAACATTTCCATCAGCTTTGTGAGATCAGTCTTTCTGTAACATTTCCATCAGCTTTGTGAGATCAGTCTTTCTGTAACATTTCCATCAGCTTTGTGAGATCAGTCTTTCTGTAACATTTCCATCAGCTTTGTGAGATCAAAGTCTTTCTGTGATATTTCCATCAGCTTTGTGAGATCAGTCTTTCTGTAACATTTCCATCAGCTTTGTGAGAACAAAGTCTTTCTGTAACATTTCCATCAGCTTTGTGAGATCAGTCTTTCTGTAACATTTCCATCAACTTTGTGAGATCAGTCTTTCTGTAACATTTCCATCAACTTTGTGAGATCAGTCTTTCTGTAACATTTCCATCAGCTTTGTGAGATCAGTCTTTCTGTAACATTTCCATCAACTTTGTGAGATCAGTCTTTCTGTAACATTTCCATCAACTTTGTGAGATCAGTCTTTCTGTGATATTTCCATCAACTTTGTGAGATCAGTCTTTCTGTAACATTTCCATCAGCTTTGTGAGATCAGTCTTTCTGTAACATTTCCATCAACTTTGTGAGATCAGTCTTTCTGTAACATTTCCATCAACTTTGTGAGATCAAAGTCTTTCTGTGAAATCAATGTTAAGAAATCCAGCAAAAAATATACTGTACAAGAATCACATTCAGGGTTTCCCTTTGTAAACTGTACAAACTATTTTTCAGCACTCAGATATGATTGAAGAAATGAAGAATGAAGCCATGGAATTGTGTGTTACAGCATGTGAGAAATTTTCTTCAAATAATGAGGTCAGATTGTGGTATTAACTAATGATTCATTTGACTAATTAAACACTAATTATGTCATTTCTTTTTGAGCATCTGCCATTTTAGTTTAAAGTAAATAATCAAATTTATTTATTCATTTTTTATTTGCAATATAGAAAACATTTACCTCGAAGGTTGTGGTCTGCAGAATCATGACTTCCATTATTTTATATGATAAAAGAACACGGATATAACACAATTTGATTTCTTCTCTTCTTTGATAATAATATCTATATCTGCAGTGTTGTTTCTTGTATAAATAGGACAGTGTTTTCAATTTCTTGTTTTGTACCATAGAGTTCAACATTCATAAGATTTCGGAAGACCAGTATGTGCACCTTAATGTGTCATAGTTTGGATATCTTGAAGGGTATGTTCTGAAGTTTGGTTGGCTTGACCACATGTACACTTTGCTCATGTGTCAATTTTAAGTTATGCATACATATGGCTGTTTAGTCTATTGTGTCCATTTCTAAGTCGAAATATTATGACCTGTTCTTGTCTGTTAAGTAGATGGTAGTCGTCCCTTGAAGGTAAGTTAGGCTTTTGTTGTACGTTTATCATGGATTTCTTTTGGTGATAGCTGATTGGTACATCCGGTTGTTGCATGTTAGAACCCTCCTTGGCCAGTTTTCTCATTTCCTGCTATTCCACAGTATGATGGAATTCATTGTTATATAATTCTACACTGGTGTTACACTATGGACAATACCTCTTTTAACGCTTGTAGTTTATTCAATTGTAGTGCCTCTAGTACTGATCTTGCATCTGTAAGTATTACAATAGGGTGTGAGGTCATGTCCAATGTTAACAGTTTCTCTGCAGCTGCACAAATAGCTTTGACATCAGAGTCATAGTTGTTGCAGTAATTTCCCATTGGTATACATGTGGTTTTAATCTATCAGTTTTTTAATCTATCTATCAGATTAAAACTCATTGCAGGAAAAATAGGTCTCCAAATCAATTCATCAAAAACAAAAATTATTGACTTCACCAATTCACCTAACGAAATTACTTTAAATGGACAACAACTTGAAAAAGTACAGAAATTCTCCTATCTAGGAAGCAAATTAACACTTGAAGGTGATGTCATGCCAGAAATTACAACTTGCATTGCCCTAGCATTAAGTGCATTTAACAGACTGTCTAATATCTGGAAGTCAAAGTCAATCAGCACACGCACGAAAATGCGTTTATTTAATTCATGCTTAAATTAATTTATTTAATTAATTATTGTATTCCGGTGCTATCATATGGATGTGAGAGCTGGAAAAGATCTTTATCTTCAGAAAAGAAATTACTGATTTTCGAGAACAAATGTCTTCGTAAGATAACTAACACCCATTGGAGTGAATTCAAATCAAATGATAAAATCACACATCAAAATTTAATCACAGATGTTATCAGAAAACACCGTTGGTCCTACATCGGGCATGTCCTACGCGCAGACACCAACAGAGTACACCACCAATCTCTTGAATGGATACCTACAGGCAAAAGAGCAATGGGTAGACCAAAAGAAACACTCAGAAGAACAATATTTAGAGAAAGTAAAACAACCAATATTCATACTATTCAAGAACTGCACAGAATAGCTTTGAACAGACAGAATTGGAGAGATCTGCCCTCTGCCCTATGCGCTAACTTCAGCGCAAAAGGAAAATGAATGAATGAATACATGTGGTATCAGTGGTGCCATCTGGGTATTCCACATATACACCACTTCCTCCATTTCTTACTGCATTCTGTGCTGATCCATCCGTATATACTCTGGTTCATAGATCACGTGGGTAAGCATCATCAAGGAAGCTTAGAGCTGCTACCTTTTTCTACAACTTATTCTGCTGTTTGTCCCCATATACATCTGTTATTTTTGTTTGGATGGTCACTTGTTGGTATACCGGTATCTGTTTTTCCCATGGGGTGTGTACTGGTTGAGATATCAGTGGTATTGTTACCTCTGGCAGATCTGATACCTGTTGATGTAGACTTTGCTGTATAAAGCTGTAATTGCCTGGTGTATAAAGCTGCTTCTTTTAATCCATCCTTGTGACAGATTCTGGAATATATCCTTTATTGGGTGACTATGGTGGGAAAGGAATTTTTCTCCATGAATTATAATTTTAGTATCCCTACGCTCTTTTGTGTGCATTTTTCCACTGTGCAACTGTATGCCATTTGCTATTCCATGCCTCTTACACATCTCGTCATTCCACCAATTAGGCTGATTCCAATTGTTATGAAGCATGTGTTTTTCTTGTCCAATTTAAAGCCCTTGAATTGTTTTGTGCAATGAGGTTTTTGTAGAGCTTTATTTTAAACCTAGAATTTTCCAAGAGGCTCCAACTCATTTTTTTGGTGGAAATATATAAATAATCATTTTGTGTAGGCATAGGTGTTCATAAATTTGATGTGTGTGATATGTATTTTAGTACATGTGGAATATCACTATAACAACTTTGTCCGGACCGACAAAATATATAGGCTAATGTATAACAGAAATTTGCTATAGACCCTATACATTACAAAAAATTAAGGGTAAATATATTGGGGATTTTGAAAAGTGTTGTTAAATAGGGAAATTTATTTTTATATCAATTATTTTCTCTGTGCGATTCTAAACTCTGGAATACTTGACAAGTTACCAAATAGAATTTGCATATGATGTTGAACCATAGAATACACTGTACAGATGGTTTCCATATATTTTTTTTTCACTTACATTTTCTATTTCCATGTTTATTTTCTGTCTTCTATTGTATGATTATTGTTCTGACAAAGGTATTATACCAAAACAGTTGATTGTATTCTCCATATTCTTCTTAAGAATACATGTTAGAATTATAGTGGAATTCCTCTCTAGCCCATTCTTTTATAACAAATTTCCCTATTTAACAAGACTTTTCAAAATCCCCAAATATATTTATTTGTTATTGGTTATACTGTAGGATAGGCGGGGGCAAAGATCTGCACTTTTTACATTTAGTTATTCGGATACCTAGACCTAACTATGGGACAACAAACTGTCATAAGTGTATAGCTTATCTATCCATCTTACATCAGTGAGGGTATTGAAAGCAGAGGTTTTATGTGTTAGACTATAGAATGAGAGTTTATGAACTTAGGTAAATGCAGATATTTGCCCCATTTTATGGGGCAAATATCCTAAGCCACAAAGGTGATACAAGCCATTATAAAATTGAGGAAGATCATCACTGCAACAGATCTAGCAAACCAGCAGTATGTAAATGTGTGCTAAGAATCGATATGTATAATTTTGGCCATGTGGTTAGAACATCTCAGACCTTTGAGGTGCCGGGTTCAATGCACAGTTGGGACACAATTTTTTCTTTCGTAGGTACAATAAAAATTCTTCCTGTACATGTTCCGGCTTCTGCTATGGCAAAGCAGCCTTTATTTCCACAGTCCATAGAAAACCTCCCTGCACTCCTCCATAGAGCTTTGATTCCAGTGTTGTTTCCTCTGGCCAATATGTCTGCCTCAGCGTTTCATGCTCAGAACACTCTTGAAGTATGTGTTTGGCACTCTGTGCTGCCTGTCCACATGTACACATGGCTGACCCATCCATGATATGGTCTCTCTTGAGCCTGGTTCCCTTCACATGAGGAGCTCATTGTGCAGTCTTTGTAAGGTTGAATGATCGTTACAATCATATATATATATAGGACTATCAGTCTCTGCCAGCTTTGGATAGGCAACAGCAACGTCCTCATGATATTGACATTTTCTTCATACATTTTGAATTGCAAACCTTTGTCCCAATAACGTGAGGATCTTTACCCCTACTCACATTGTTAGCAACTATCATAAATTCTGATGAAAAAACAAAGTAGCATAACAAGATAATGTGCTTAAGAATGTAAAATTTAAAAAAAACCATGATATTAATGATAGCAGGCAGAATGTGAGAAGTTGACAGATCAAAGTATAAAAAATAGATCAAAGACAGTGAAAAAATATTTTTTCCTTGTTGAAAATTGACTCATTCCACTTTGTTCTGTCAAAGATTGGAATGTTGGCATCTGACATAGTCTCATGTGGTATTGGGAAAACCCATAGATTAGAAATAAACCAGCTGCGGATCTTTGCCCATCACAGATATTTGCCCCTACCCTATATAGCACATTTCTGTTATTACATACATATTTAATCAGTCTGGTACAGACCAAGTTTTCATAATGGGATTTCACTGCATTAATTAGGCTTATGTCTGGTTACACTTCACAATTTGTTATATATCAAAGCGAAAGCAAGATGATCTTAAATTTAATTTTATGAACAAATATTAGAAGTATTAGTTCTGTCTTGTTGAACTTCAATTTATTTTACCTCAGAGCATTTTAACACAGTGGTTCTCAACCTATCTTTGCCCATGGCCCTCTATTTGGACAAATTTTCTTCCATTGTCCCTTAAAAATGCTTTTCAGCTATCGTGAAGGTTTAGCCATATTATCATGTCTCATTAGATATTGTCCACCATTCTGTGATTTCCCCCCTTAGTCAGATCCATGACCCCCATATGGAAGACTACTGGTATATTACCAACATTGAGAACTACTGTCAGAATACTTAATTCTTTGAGTTTTTCACAAATGTTTTTCTACTTTATCAATTTCTTATATATTACAGAGTGCAGCCAAGATGATCAAGGAAACCATGGACAAGAAGTTTGGTGCATCCTGGCATGCTGTTATTGGTGAAGGATATGGTTTTGAGATTACACATGAAGTCAAAAATCTTCTGTATATGTTTTTTGGTGGCAATATGGCGATCATTTTGTGGAAGTGTTCATAAATTTGATGTGTGTGACTTGTATTTTAGTATCTTACTTATGTAAATTTTCTCTGTGCGTTTCTGAACTCTGGAATATTTGAGAATTTGCCAAATAGATTTTACAGATGATGTTGAACTATAAGGCCTAGAATATAGTGCACTTGTATTTCAAAGTGGATGTAACAAATGGTCATCATCACTTGTGATGGACAAACAACAGAAGAAAGAGATAAAGGTAGGGGGGAAACAGTAGATTAATAAATTACTAGAAAGATATTTAGGCCATACCACAATCTAAATCTATTCAACAGCCAGGTCATGGTACTTGTTTATTTTTTGTAGAAAGATTTTATAAGCTACATTAAAAGCTTTCATTACAGGTAGTTTGTAGATTATTAATTGAATACCTGGATTAGCAAACAACTTGTATCATTTTATCAGTCATGTTTTATCATTGGTATTTGTCAGACTAAAGGTTATGTTATTGTTGACACATTTGAGATTACAAAAATGTTTAGCATCAACAATATCACAGACAATCTCTCTATTGTTTAACCTCAGATGAATGATTAGATGTGTTATCCATACTTGCTGTTAAATGAAGGTGTGAGAACTTTTACTTGTGCTCAAATGCTAGATTATACTGGATGTGTTGTGATCTATTCAGTATTTTCTTAGTTTGCTTTTGAATCTATAACTGGAGCAGGCTGTATTGTATGCTTTTGTAGACATCTATCTGTTATTTATTATGTTACGTATTGCCTCCCAATATATTCAATGCAACATATTGTACATATTTTGAGTTTACTGTTGTGGTTTAATAGTCTGTCTAGCTTGGTAGCACCAACATCCTTCCACAAGCATTTCATCTCTCAAATTATGAGATATATTTAAATATTTTATACATGAATGTCAAGGACTAAGCTGGACATTGATAGCATAATGTTGACATAAAAACAGTATTTATCATTATGTTTCTTGACTTCCATCTTGATATGTGGGTGTAGCAGGTAGCAGTCAGAGTGACAGTTGCTAGATTAATTCATTTGACTTTTCACATCTATTTTCAATTTCTCTATCCTTTCTGTGAAAATAAATACCAAATATGTCAAGTCTGTAGCTGGTTTAACTTGATATTATATTGTATTGAAAATTCAAGTAACAGAAATATAACAGTGAGTCCCAGCAAGAAAACACAATTGATGATGGACTTAGTTAGTTAGTTTGTTCCTTTCATGTCACAGGCAGCATATAGTGGAGAAGTTTTGATTTTCCATGCATTGCTGTCTGCTACCTGTACTTTTAATTCTTGTATGAACTTGCAACCATTATTTATTCTTTTTTAAGTATGATACCTTTTAGAGTAATTTTGGGTCTTCCTCTTTTTCTTTTCCCCCTCAGGTGTCTACATACCATTGTTTGTTATATAAGATATTTCCATCTGCATTTTCTTATGACATTTGAAACATATTGTGTTTTATTTCTTAGGTCGATATTTGTGACGAAATCGCTCCATTTTATGTTCAATTTCTGTCTTGGATGCCACAGAAAAATAATTTTCTACAATTATTAGGACAATGTGTAATAAATCAAAATAATAAATCCTCAAAGAAGGTCGAAAAGCTTTTTGATAAGGGGATTAAACAACACTGGTCAACACTGAAATCGTTACTGACTTAAAAAGGCCCTAATCTGTAGTATCTTTGTGTGCTAAAAATGAATATACCTAACTATAAAAAACATTTTTTATTGGCTATCTTTTTTGAGATATTTCATGTAATTCAATTTCTATGTTTCACCGTGTAAATTTATCCAGTATGACTGAAACGAGCTCGTTAATAATCCTAGAATGATGTAATATATATTGCATCACATTGCATGATACTATCATGAACACAACATCCATAGTTGACTGCATCATTTTTTGATACAATGTAATACTACTACCAGGTGGCTACTGAAGTAAGCTGATGTCAGGAGTGTACTATATAAAACCCAGTTGGAAATATTGAGCACTAAAAATATTTCAGACCGTACGCAAGACAATTTAAGCTACAGTTACATGAAACTGTTATTATTTTATCCAGATTTTCACTATGGTGCACCAACCTGATACAAAATAACACAGGAAGAACTAAATGACCTGGTTCATGATTTGGACTTATCCAAGAACAAGGCAGAATTGCTCGGATCAAGACTCCAACAATGGAATCTCCTAGAATATGTCACAATTACTTCATATCAAAAGTGCCACCAGTAGTTGGAGCCTTTCTTCTGAAACGAAAGTAATCTGGTATTCTGTTCTGATATTGAGGGTCTCATTAATACCTTAAAAATAACTCATGACTCACAAGAATGGAGAATATTTGTAGACTTGCCGAAACTGAGTCGTAAGGCTGTGCTTTTGCACAATGGAAACTGTCTTCAATCTATTCCAGTAGCGCATGATGTCCACATGGAAGAAACATGATAACTTAAAACAGATACTGAATTACATTGACTATAACAAGTGCAGCTGGCACCTACCGGGTATGTGGTGATTTGAAGGTAGTGGCCCTTTTAATGGAACTGCAGCAGTGATATACACAATACATGTGCTTTTTATGTGAGTGGGATAGCCAAACAAGGAAATTGCACTGCTCATGGATGGAATAGATTTTCAGACAAAATGTAGTCGTTGGAGAGAAGAATATCCAGCACCCAGCTCTGGTTGAGTCTCACAAAATCCTTCTACCACCACTTCACATCAAACTAGGTTTGATGAAGAATTTCATGAAAGCCATGGACAGAACTTCGCCAGTTTCCGATACCTGCATAAAAAATTCCCTAGACTCAGTGAAGCATAGATTAAAGAGGAAATTTGTGTGGTTCCTCAGATTCGAGAGCTCTTAAAAGATAACCAGTTCAACAACTTGCTGCAGGGTGATGCGAAAAAAGCATTAATGTTTTTCGGTTAGTGTCCACCAACTTTCTTGGTAATGTTAGGGCAGAAAACTACAAGGAACTAGTAGAAGACATGCTGATGAAGTATCAGAGAAAACTACAAGGAACTAGTAGAAGACATGCTGATGAAGTATAAGATGCTTGGCTGCAATATCTCTCTAAAGATCTACTTCTTTCATTCCCATCTGGATTTCTTTCCTGAGAACTATGGCACAGCTAGTGATGAACATGGTGAACATTTTCATCAAGATATCGCAACAATGGAACAAAGATATGAGGGAAAAATGGTCAACTACAATGGTGTCTGACTGTTGCTGGACACTTCCCAGACATGCTCACAAACAGCTGTACAAGAGACAGGTGAAGAAATCTAAGAAGTAGCCTATGACTTAATTTTTTAAAGATACTAACGATTCAATATTACTATTGGCATGCATTTCATGATGTAAATATTCATGTTTGCACATTACAAAAAACTAGAGCCAATTTTGAAATTTGACTGTCACATTCGTGCTCAGCACTTCAAAATTGATAAGAAATGACTAATATCATTTTAGTAACATAACTTTTGGAAAACTTTGTTGCCCAGTGTAATATAATTTATCCTGAAACTGAACGAAGGTCAGTAATGTTGTGAACTACTGCTATACAGGGAATGCTATAATGAATACAAACTTTACAAAAGTCTGTAGATCCTGTCTTAGAATATATCTATAGTACTAAGGAGGCTTTGATCTTAATAGAGCAGAAACTGTTAAAGCAATAATATACGAGTTCCATCTCCAAACATGGCCACAAAGTTTACACTGTAAGTTATATGTGGATATGTATGCACATATAACATGACATTGCACTGTTCTTCAAATACCCATCTTCAATAATTTCTTGAAAATTTAGTTTCAGTGTCATATTTTAATTAAATTGAAAAATTCAATAGAATTGTTATCTATTTACTCAGGATACCCACAAAAGGTGCTAGGTATCTTTCAACTAACTAAATGTGTCAGAAGCATAGCACTTCTGTAATCTACTGTCATGTGACGTATTCGGTACAATACAAGAATCAGTGGACAAATCACATGACAACATGCCAACTTTTTAATTTTCATATGCTATTGCACTATCTCAGAAAAAGTCGTAACTTAAAATAACGATCTAGCGATTTGCATGCATTGAACTGGCCATCCACCTCCTACTCAGTGTGCATGTCGGGTGGTCAGGGACTTGCACTGTGCAACGTGTCGAATATTTGATGCGACGGTATGTGTGTCTTTATAGGAATTTCATTCCGTTTAATTATGTCAGCTATTTGTTCCATAAAAACCTGTCCACTGCTTCTTGTATTGTATCACGTATTCTTTCCAGAACGTTGTCTTCCCAATGAACTCCCTGAACCCTTCTCCGTCATTGGCGTTGCAGCTTGCATTTTCCAACAACTCATTCATGTTATCTTTAATGTTGTCAGTCCATCATCTTCTTGTTCTGCCTTTGCTCCTCTTCCCTCCATTATTTGTCTATCTAAACAGTTGTGTCTCTTTATATGACCAAATAGGTGTAGTTTTCGTTTTGGTATTATGTTTAGACTAATGTGTTTATTTTGCTATTCTGTTTATTCCAACACTCTGGAATCTTCAATCTGTTTATAATATCTGAGTATCTCTTTTTTTCTTCCATGATATTCTAAGTATCTTTCTGTAGCATTTCATCTCAAAGGCATTGATCTTCTTTGCAACTGTTTTACTTAGGGTCCATGTTTCACAGCCTTATGTTGCAACGTGAAAAATAAAAGTTCGTAGCATTAGCAGTTTTGTTTCTATTTTACTTATATAATAACTCTGACAAAACATTCTAAATGTTCCTCCAAATAAAGTATAAGCAAACTTTTCAGTTGGACTGTACTGGAAATTAACCATTGCACAATGCAGCTGCCACAGAGCTAATCTGATTACCAGAGCTGCAGATGCACCTTCGGTTAGAAAGTATGGGATGTTTACCTAAAAAATAACACAGGTCTCTTCCTCATTTTCGTGGGTATTTCTAGCAGTTAAGTGTTATGTTTGATGAACTTTTAAAAAAAAGATACACCATTAAGAATGAGGGGGGAGGGGGGTTTACTGATAACTAAATATGCTAAAATAACATGTCTGTTTTAACCGTTATTATTTAATAAAGGTTATTTTACCAGAACTTATATTTTATTATTTTGTATTTTTGACTATCAACATTAATTTATTTGATTTTTAAAATTACCTTTCAATTTTTTCAAGAACTGCAGCATTTTATACCTTTCACAAGTGTTTCCAGTGTGTCTAGTGACAAGTGAACACAAGTGTTTCCAGTGTGTCTAGTGACAAGTGAACACAAGTGTTTCCAGTGTGTCTAGTGACAAGTGAACACAAGTGTTTAGATCTGCAGTATTTTATATCTTAAACATAATCAACAATGTTCATGACTTTTGAAAGACATAAACTGTTTTAGACTTTTTTTTTCAAGGTGTTACCATGCAAAAATATGAATGATAATAAACTGAACTAGACCTATGCATTTTACAATTAAAACAATAGCATTTAGAATTGTGTATTTTATCTTTCATGTTTGTTGAGAAAATATGTCATTTGAGTCATTACTGCTTGCTTTCCCCTTAAGGGGAGGGGGTGGGGATAACTTTGTAGCTGTGTGATTAATGCTGCATACTTTACATGGCTGTCATCATAACCTGCATATGGTAGGTTTTCAACTATATTCTTCCACAGAGAAACCTAGTTGTTACTGTCACACCCTGGATCTCATGGCTGTCATCATAACCTGCATATGGTAGGTTTTCAACTATATTCTTCCACAGAGAAACCTAGTTGTTACTGTCACACCCTGGATCTCATGGCTGTGAAACCACTGCTCTAACCTCTCTGCCATGCACATCACACATAAGAAGTAAATATGTCAAACAAAACATATTTTTTCCCTGCATGGCAAGGCCCTGTTGTATCATAATTCATAAAACTGTCCTAGACATGTTTATCTGTAAATAGTTCTTATTTGAGAATCACATATGAGAGATTTGAGACTCAATATGCAACTTTCAAACATTGCAAAGTTGAACATTAGTACTTGAGTTGCCTGTGTTCTGGCAGGACTCAAATAGTGAGAAAATAAAGTGATTTTCCATGCATGTCACAAGAGTAAACTAAGAAGGTTTGGCTACTCCATCCTGTAAACGGTGAAAGTGATCCTATCATAACATATCCGAGGTCTGAATGGTATTTATATAGCAGCCAAGCTTTGTTGACCAGCTATCCAGATCGGCCATTACCGAGGGTTTACAAAATGTTTTAGACATCAGTGTCTTTAAAAAATCCATATAAAATCGAACTCGCACAACAGCCCAGAAACTTTCTATGAATGTTTGAAATTTATTACTGAATTTTAAAGCCCCAGAGTTATTTAAATAGCAAAATCCTATTTATTATAATACTAGGCTTACATTTAAAATTGGTAGTATATCCTATTCAGAATGTGGCTATCAACCCCGCATTTGTTGGCTGTAGTGATTTTCTAGGCAATATAAATACATTCAGTAGTTTGTCAGTGCTTTCTGAACGGTCCGGATGCACAAATATCTGTGGCAGGTATCGAACTCAGCACCTTGACCATCATAGACGGGACCTGTACCACTCCACCACAGATTACATTACTTTCTGTATATCATACAATCTCACCTTTCGAGAACTCAGATTTTTGTTCATGATTAATACTCATGAACTAATACTATAGATTTTTTTCTATAGGTGCCGCTATTTTGGAACAACATATTTCCCAGGTGAACTAAACTTAGTAATAGTATCGCCATGGTTGCCATATTTCTGAAGTATCATAGCAGTTACGATGAAATTGGTTAGCAAGAACTATAACAAAAATTTGACAAATGTCAAAATTGGTCAGTAAAGTGTTTTTAAATGCAATTACGGTACACTACGGATGACTTTTGTGACATTGAGGGTATGCTTTTTTTTCATGGGAATTTTACAGACCTGACACTGATATTACTTTATGTAGTGCTTCATGTACAGATTATTTTAATTGTAATACAGAGTTCTCATAATTTTATTACCTTTTTTTTTCAGTACACAATTCAAAATAAGTGATGTAACTAATGATCCCTGGGTACATATGACTCTGGTAAAGAATTATAAGCACAAGTGATAAAGCTATCTCAGAATTAGATACAGAATAGATGTATTATTCACGTAAAGATGATCATAGATTGATAGGAGATGGCTCTTGAAGAAAGCACTCCAGAAGTGAGTGATAAAACAAACTGTGAAAATGGTAGTGTGACACTGACACACAAAATTAAGAAGAAGCATTTATTTATAAAATAAATATGTCTGAATATCCTGAAAGTCCTACAATCATTTTTATTGCTTAATTTAAAAAAAATGATAAACTTTAAAATTCATCATGCCCAAAAGCTAGCAAGACAGTGGGAGACTTGATTGAAAAACATGTGGTAGCAAAAGTGTTAAACCAAGATGTACTACATTCCATTTTGCTAACGCAGCAGTTTGAAAACATTTTCCAAATACATTCTGCTAACTAGCAGCAGTTTGAAAACATTTTCTACATACATTCTGCTAACTGGCAGCAGTTTGAGAACAGATTACATTCAACTAACTGGCAGAAGTATGAGAACATTATCCAGATTACATTCTGCTAACTGGTAGCAGTTTGAGAACATTTTTCAGATTACATTCTGCTAACTGGCAGTAATTTTAGCGCACATTACATTCTAACTGGCAGTAATTTTAGAGCAGATTACATTCTAATTTGCAGTAATTTGAGAACATACTACATTCTGCTAACTGGAGCCAGTTTGAGAACATATTACAATCTATTAACTGGCAGCAGTTTGAGAACATACTACATTCTATTAACTGGCAGCAGTTTGAGAACATACTACATTCTATTAACTGGCAGCAGTTTGAGAACATACTACATTCTATTAACTGGCAGCAGTTTGAGAACATACTACATTCTATTAACTGGCAGCAGTTTGAGAACATACTACATTCTATTAACTGGCAGCAGTTTGAGAACATACTACATTCTATTAACTGGCAGCAGTTTGAGAACATACTACATTCTATTAACTTGCAGCAGTTTTAGAACAAATGCAGAATGTACTTGAGATAAAAATGCTAAAATTTTGTAGATTTACTTTATTTTACTCTGCCTCACCCTCCCCAGTACTATGTCCCTCTCAACAAAATGGCAGGCAACCTGCCGAGAGTACTACTCATAGAAGATAAATATGTAGCTTCAAGCAATGATCTCTGAAAAAATCTACTTTATAAACAAGACATCGCAAGCAGGATTAGAATCCATGACATCTTATGCACAAAGTGAACTATGCCAGAGAGATAAAAGTTCTCAGCATTCACTGATGATACCTTGTAAGTTCTATGATATTTTTAGTAAGTTAAAAGGAATATATTTTACAGCAATAGAACTTCTTAGTAAAAGGAATATGTTTAATTGCAATAGAACTTCTTAGTAAAAGGAATATATTTCATTGCAATAGAACTTCTTAGTAAAAGGAATATATTTCATTGCAATAGAACTTCTTAGTAAAAGGAATATGTTTCATTGCAATAGAACTTCTTAGTAAAAGGAATATATTTCATTGCAATAGAACTTCTTAGTAAAAGGAGAGAGTCAGTCTGCATACAGAATTTAACACTCCACACAAAATCTGGACTAGCAGACCTAAAAATAATGTTCCTACGTACACACTGGAGAAATGATGTGCATATGTATGAGTTTGATTTTAGCTGCCCAAACTGCATTTTTATCATTGCATGCAATAAAAACTGTATAGGGAATGTAGCTACTGTCAAGAGCTGAAGTCTTCTGGATACCAATGGAATATCAGAAGAAAATACCCCATTTCACAAAGCAACAGAGTGCAACACTTATGAACAAACAAACCAAAAAATAGCTGTCCAGAGTTTATTACAAAAACTATTCCACACATAAATAATGGAAGTTTTTTTTCAAATTTGATAATTTAATACAATATATAATTTTGATTCTTAATACAGTGTGTCATATATAGTTACTATGGCAACCTTTTGATCCAGTTAATTATAAGAAACAATTACACTAAAGTTAAAGATAAACTGAGGTAATCAGTATTACTTAGCACAAAGTTTTCCCATACGTTCTTACCAGCCCAGTCATTGGTTGACCAGAAACCACCTGATCACTTACAGCACTTGCTCAATAACACAATGCCATTCCTTGACCTTCCATGACACTGGTGTCCTATTTCCTTGTGACTGAGTGAACCATTAGAGTAATTTTAAACTCAAACCAGAAATAATAAGTGAACTCAAAGCCAGTGTCTGCTGGTCGGTGGACAAGTGACTGAACTTACTTATCTACTGCTCTCTAAAAACAATTAAACTGAATGTGCGAAAATAGTTCAGTTCTCAGAATGAACAGCCTAAGAATTCCCCATCAGTCACTTTATTGGGTGCCACCCAGAGTAAGAAGAAGAGGGAGACCTAGAGAAACTCTACGAAGAACCATTAATAGAGAAGGCATGTCAATGAACATAAACAACACACAAGAATTGAAAGACCTGGCAACACAAAGACAGAAATGGAAAGCTATGGTTTCTGCCCTATGAGCCGCCTATGGCCCTGGAGGAACATAACATGACATAACATGAAAATATACTTAAGCTAGTTAGTTTTCAAATCATCATCATGGCTTTCTAGATGCATCCATAGATGCTCCCATCTTTTATTCAGCATGTGGTAATTGATTGTTCTAGTTCTGTTGTGATTGATAGCTCTTCCTATTCCCATAATTCACTTGTGTCTAGAAATTTCCCATTTCACTTCTAGCTCCTGCATTCTGGCCATAGACGAGGAAGATGGAGCACACAATGCATCCTCCAAGCTGTCTAACTTCTTCATTTCATTCAAAATATCTGTACTTACGTAAAACAGTTTTATATAATCATTTCACTCAGACATGACGGACTATAACTATAACTAATGGGTAATGATGTACACACAAGAAAATATAACAATTACAATACACAAAACATATTCAACATTTCAACCAAAAGGTCTTTATCAAGATACACACAAAACATCAAAATATGACGAATGGAAATTATCACAAAAAACTACGTTTCACACAGTTACCTTGTATTGATTGTCATATAAAAATATCTGAGAGGTCCATAAAACTACCATTTGTCACTGTGGCAATTATATTACCTACAATTGTCATGTACTAGACACATCTCAACAAATGCATGTTATCATCATCAATTGAAGGTTGACTGCAATGGATGTCCAATTCCTCTTGCCTAGGAAGTGCAGTTTGACAGACTGTATCCTGTCCAGCTCATGTTTTCCTACCACTTAATATCTCTGCCATCCCTATTCTCATTTTAACTTCTGTTTCACATCTACCCATCATTTGTGATTATGTATCCAACATATTGGTAATAGTATTGTAGTTGTAGTATCTCTCCATGTTTTTTAAATATTTAGTGCTTGTCCTTCCTTGATTTTGTTGACTTATCATGGTTTTTATTTTCTAGATGTTAATATCAAGCCCATAATCTTAGCTTGATTTGTCTAATTGATCTATTAGTCTTTGTAGCTCCTATTCATTTTCTACTAAGAGGATTGTGCCATCTGCATATCATAGAGTGTTTATTATTTTCGTTTTGAACTTGAACCCTAGCATTCCTTCTGTATCTAAAAATGTTGTTTAAATTTTAAATAGACTGGGAGATAAAATACATCACTGTCTCACTCCTCTTTTTATTTATATGTATGCTGAGTTACTGTTTCCACACCTTATAGTTTGTTCCACATATGTATGCCTAGTTCTGACTAGCCTAATGCCTTTTCCTTCTTCTTCCTGGTTCTCCAGTCAAAAGTCTGATGTTGATATGGGTTGCATCAAGGAAGTGTACTGTGGTGACCAGCCCCGAAACAGGGCTGTAAATCTTGTCTATCAGAGCTGTTTCAGATGGCCATAGTTTTCTTCTTGTGTTGTTATCTTCTATCTGTTGTTGTTGGCAGCTACTTCCACTTTTTGCTAGCTGGTCTGCTATGTCATTTCTCTTGATTTTTAGTGACCTGGAATTCACTTCTTTTGCTAGTTTTTTTTTAGATAGAGTGTTATGGGCAGTCATTTTGGATTATTTCCGATACTACTGGATATTTTAGATTTTAGGCGCATTTAGATCTTGATCAGATTTTGTCTTTACATTTTGTATAGTCTTCCATTATTGGTAAGGTTGTTGTTTGGGGGGGGGGGGGGGGTGGAAGAAGACAATGGCTATATGAGTTAGCTTTTTTGTGGGGAGACATCTGAGTCTCATTCACAAAGCTGTCTTTACGAATGTATAAAGCTAGTTCCTTTTAGTCCATTTTTTGAGCATGTATTGGTATTGTGGCATCTATTCTTTCTTGTGGGGAATGTAAGTAAATCAGACTATTCATTGCTATTATTGGTTTAGCTCCCATGATGCCTGTCATCAATTACATTCCTAAATAGCATTTATCATTTAGGAAAAAATGTATAAAATGTTTCCATCTAGGGCTATTTCTTGGAAGCATTCAATTAATTGTTCACGTTGAACTCTGTCAAAGACCCTGCCTGTAGTTTATAAATAGTAGTAGTGGTTGCTGTAGTTTGTAGACCTTGCTACATTTATAAGCAAATGTAGGCCTAGATACTTCTATATATTTATCCAGTAATAGTTTGATCCAGTCAAATCCCATTATAACAACATGGCCTGGACTGATGAAATATATATGTAATAACATAAATTCACTATATGTAAGTATAAACAATAACAATAAATATAACTGTAGATTAAAAAAATTGTAAATTAACCCTTTCAATCCCTGTCGATCAGGAAAAACTCTGTGCTTCATGCCAAGGACAAGGGGAATAACTCTGCAACAATAGGAGGTATTTGTGCAAGAAAATTAATTAAAAGTGCAATTTGCAATCACTGTTTATGATTCAAAGTCCAATTAACAGATAAATAGAAGAGGTACTGATCTGTGAACATATCTTTGTGAATCAAGTCATGTAACATTCGAGAGAACAAAAAATGAGCACCAAGTTCATGTCAGCTTCATTTACTTTTGTCAAATTGTTTGCTGATAAATGTTCCAATAAAGGCTGCAAAGCAGTCTCCTTTACACAGCATGACAACATCATTCTGTAAGTGCTAACTACTCCAAACATATAGGCCTAATTCACATAAAGAAAGCCCTAGATATCTGTTGAAACAGGTTTCCAAAAAATGATCTTGTTTATCTGAAAAATTTGATACCTGCATACACAACATTGGTTAGCTCTGTGCATGAATGACACACATAGAAATAGTGAAAGATAAGCCTATAGGCCTAATGTTATTTGCAGGGCCAGATTTCTGGTGAAATTGATCAATATTGACATAGATCAGCTGTGTTGACAATTCTCAATAATTACTAGGTCTGTGGAGGGGGGGTGGGGGAGAAGGGTGTGTGTGTGTGTTGGAGGAGCACATCATCCATTAGGTCTACACTACAGATTGATAATCGTTGCTACATTTAATTTAACTCCTATACATATATATATATAATTACCCTTCAACATCTGATTCATTCACATTCTCTAAAATTACATTACAAAAATCGCATATCAACATCATCAGAATCACAAGTAGGTCCAACTTACCAAGATTTCAAGAAAATCAAAAGTCATATTCACAAAATCATAGCAGCTATATGACAGCGGTTTTCAACGTTCATGAAACCTGTACTGGAAGCCGCTATTACCGGTAATTACGTCAGCGCTCAATTTAGCATGGATAAAGGACCATCAATTTATACCACCATGTGTATGTTGGACGGATATAACTGAGTAGGGTACGTATATATATAGCGAGCGGATACGAGCAGGTAGGGAAATGTTATAAAAGGTTGTGCTATTGAGGGATTCCACTACATTAAGTATAGCTTCTCTGGTTCTTTTATTTTTCCTAAAACCAAACTGTTCTTCACCGACTTTGATGTCTATTTGTTTTTAATTCTTTTATGTATTATCTTGAGTAGTATTTTGGTTATTTAAAAATACATTTTTGGGTAATGATTTTGTTAAGAAAACATTGGTTCTCCAAATTTAAATGCATGCAGAATATCATACAAATCATGTATTATCTTGAATATTTCAAGGATCCATCGTTAAAAAAAAAGGCTTGGTACCATGATCGCAGTCCAACCCCCGTTTTCTTTCATTTCTCATTACGTCTACCTATGTATTTTGTGGTTAATTGATCTAAATATTATATAAATAAATAATCAATAATTAATTGAAATATTCATTATTTAGGGTTAGGGTTTTACACAACTAATCCTAACCCTAAATATAATTATATTTTAATTAATAATATTGATGAACATAAACTAATAAACATAGGCAAGGGAAATAATCACACAGGTAGGCACTAATTGACGCAACATGTGTTGGACTGCAATAATAGTACCAAAGGCTTTAAAGGGAAATAACCGTTAAAATTGTGAACAAAAATGGCGAAGATGGTCTGTTGTAAAAGAAAAAAAAATTACACAGTGTAATATAGGGTAAAGATCAGAACGACCTAAGCTTTCAGCTAACTCTCTTCATTTTTTTTCCAAATAAGAATAGGTCCTGAAATATGAGAATCCCTGCTCTTAGCTTGCAGGAACCACATTGAAATATGAGTATCCCTGCTCTTAGCTTGCAGGAACCACATTGAAAGAGCAAGTATTTGTACTTGAGTTTCCAAGTTTCTATTCTCTTCTGCTGATAATTGCTGCTTGTAAAATGCCAACATGTTTCTGCCCTTCAGGATTGTTTGTAGTATGCTTATTATTTATGTAATGTGATATTTCACATATTGTGTTCCCTGTATATTTCTTTTCTGGGCTTCAATTTTTTATTCACTCTCTCTTTAGTTTCTCTCACATTAGTTTCGAGAGATAAATACTTACCTTTTACGACAGTAGCAGAAGACATTGCCATAACAAGATTTTTTTCAAACAGGCAATTGGGTTGTTTCCAGACACCGGAGTTTCAACAAACGAAGCAAGAATTGTTTGCTTACTTCAGTTTTCAGATGAATGGAATGCAAGGTCAACTGCCTAAACCCCCAAATATTTGGCAGCATGTTTAGTTGTGCATGACTAAATGACCATTGACAATAGCACAGCCAGGTTTCATTTGAGCATGTCTCGTAAGACTTGTGGGCTAAATTAGAAATTATCCTTCTAACTTAACACTTCTGGTCAATGATGGGGGTGCCATTCTGCTTGCTGAAAAGGAAGCAAAGTTTCTGTGTTTTCTAGATGGACTACACGATTGCTTTTCTGAATGGGATAGATTAGAACATGGTTTAACCATTTAGAGCCACTGAAACGACACTGTCACTGGCGTAGCAATCTGACAGTGTAAGAAATTGTACTAAGTAATATCGCTCATAGGAAACAAGAGTTCTCTGCAAATACCAAACAAACAAACCACCAAATTCATAACAATGAACATCTGTGCAATAAAAATAAGAAACATGATCTGATAGATAAAATGAAAAGGAGAAGGATCAACATACTAGGAATAGCAGATATGAGGAGTAAAGACTCTGGCTGCAAGAAACTATATCAAAATTACAAATTCCTATACAGCGGAATTCACAGCTTTAGAGAAATTCACTGTGTGGGCTTTATTGTAGACCTGACATTTGCCAAGAACATAGTTCAGGTTACACATAAGAATGAACAATCAATATCGGACACGGTTACAATAGACCATGTAAACACAACATTTATTCAGACCTATGTAACACAACAAACAACGAAAACGAAAGAGAGCAATTTTTGGAGGATGTAAACAGATTAAAAAATAATAGCAACAATGAAGATGAACTATATATTTTTGGAGATTTTAACGCACATCTTGGCACAAATAGAGAAGGAATATAGGAATATAAAAGACCTTACAGCAACACAAGAAACAAGATTAGCGACAACGGTTATAAACTAATAGATACATGCATCCAGCACACCTTCTTTATAACAGACACCTTCTTTAAACATAGTCACAAGTGTACACATGGTATAAATGGAACAGCTAGGAATGCAAAAGCCAGAGGAAGACCTATGACCATACATCCTGAAATCCGAAATTGAAGACGCAGTTAAACATGCACAAAACAGTAAAGCACCATGAATAGACAGCATACCTAAAGAACTAGTAAAAATGCTAACAGTAACAGGTATAAAGTGGCTACACAGACTGTTCAATGTGATATGGAAGACACAAAAGACACCACAAGAATGGAATACAGCAGTGATTGTTCCCATCTGAAAGAAAAAAAGGCAGTAAGAGGAACTGCACTAAGTATAGAGGCATATCGCTCTTAAGCCACATAGTAAAAATCTTTAGCAAGATACTAGAGAGAAGGATGTGTGGATATATAGAACCACAGCTCAACAATACACAAATGGGCTTTCAAAAAATAAAAGCTGTACAGATGCAATCTTCGCCCTCAAACAACTTTCAGAAAGAGCGACAGAACATAACCAAGATTTATATTTGGCTTTCGTGGACCAAGAGAAAGGTTTTGACAGAGTGGATAGAGCACAATTACGGATAACATTACAGGCATATGGAGTTCCAAAACATCTGATAAACCTATGTCAGAGCATATACACCAATAGTCAATGATCAGTAAGAACAAGCACATCTGATAATTTTCAAATCCACTCGGGAGTGAGACAGGGATGTGTACTTTCCCCCCTATTGTTCATAACATATATAGATCACATCTGTAAAGTAGCAAAGACAACGATAGAAAACAATCTGAAGGATAACTTAAATGAATTGCTATTTGCAGACGACCAAGCACTAGTAGCATCATCAGAAAAACAACTACAAAGACAAATAGACAGGTTACATCAAACATGCCAAACCTTTAACATGAAGATAAATATAGAAAAGACTGAAGTAATGAAGATAGGAAGAACAGAAAGAAACACCAATATATATATATTGGAAACAGCAGACTTAAACAAGTGGCAGAATTCACATACCTAGGAAGCAATATAACAACAGATGGCAAAAGCAATTAAAAAAATACACAATAGATGTAGTAAAGCATACCACGCCCTAGGGCAAATGACACCAATCTTCAGAAACAAAAATGTACATTTAAACACCAAAAGAACACTATTGAAAACGATTATTATGCCAACACTGTGCTACCAATGCCAAACATGGACAACGACAGCACAAGACAAATGTAAACTTGTGACAGCTGAAATGGCATGCTTATGCAGAATCCTTGGAATATCACTGAGACAAAATGAGAAATGAGGTTCATTAGACAAAAAAACCAGCAACACCTCAATCTTGGTATATAAGAGCCAACAGATCAAATAGTTTGCACACCACATCAGCAGACAATGAAAACGATGGACAACCGAAATAAAAGTGGCGACAAATTCCACAATATACTAATATTCAGCACACACGGGGGCCATCTCTAGAGAACCTTTCTGCCCCTGAAAGGCAATAAAGTGTTTAGCAAATAGATAGATAGAACTTAACACATTTGACTTTTCTCATGACTTTCATTGGCTGTTCCCACAAAGTGACCAATTTAATTACAAGAAAAATCTAATGTTTCAATTTAAAAGGATGGACCAGACAAGACAGTGAGACTATATATTCAGTGCAAGACCCTGGGCACCCCTGTACTGAATAGGGCTTTGTCTAATCGCACTGCCAATAAACAATGTGACATGCTATTTCTGGTTTAATGCCACACAGTATTAAAGTCTTTTGTGCAACATTTCAAAACACAAATATATCAAAAGTTCTGAGACTACTTTTTTCCCGAAAAAATGTAAATAATGTGCTATACATGGATATTTGTTTAAATGCATGCATTATACGTTTTTTTTAAATGAAGACAAAATTAAAATAATTGGGGATTTTGGAAAGTGTCGCTAAATAGGGAAATTTGCTAAAACAGATGTGTTGTAACAGAGAATTCCACTGTAGAATAAAACAGTAATATAAAACAAGACAGAAATTGCACAGGTGTGTAAATTTCTCAACTAACATAAACACTGAATACAGTAGCACAGACAATGAGACATTAATTCTGTTTAGGTGACACACTTAAATAACATTCACACACAAACATGACAGAATCAGATGAAATATGCTCATGTTCCATTCTCCACAACTTTCAGGCATATAGTGTTAGGCCCATATTTTTCATTGACCTTCTGCATATCTAGGGATGATATAATCAGTATCAAGTCCACCTCCTTTACCATCCCAGGAGATCTGGGAATCATTTCCTTAATTTGATCTAGGAGCCATTTGTGATTTTTTTTTAAATATTTATAGTTAACCATTTCAATGTCACTTTCCACTTTATATTTGGTACGCAAATTACCTACGTTGTGCATATTTCTATCATAACTACAGCTGTGTCATCAGGGTACATAAGAACAATATTCTCCATTTCAAACAAATTGTGTCAAAACTCCACAAATTTTGAAAATTCCATAAAAAATCAGTCTGACATATTTCCATGATGTAAACACCATGATGTAAAAAGTCTGTGACGGCGCATGAGGCGGAGGAATCCAAATGGATCAACGGTTCAAACGGCGAAACAGCAAAGTATGTGGCGCACAAGAGGTACATTAAGGGCATAATGAATGCTGGCTGGCCACTGTGGAAAAGAATGGGACCTTACCAGGTACATCCCAAAGCGAGGCAATGAACCAATAACATCTGAAAATTAGAAAGCAACCTATTAGAATAGGAACATGGAATGTTAGAACACTACACCAGTCAGGAAAGCTAGAAAACGCAATATTAGAGGCAGAAGCATTAAATGTAGATATTCTAGGAGTAGCAGAAACGAGATGGAAAAATGCTGGTTATACAAGAAAGGACAAATTTAATTTTATACATTCAGGAGGAAAATACCATAAACTGATAATATAGTATGAATACTGATCAAGAAAGAAATAGAAAAATACATCAGCGGTTACTGGACATACAATGACAGAATGATGATGCTAAAGATCAAAACGAAACCTTTTGATCTAGCCATTGTACAAACATACGCACCAACTTCAGACTACACTGAAGATGAAATAGAAAATTACTATGAAGACTTACAACAACTACTTAAGTCAGTAAGATCAACAGCATTCTAATAGTCATGGGAGACATGAATGCAAACATAGAGAAAGGAAGACACAAGAACATTGCAGGTCAATTTGGACTAGGGACAAGAAATGTTAGAGAAGAAAGAACTTACACAGTTCTGTGAAGAGGACAACATGATCATATGCAATACCTTTTTCTGAACATGAAAATAGAAAAGTATATACATGGAAATGTCATGGAGACAGAAATAGGAACCAGATAGAATATATTTTTATATGACATTTTTATATTTTTATGTTTCGTTATATGACATTTAAGAAGTATGGAACTTACATATTTTACAGATTGAGACTGGGTCTATGTTTTTTGGATACAATAAGTTACTTTTATATTTTTTATTGTAGTTATATTTATTTCCCCAGTGATATCACATAATTTTTTCAGGAAACTACACAAATACAATAGATTTAGATGTGTTAAAGTGCACAAAACTGATATTTTCATGTTTGCCATTTTGGAAAATAAATAAAGCAGCACAATATTTGGTTTTAATGTTTTTCTGTTTTACAACCTTTTCTCATCTCCTGTATCATACATGCACAAACAAAACTCATGCCAATATATGCAATATTCAATTTCTTATTTAGATGTGCAAAATTATTTTAATATCTCTAATAATAAAAGCATTACGTTTTCCAAACACCCATGTGTGGTTGTTTTTTGTGTGAAAAAAAGTCCTCATCACATGCTCATGCCCCTAGTACGACAGGCACAGAAAAAAATTACACACATATTTGCAGTATGCAATTCTTTATTTAAATGTGCACAAATTATTTGAATATCTCTAATAACAAAACAGTTATTAAGTTTTTCAAACAATCACCAAAAGAAACCACAATTTTCAAAAAACAATCTGGTGGCAAGGGATAGACAGTGTAATTTTAATCTGGCTTGCTAAAAGTTAAACTTAAAAAGATAAAGCATAGAAGAAATAAAAATCCACAGATAGACACATCAGCACTAAAGCAACCAGATATACAACAAAAATACCGTGTAGATGTAAGGAATAGATATGAATATCTAATGACAGATTGTATGTATCATGTGACATAGATCATGTGATGTATTCTTTCCAGAATGTAGTCTTCCTTATGAATCTCCTGAATTCCCAGCGGACTCTGGCAAGTTGCCCCGCTTCCTCTAGTGACATGTGCATGCATTCCTGAATATCTCTTGTGCAATGACATCTTGGTTGGCCTCTGCCTCTACTGCCTTCTACCTCTTCTATGCCTTTTAACAATACTCATTCAATGCCATCGTTATTCTTCACATGGCTGAAAAAAAAACCTAACTCCTTCTTAATATGGTGTTTAAAAGCCAGCCTTCTTGATGATAACAATGCATGGAACAATACAGAAGTGAAAATAGACAATAAATCGGACAGTATAAGGAAAACTATTCAAACATCATAAGAAAACTTACCAATAAGAAAAGCCAAGAACAAAAAAACATGAATGACAGTTGACATATTAGAGAACCTGTCAGAAAGAAAGAAAGCTTAAAAATACCCCAAAATATTCACTTATAGACAATAATATCTGCAATATGTACAAAACAGTGAAAGAACAATAATTAGAAACAAAATGCAGAGAAATAGAGATATTACTACAACAGAAGACAAAAGAAATGCATAAGGAGATAGTATACAAATAAGATGAATCCTATAAATGCATTAAAGATAAAAGTGGAAAAATTATATTTAATAAAACATAAGTGCTTACAAGATGGACAGATTATGTGACAGAACTGTTTCATGACCAATGGAACAAAAAACTTACAATACACAACAATGATGGACCAGCAATACTGAAAGCAAAAGCAGAAAATGCAATAACATGTTGAAAGGCCACATGCCTAGACAACATAACAGCAGACATAATAAAAACTCTAATTGAATTTGGTGTGGAAAATATCACAGAACTTTGCAATGGCATATATGAAACAGGTCACATACTTAAAGACCTGAAATTATCAATATTTATAACATTACCTAAGAAGCCCGGAGCTGTTGATTGTACAGAACACAGAACAATAAGTTTTATGAGTCACATAACCAAAATACTACTCAAGATAATACACGAAATAATTAAAACAAAATAGATATTGAGGTTGGTGAAGAGCAACTCCATATTAGGAAAAATAAAGGAACCAGAAACGCTTTACTTAGTATCTGTCTATTGATAGATAATTATATAGAAGTTCAAAAAAGTATCTTATTTGCTTCATATACTACAGCAAGGTATTTGATAGAGTTCAACAGGAAAATTAATCAAATGTCTTCAAGAAATAGGCATAGCTGGAAAAGACATCAGACTGATTATAAATATATATTGGGAACAAACTGCATCAATAAGGTGTGAAAACAGCTGCTCACATGCAGGAAATAAAACTACACAGAGAATACCTTTATACATATAAAAGGAGTGCCAGGACTCAAGATCAGTGGGAAAATAATAAACAACCTGAGATATGCAGATGACACTGTTCTTTTAGCAGAAAGTGAACAGGAACTACAAAGACTATTAGATGAAGTTGATAAATCAAGTAAAGAATATGGACTGGATCCAAAAAACAAAAACCATAATAATCAGCAAAGTCACTGAAGAATAAGTGCTAAATATGACAATACATGAAGAGAAACTACAACAAGTAGAACATTATCAAAATCTCTTAACACATAATCACAAATGATGGCTAAAAGCATGTTAAATGACATGAGAAAAATATTAACATCTAAACAAATTACAAACATGCTAAATATGAGAATGATACAAGTGGGAGAGAGTAACATCACGAAATGAACAGGTTAGTCTAGCAGAGTGCATCACCAAGATGAGACAAAGGATGTTGGTGGTCTGTTGAAGTCAACCTTCACTGCGAAGATGGCACTTGATGATGATGATGAAAGGTAGAGAAAGCATGAACTCTAGCTACACAAAAGGTTACAGATTTAAATTAACCCTCGGCAGATTCAAAATAGAATATGGATCTTAGCAAAACAAGTCAAAAACAGCGACTCTAGTGTTCTACCAATAGAAGCGACACTCTGCAACTCTAATGGTCAATTGATTAAACCAGAAATTGAAACTTAGACCATTGAACTGGAAAGCCACTGAATTATGCAATATGGTGAGTAAGTAATTTATAGGAAGCTATAGGGGGTTGTTATAAAAATTAGAAGGCAAACTAGACGCAACATTAATCCATCTAACTCATATTGATTCAGTTCACAACTTGGTTGATAACTAAGATAATTGGTTATTTCAATAAACAGGAAGCAAATAATTCATACTGCACTGTAAATAATGAACATTTGTGCATGTATGAATAGCTTGCTTCAATAGAACCCTAATTTTGTAGAAAAGGATTTAACCTTTAGGGCTCTGAATTAAAAATTAAGAAACATCCCCTGGGACCTGAATTCTTTTTTGGAAAATTTGCGTTATTGATGGTGGGTGTTTTGAAAACGTGATAACTTTTTTGTTTTAAAAGATATCAAAATAATTTGTGCATATCTAAATAAAGGAGTGAATAGTGAATATAGTCATGTTTTTTGTGTTGTTGTATGTATGATATCACAGTTGTGAGCAAGTTGTGAAGTTGAAAATTCGGGGGAAAATCGCAAAACGCCATTTTCAAAATCGCAAATATAACGCCTTGACGACCCTAATACTGGAGCAATGTGTGGAAACATTGATAAAATCCTCATAAATACCTATACTTATTGTATATATATTGTTTTATATCAAAGCTAATATAATATGAACTAAAAAAACTAATAAAACGTGAAGAAATCGCATATAATGTCCGTCTGGTCAACACTAGGTCTATGCTGACACACAGCGTAATTATTGTCCATGCATGTGGCACCCCTGATACATATTATTTTTGTGTTTTTGAATGAATACACACACATTCTTATCAAATAACAACATATTAAACACAAAAAACAACAATTAAAACATGTAGTCACGATCACTTAGCCATGCCACGTGGTACTCAATTTGATAGTAAAATACGGCCCAAAAATGGCTTGAATTTTGTCTAGAAATTCGTTGACAAAACCAGCCGGCCTTCTCTCTTCTTGCAATTGTAATGTATAAAGGAATTTGACCTTTAAACTGTGACGTATTCCTAGCTTCGTTTGGCGGGTTTTATACGTCACAGGATGATTACTTCGTGAAGTTCCGTACTCGGGAATCGGGCCATATTGTATGTAGCCGATTTGCGCCAATAGGCACAATTGGGTATATACTCATTGGCGCAAATCGGTGCCTATAGAGGCCTAAAGGTTAATCCCATGAAGTTTCAAAATAGACTTACCACGAACTTCACAAACATTCATGCACTGTTGCGGCCTAAGCATAAAGAAGCAATAATTCCTTCATACTCTAGAAATGAGCAAATGTGAGTTTTGATACTAATTCTGTATATAAATTTTGATTGTTTTACAAAAAAAGATAAAATATTGCATGCTCAAGGCTACATTATACAAAAAGTTGTTGTATTTTTGTGGGAGCAAAGAGGTCAAGAGCTACTCCATCTTGTCCTTGATCTCTGATGCAGTCTCTATCCAAGGGTAGATAAGCTTTCCCGTTGCTAGGTTGGAAATAAACTGCCCCCATGAGTGAGTTGTACGAGTTCTTGGAGACAGCACCAATGTTGTAAGCTTGATCAACTGACAAATAGGAATCTGGCTAGTCTGAGATCATAATACAATAATTGTATAAATATAAAACAAAATAAAACAACGGGTTAGTATTTATGAGGCATTGATTATACAAGTCACATTTTAACCAGCACCTTACTTAGCAATAGAATTAGAACATGTAGAATTATTCACTTGAGATTCAAAGTCATTCAAAGTGTGTACTCAAGTCACTGAGAACAGACCAATCGAGACAAGGACTATTACAACAACAATGAACATCCAGTACAAGTATTGAAGTATCCTCAGTAACACAAACATATAACATCCGTATTCGAGATATACAAGGCACGAGGAAGACCAATAACTAGATGGACAGAGACAATCAAAGAAGCATTAAATAGACATGAGTGTACCATGGCCAATGCAATTCAAATGACCAAATACAAGAAACTTCAAATTTCCCCCACAATGCTTAGAGGCACAAAAGTGGAAATGACAATAGATAGATAGACTAAATTCTCCCTTATATATGTATTCTTCTATGTGATGTGTTCCTTACAAAACATCCTCACTACCAATCTTCTTTATCGTCTGCGTTTGCTGTATGATAAATCAATACAAAATTGTGTTATTTCCTCCGAGGAGCTTTACAAACATTATTTGTCTCGTTTATAGTGGAAATGTGTTATTTGCGACCTCTGTCCAAGCACATCCTATTTCGGGATGCTTTTATTTCAGGTAAGCTTTCCTAGCCTGTGACATCCTTCTTATCTATCACCAGGCAAAGAAGTAATATCTGCTCTGCGCTGTGATGATTTGTCACCCATAGTGCCCTTGGGCTTTTGCAGGCCAAAACATGTCCCTGAGTGGCAGTTTTCAAGGAGACAGTGAGCAAGGATTTAGACTTGGGTCAACTATGTCAATGAGGTGTGAGGTGTTCCTCTGCTAGTGAAAGTGTTTCATGTAATTTGATGACATTACTCTGTTTCCTCTAGTACTAATCCTTATTTTGGCTGTGAGCTTGGTTCTGGTATAGGAAATTATTCAAACAGTAAAGTTGTACTTGGGTTGGTTCACCCTCTTAGCTGAGGTTTCGCTCACCGACATTGTGAATACCTGGTTAAGTATGAGTTTCTACCCATATGTTCTTCATACAGGAACAGTATCCTGCCTTCCTTACTTTTCTAAAGCTTAAAGTTTGTTCTCATGGAGCTGCTCTCATGAGCTGTGCTATCTTTGCATGTACATAATAGATCAACTTTACTTGCTTTGCATGAATCAATAGATGTACTTTACTTCTTCACAGACGTGCTCATTATTCACACCTTAGTGAGCTTTAGGACATGACAACCCAACAGTACATGCCAGCTACTGTTCTGTGACAGTATATTGACTGTGGAGACAGAGAGGTATTAATCAGTGATACTATTTGCTTTGTGCAATCAATTCTTGTTTCATCTCGGTCTACATTGCTAGTACACAATCCATAAAGCGTTAGTCAAACTGCTTTGCATGAGCTTCGAAGTAGTCCATTTCCAAGGCACACTACAAGGTGGTGCTTTTAGGATCTTACTGGTAGTTATTCGTTAACCCTGGGATTGCACTAGAGCAATACATACAAGAGGGTAAAGTCAAAGGGAAGCGAGCAAGAGGTAAGCAGAGATACAAGTGGGAGAGTAACATCACATGATGGACAGGTTACAGTCTAGCAGAGTGCACCACCAAGACAGGAGATCTTGGAGATATGTTGCAGCCAACCTTCGTTACGGAGACGGTACTTAATGATGATGATGAATACATACAACTATGAGCTCCACTTTAAATATGCAAGCTTCTCAGTTCTATGCAAGATGTCCTGCTTCATTCAGTATAATAGGTCCTCAATATCCTGTGTCCCTTAAAGTCTTGGTCTGCCATACTGTTCTATTTCCTGGCAATTTTTCCTCCATGAATAATTGCTCTAGGGCATTCTGTCTTTGCATATACCAAAATAGATTAGCTTACATTTGGATGGCTCTGAGGAGCACATTTTCCTCTCTGTTCTGATCTATGCGTACAAATTGGGTCATCTCTGTCTATAATGATCTTAGAACCGTCAATAGCATTTTAAGTATACAATATTTTCTCTTACATTGTGCATGTCATTGCCCAAGTCACTAGAAAAATATAGCTTCTTAATAGTTGTAATTTCTAGAATATAGCTTCTTAATAGTTGTAATTTCTAGAATATAGCTTCTTAATATTTGTAATTTCTAGAATATAACTTCTTAATAGTTGTAATTTCTAGAATATAGTTTCTTAATAGTTGTAACTTTGTTTTCCTGTTTGCCATAGATTTTATATGTGGGATGTTTTATAGGGTCACCTGTTAACCACATTCTGATCTCTGCTGCACAGTCTCTTGTGTTGTTAATGGTTGCAACAAGATATTAAAAGTTATTGACATTATCATCATCATCATCATCATCACAGGCTGTGTCAGTAAGCATAAGCAGCCACTGATCTCCAGAACACTCTATCTGCAGCACCTGTGTATCAGGTAACATAGGCAATCACTGATCATCACTTTGCCGAAATCGGATGTGCTAGGCCTACAAGGCGCATAACGGTGGCACAACGTAATCACGCTCCCGGCGGAAATCGCACGGATATCCGTGATGGTTACAATGGAGCGAATGCACAACAAACAAACAAACTGATCTTCACAACACTATCTGCAGCACCCATGTGTCAGGTAACATAGGCAATCAATGATATGATATCTCCACAACACTTTATCTGCAGTATTTGGGGGGTATGGTAGTGTAAGCAGTCATTGATCTGCAGTACCTGTGTGTCAGGTAACATAAGCAATCATTGATCTCCACAACACTATCTGCAGTACCTGTGTGTCAGGTAACATAAGCAATCATTGATCTCCACAACACTATCTGCAGTACCTGTGTGTCAGGTAACATAAGCAATCATTGATCTCCACAACACTATCTGCAGTACCTGTGTAACAGGTAACATAGGCAGTGATTGATCTCCACAACACTTTATCTGCAGTACCTGTGTAACAGGTAACATAGGCAATCACTGATCTCCACAACACTTTATCTGCAGTACCTGTGTAACAGGTAACATAGGCAATCACTGATCTCCACAACACTTTATCTGCAGTACCTGTGTAACAGGTAACATAGGCAGTGATTGATCTCCACAACACTTTATCTGCAGTACCTGTGTGTCAGGTAACATAGGCAATCACTGATCTCCACAACACTTTATCTGCAGTACCTGTGTGTTTGGTGGTGTAAGCAGTCATTGATCTGCACAACACTATCTGCAGTACCAGTGTGTCAGGTAACATAGGCAATCAATGATCTCCACAACACTATCTGCAGTACCTTGGTGTCAGGTAACATAGGCAGTGATTGATCTCCACAACACTTTATCTGCAGTACCTGTGTAACAGGTAACATAGGCAATCACTGATCTCCACAACACTTTATCTGCAGTACCTGTGTGTCAGGTAACATAGGCAATCATTGATCTCCACAACACTTTATCTGTGGTACCTGTGTGTCAGGTAACATAGGCAGTCATTGATCTGCACAACACTATCTGCAGTACCTGTGTGTCAGGTAACATAGGCAGTCATTGATCTGCACAACACTTTATCTGCAGTACCTGTGTGTTTGGTAGTGTAAGCAGTCATTGATCTGCACAACACTATCTGCAGTACCAGTGTATCAGGTAACATAGGCAATCAATGATCTTCAACACCTGATCTGCAGTACAGTATATCAGATTCACTGCTGACCCTACCATGCCATGATATATATCAAGTACTCTCTCTCTTTGATGTAATATGATGTTCTAGTTGTTCAATAGGTAGTGCAGGTGCATAATCAATTTTTGTTGATATGCATTATTTTGGTCTTATTTACATTGAGGAAAAAATTTTAATTAATATATAACAACAAAATATTTGAGAACAAAACATGATCAAAATGCACATGGGAAATAGTTACAAAGAATAAAACCAGCCAATACCTTCATACTAAGTATAAGGCAGTTGTCATCATCAGGAACATGAGATATTGTCAACACAATGTTGCCTGTGGTGGAAACACAAGTAATGAAAACTTTATTGGACTCAATAAAAGACACAAATAAGGACATGAAAATGTGATGGTTAGAAATGATCACTCACTGGATATTTACTATATTTCATTAAATAAAACAATAGCAAAGAGAATCCCTGCTTTAGAAATGAGATGCTACAGAAGAATTTTACGTATATTGGGTCATTGGTGGGAAAAAAAGACAAATCAAGAAGTGTTAAGATCAATCACGTTGAAGAAGGCTGGCTCCTTAACAACATCTTAACAATAAAGCTGTTTTTTTGGTCATATAATGAGACAACAGCATGAAAAGATTAATAGCTGAAGGCAGAGTTGACAGCAACAGGGGGCTAAGATGATGATGGTGCAGTGATATATCAGATTGTTTAAACATCTCTCTAGCTGTGGCAGGTCAACTTATCCAGCATAAGAGAATCCATATGGAAGACCACATTCTGGAAAGAATATATCATGATGATGATGGATATTTACTGTAAGAATTGTTACTGTGTTCAACATACTCTGGTGTTACCAGCCACCAGGAAGTGGGGTACCAGGGCTCATGCTTTGGGAAGTTCAAGGAATACAGCCATCGGTACTGAGTAAATGTGATTGGAAATGCTAGTTAGACAGTTTTGGTTCAACCAATGACTGGACAGATGAGCACTTATGGGAAACCATGTACTATGATGCTGGTTCATATCTCCGCTTAACTTTACCTTACCATTCATATTTACATACTGGTTTAGATCTGTATTGTGATCAATAGGACATGCACATACAACATTCAGAAAAATTAAAAATATATTGTGTAATATGACCTTGTCATTAGAGGTGAGAAAGAGAGTTCTGCAGTGTTATATAACTCCTATACTAAAAGTTAAGATGGAGATAAAAAACACCGAACTGTCTTAGCATAATCACCAATCGGTGTCGAACCGAATCCCTTGAAAATACAGTCCTTTGGAAATCATCATTCTAAAGTGTAGCAATTTAATTTTTCCCGTTATTTTGATTAGTTGTCAACAGGATTATGAAATGTATATCAGCAGTTATGTTATAATTAAGTACAGCAATTATTACAGAACTTGTATGCACCTGGATTCGTCAGAATAAATCACCATAAGCATTCAAACATGCACCACCCTGTCTGGGTGGATGGTGAATGCCGTCCGAAAAGGACTTTGCTCATTGAACACTTTGGTCACCACTGCCATGACATCTTTATCTGAGTGGAATCCTTGTCCTTCTAGATCTTTCTTAAAGTGTTCAAAAAATTAGTGAGATGGCGATAGGTCAGGGCTGTAGGCAGAACTTCCAATAATTTCTGTGCTAATTATGTGCTTATTCTTGATGGGAACATGCAGATTGTTTTAAGTTCTTGTAGCTGTATTGCAGTATCCATCTTAGTGATGGCTTCTTCTGTCACAACTGCACATGCCTGACCCTCCTGAGGAAGATCATTTGTTACCTATCATCCTTCCCGAAACAGTCTTGCCCAATCCTTCACTGTTGTCTTCAAAACACATTTTCGGACATACATCGCCTGAATTATTTTATGAATGTTGGTTAGTCATTATCCTTCAGCTGTAACAAACTGAATCACTGGATGGATTCATTAGCACACTGTTGGTTGCATAAACAAAACACTAAGCATATGAAGAGAATGACCACATCACCATTTGTTCATCGATGTGTACTTATTTCATTAGATCAGTGATGACGTCATCACACTCCTTATTTTCTGGCATAGGTGATGCAGCATGTGTGGGTTTCATATTTGCTACAAAACAGATTATCTGTGTTAGATTTCACTCACAAATTTAGACCAGCTTATTACCATGTTTTACGATTGAAATATGTTAGCTATGTTGAAATGTAAAGCGAAGCAAATGATGTGTGCTTACATATGGACAGATGTTTTCCAGAAAATGAGTTAACGTAAACGTTATTGGCAATAGATAAAAATAAAATCTGGATGAGTTGTTTGATACTGTCAGTTCTTTCAAAACACAGACGAAAAATGTGAAAAACATGTGCATCAGTTTGTGATTTCAGAATTTTTGTGATTTTATCATTTTGAAAAAAACTTAAATCTGGATAAATAAAGACATTTGAAGACTTAGTTTGATTCGTACCTGACAAAAAATTTATGTTGTCTTGCCTACAGGATATATATTCAACTTTCCAGGAATTTTGTGCAGACTTTAACCGTTTGAATGCAATAAAGATTAAATCTTCAAACCATCTGGAAACTGAACACTTACATATAATGAGAATAAAATCAAGCCTTTGGTTTGGAATCAATCTTGACAGAATATATCAAGATTGATCATCACTGCAGAAATTGATCTGATGTAAGTCATGATTACTTTTGTTGTGCATTTCTAATCATAGTATACTTTATAAACTTAATTTTAATATAAATATGAAAGTTAATTTTTATTTCATCTTTCAAACATGAACATATTACGGGAATATGGTATGCAGGTAAAGATCAGCAGTTAGGTAAATAGGTATACAGGTAAATGGATGGATAGGAAGCTAGACAGATAGATAGGTCTGTAAGTGGAAGGAGGATGGATGGTCAAATTTATTTCTCCACTAACCTGCTACCAATCTTGGTGCAATGAGACGTGCTGCAATAGTAAAGATGGGTATCGATGTTATTGCAGCAACAATTCTTGATAGTAGACCTTGAACACTCAGAACCAGCAGTCTTAGCTTTGAGAAAGAAATGTTAACAAATATGTTGTTTTTAAAATAAACTTCTTGAAGCTAGCTATCTTTCTTTATTGACTGTGAGATATAAACTTCTTGGTGTAGGCTAGCTTTCTTTATTGTCTATTCCCAAGTGGATGATGGTCAGAATATCCATGCTTGCCGTTAAGCCGTGGTGGTGAATAGGAGCTTTAGTTATCTATCCACGGTCAGATGTGTCGCTGCATTGAATCTGTATTTGTTCAGGGTTGTCTTAATGTTCTAACCATATTGTTCTAGATCTTCATCTTGCCTTGTAACCGGTTCTTTTTATGTTATGTTTTTCTCTGTAGTTAGCTATAGTTCATTCTCATAAGGTATCCAAACCATTTTATTTGTTGTTTCTCGATGTATTCTGTGCATAATCTTATACCAATTCTTTTTATTTCATCATTTCTCATTTTGTCTAGTTTGGTCACTCTTGCATCAAGCTTTCTTTATTGGCTGTAAGAAATATTCTTTATTGGCTGTAAGAAATAAACTTCTTGAAGCTTTATTGGCTGTAAGAAAGAAACTTCTTGAAGCTTTATTGGCTGTAAGAAAGAAACTTCTTGAAGCTTTATTGGCTGTAAGAAAGAAACTTCTTGAAGCTTTATTGGCTGTGATCAGGAGATTGAGGTAAAACTGTGCACTGTATGGGAAGTAAATATTGACGATGAAAAAAGAAAAGGATTAAATAGCAGTTTTGACTAAAAATGTTCCTGTGCGATTGTCAACATAAACGGATATTTAGCCATTTTTATATGTTGCTGCGAGGAATAAACTTCCTTTCTTTAATGACTGTGAGAAATAAATTTCTTGTATATTTTTTCTTGTAAACTTCTTGAAGTGAATTTGAATTTGACTTCTTGTAGTTTTACTTTTCTCATCACATGCCCCTACTTATTTATTGGCTGTGAGAAATAAATTCTTCAAGCAAATGTTATTTCTTTATCGACTGTGAGGAATATACTTCCTTTCTTTATAGATTGAGAAATAAACTTCTTGAGTAAACTTTTTTCTTCATTGGCTGAGTAATAAATTTCTTTAAGTAAATTTTCTTTACTATTGACTGTGACAATAAATAACTTCCTTTCTTTATTGACTATGAGAAATACACGTCCTTTTTTTATTGACTGTGAGAAATACACTTCCTTTCTTTATGAACTGCGAGAAATATGCTTCCTTTATTTATTGACTGTGAGAAATACACTTCCTTTCTTTATTGACTGTGAGAAGTACACTTCCTTTCTTTATTGACTGTAAGAAATAAACTTTATTTGAACTATTTTATTAAAAAAATACATTGCATTGAGAATTATACATGGTACGGCCAATGTTCTGCAGGATCACCACTGAACGCAGATGAGTCAGCCCTGTTTACAGAAAAACCCAGATCTTAAACCCATGGCCATAACATTTTGAAGCAATTTTAAACAAGCCATAAATCTAAAGCGAAGAAGCAGTAGATCGCATACCACAATATAACACAAGAGAAGAGCTTGAAATCAATCAATTTAGTGCCATGATGCATAGGTGATCATGCTTCTCCACAACTCTCTGTCTCTTGTGTTGTTAATAAGTTCAGTTGGTGACTTCTTATTGTGCCACAGTGACAACCCATCCAGAAATTTCTCTCTTTGTCTTCTTCTGTCTCTTCTCCCCTTGATCTTTTTGGTGGTTACTAAATGAAGTTTTACTTTTCTCATCACATGCCCCTAAAAATCTTAACTATCTGCTTCTAATATTTGCTACAATTTGTCATTTTACTCCAGCATCTCTGAGAACTTCTACATTAGCTTGAGAGCTTGGCATACTACCAACAAATCAAGAAATAAAGACTGCTTTTGGACAAATGTCACATGGAATAATTCCCGGTAAAGATGTCATCCAGTAGACATCTACAAGATATGAGGAGAGGTGCTTGTCCACAAGTTTACAAAGATTTTTGTGCTGGAATGCAGAAATCCTGACTCAAGACCTGAAAGATGTCTCAAATATCCAACTATATAAAGATAAGTGAAATAAACAGTCCTGTGACAACCACCGAGGGATATCGTTGCTATCGATAGCCGGTAAAATATTAGCTCGTGCAATGCTGAACCGACTTATACAGACACTCTCAGATGATCTTCTGCCTGAAAGTCAGTGCAGATTTCGTGCAGGTCACAGGACAGTGAACATAATCTTTGCTGCCGATCAACTCCAAGAAAAAATCAAAGAACACCAAAGGAAACTTTTCACAACTTTTGTAGATATCACAAAGGTATTTGATACAGTGAGCAGAGATGAGTTGTAGAAAGTGTTTGTCAAATTTGGCTGCCCACCAAAATTTATCAACATAGTGCGATAGTTCATGATGGCAGCTGTTTTCAGCGATGAAGTGTCAATACCAGCCTTTCCTGTAACAAATGGGCTCAAACAAGCATGCGTTCTTGCTCAAACACTGTTCAGCCTGTTTTCTGCCATGCTGACAGACACATCTAGATCAAGTGAAAAAATAGGACAAATACAAATATATATATATATACATATAACAGATACACACACACACACACACACACACACACAGTATATATGATTGAGTGATCACAATTACTTCCATATTTCGGTTAGACATGTTTGTGTGTTGTGACCATTTCTATTCATCATCTTTTGATGTTTTGTGCATATCTTGATAAAGGCCTTTTGGTCAAAATGGTGAAAATGTTTTGCGTATTGTAATTTGTATGTTTTCTTGTTTGCACACCATAACCCCCTAGCTTTAGTGATGTCTGTGGTGTCTAAGTGGAGCGCTATAAAAATCCGCGTTTTACGTAAGTACTATTATACATTTAGAATAGGTCTTTTAATAGGGCAAAATAAAACACATCGAAAAAGGATTATTCGGTATAATATAATTCTATACAATTTTCCTTGTGACCTATTTAATGCAATGATTTAAATTGTAACTCATTAACAAGCTTCAAAATTTGCATTTGAGTTTTCATTAATGTCAATCTCATGCTATTCTCAGTATTTAATTTGTTTCTTTCTTTGGTATTCAAATGAGTAAGTATTGAAAATCTACTCTGGCAGAGATATTATCCAAGCAAAAGGGAGTAAAACTCAAATTCAAATTGTTTTAAAATATTATTTTTAGTTTTCTGTTTCAGCAGGTGACCCAACAGAGAAAATTTCGTGACCCAAAATAGGATATTGACCCATTGACAAGTATACTTACCAAAGCAAAAACAGCATAATAGAGGGCTGTTGTGGGAAGTAGAAACAGAAGAATAGTAAACAGCAATGTTCCAAAGAATAACTGATCTATATTGTACGAAGCAGAGTCCACTCTTGATCGTAAAACATTCCACTTTTTGCCTCTAAACAACCGCCATAAAGACCTCATCACATAGACCTGCAGGTTGAAGATCCTAAGAGAGAAAATGTGTAAATCATTCATGATTACAATATGCATTTCCTCAACTTTCATTTACCCCATATGCTCTCACATATTCTATTTTAACTAATATAAAACAGTTATGGTACATTCCTGGATAAAATGTGTACCTTTTTTTGAGGAAAATGAAGTGGAATAAAGGAGAAGGGATAGACAAATCTGTGTTGTTTTTTTTCAAGGATATTTCCCTTGTGGAATAGAGGAGCCTGAAACCCTAGTCGAAAGTGAACTTGCTTGCTATCACCGGGTTACAGCGTGCCAGGTTCAAAACCACGTCTGGACAAACACAATTTTGGGTTGTGACTTCTCGCTTGACACGACCATTCCTCCAGTCAGCTGTAAATGATTATCAGATGCATGAGCTAGGCGAGGTAAAGACAGCAAGGAAGGGAACTGGCCACCCCACCAAATAGTTGCTGTGGCTTAGTACATGAAGAGTTATCTTCATCCCCGACAGCAGGTTGCTGCCATGGGACTCATCTTTTTACCTTTTTTCGTTATCCATTGGCAGGTGGATGTTTATATTTATATAGTTAAAGACTAGGAAAGGGAGAAATTTATTAAGGAAGGTTATATGAGTGGGAAGAGACTAAGGTTAGGGGAGTTGTATGGGTAGGAAAAGACTGGGGTTAGGCAGATGGCCAATGTCTGCTGATTTCTTCAAGTATGATGTAGAAAGGGTTGACGATGCTGCAGTCTAGATTGCCACATGAACTCAGCCAGGTAGCTTTTCATGTGGTGTCATACTGTTCCGCAGCACTTCTTGTTCAGCCACTTGACACTTCCCCACATTCTATCAACTATTTAAATGTGTTCCCCTTATATGAATCTAGTTATACCTGTAATTCACTGTCAGGTGCACAAAGCCGGCTCTCTCAATCTCTTTCGTGTAGTACCCTCTCCAACATGGATCCAGGCTGCACACTTAACTATTACCCTCAGTGGGGTTTCGGCACTTCTGTTCTTCACCGCCAGCAGGCAGACCTCCCGTGTCTCATGACACAGACCTTCAAATATCCACAGCTGAGGTTTGGTTCATTTTTGTCTTTCATTTGGCGAATAGGCTCTCATCAACCTTTATGATCTTCCCTCTGTGATGCAATGTTGTGTTATTGTGTTACACTACTTCACAGAGATTTTCATTAAACGCAGGTATGCGTCATCCTCAACTTATCCACTGTTGGTGCTTCTTAACATTGCACTTCCAGCGAATCCACAGTGTAGTAGGATAAGGTCATAAGATGGCCTTGCTTGCATATCTTTGCATCTGGGAGCACTGCTCGCAACTGTAACATTCGTACTGCATCTTGATCTGTCGAAGGCAGGCTCAACAAACTTACAATGGTCATTTTGAATCTAGGACTGAGCAGGCAGTCAGTGATGTCACAAAATTACACTACATTTCGGTGTGATGCAGATTTGATAAAAAGTGTGAAGGTAGACCCATTATCTTAGAATGTACCAAATTTGTAAAGTCATAGAGGATTGACCTCATTATACTTGGGTGTTATCATAAAAAATTTTGCAAACAAGATGTGACAAGTTAGATATGAACCATAGCCTCTTCTGCACAAGACAAAAGTCTTAACTATGCCAGGGAAACCTTGTTTGTCTAATGAATTATGATACCCATAAATACTCAGTCTTCTTCAGAAAAAGTTCACAAGTAATACATGCTAACAGTTTTTGTAGTTTTGGTTAAAAGACACTGCAGTATTTTTAGTGAGCATTCCTACCTATGAAGGGTTTGTTGACCAAATCATGAAATCATCTTTATGAACATTACTACATAGGGTTACCATAACTTTTAAACTTGAAACCCAGAACAATATCTTTATGAGGACTACTACATAGGGTTACCATAACTTTTAAACTTGAAACCCAGAACAATATCTTTATGAGGACTACTACATAGGGTTACCATAACTTTTAAACTTGAAACCCAGAACAATATCTTTATGAGGACTACTACATAGGGTTACCATAACTTTTAAACTTGAAACCCAGAACAATATCTTTATGAGGACTACTACATAGGGTTACAATAACTTTTATACTGCAGATGAAACTGTCCTTTTAGCAGAAAATAAAAAGGGACTACAAAGACTAATAGATCAAGTAGATAAATCAAGTAAAGAATATGGACTAGATATAAACATACACACAAAAACCATGATAATCAGCAAAGCTGCAGAAGAACAGGTGCTAAACATAAAAATAAATGAGAGATACAACAACAAGTAGAACAATACCAATATCTCGGACACTTAATCACAAATGATAGTAGATGTGAAACAGAAGTTGAAAAGAGAAGAGGAATGGCCAAAAGTACTTTCAATGACTTTAGGAAAATATGACATATAAACAAGCCAAAAATGAGAATTATAAAATGCTACATATATTCTATATTAATGTGTGACTAAGAAATATGGACAATGAAGAAATAACTAGAATACAGAAGTTATGCCTTTGAGATGTGGATATATATAAGAATAGCGATAACTTCATGGAAAGAGAAGAAAATGAACAAAGAGGTTCTAATACCACTTGATATGAAAAAATAACTATTAAAGGATATAAATATCAAACAAATAAAGTATTTTGAAGATATTAAAGACATGACACGTTGAGGGACCTTACTTGAGAGTAAAGTCGAGGGGAGGACAGCAAGAGGCAGGCAGAGATAAAAGTGGGATTTAGACATCAATCACATTCTATGGGGAGGCAATTGCCATGAAGTGGACAATAAATATGTCTGATTCAGAGACACCTACTATAGAAGACTAAGAGATGAACATTTCAACTACAAGTTCCAAGTGTGTGCAGCCAACCTTCATTGCGGAGAGAGCACATAATGATGAGATTCCATAAACTATTATCTATATACTAGATCTAATCTAGATGGCTGTTAATACAGTGGAATCCTCGAACACATTATTTTATTACAAATTTCTCTATATATCTACACTTTTTTAATTCCCCAATTATATTTATTCCATACGATTCAAAAAAAAAAGAAACGTAACTTTTTAAAAGTACTTTTATAAAAGATATTTGTTGACTAGACATTATTCAACCTATCGACTGTGTCCACCTGGTCATTAATTTCTTGTGGTTACCTGAATTGTACTAACCATATAAATTGTGAGGTCATGAAAGAGGTCAAGGTCAAAACAATATTTTTTGCAATAACTCTGGACAGGTTCATGAGAATCCTGTGAAACTTAATGAACACAAAACTCGCTGACCATATTTTTGAATGCCTACAAAATATTGATGGTCCTCAAATAAATTCAGTTGAAAATTCTATGCGCAAGTATGGTTTATCTCATTACAGAACAATGATACATCATCATTGGATGTTTATAGACTGGACAATCATAATGTAGTGGCCAGAAAATTTACTGTTGTTAGAAGCACCATTAGTCGCCTTTGGGGATGATTTCAACAAACTCGCTCTGTGGTAGACTGGAAGCGCAGTGGAGTACCCAGTCACAACTCCTGCCAAAGACCACTTCATACAGCTGCATCACCTTAGTAATTGATTTGCATCTGCGTCCTCCACAGTCCAGTCAATGCCAGCAGCCCATTGAATTTCAGATGAAACGGTCAGAAACTGGCCACACAATGCTGTCTTTGGGATAGAATACCCTACAGAGGTCCTGCTCTTACAGACCGGCATCGCTAGACCGACTGCAGTGGGTGAACCAGCATCGCCAATGGACCATTGGGAATGACTGGAGACGGGTTTGGTTTAATGATGAATCATTTTTGTGTGCTCCAGCAACATGATATACGGAGAGTAATTTACACTAGAATCTGTGAGCCATCACATGAGACAGCGTTGATTAGGCTCTTCCATGTGGTGGTGGAGGTGTATTGATGTGGAGGGGGATCAACTTCATGGGAAGAAGTGACCTGATTCAAATTGAAGGATGCCTAAATGCAGAATAATATGTTGCTGAAGTTGTTTGTCCTAGTGTCTTTCCAATTTTGGCTGCACGAGGGTCGATTTTTCAGCAGGATAACACTCGACTTCATGTGGTCCAACTCATCACCCAGTTCTTCGCTGACAACAATGTCCAGATAATTCCATGGCCAGCTATGTCATAAGACATGAACGCCATTGAACACTTATGGGATGAATTTGACAGATGACTCTGCCAGCAAGACGTGGCTCCAGCCAATCTCCGACAGTTGTCTCTTGCACTGCGGCAAGAGTGGGCAGCCATAACACAACAAATCCAATGGTTAATCGGATCCATGTCATGGAGATGTCGTTCTCTGATAGAGGCCATAAACCTTACTGAAATTGAGGCCTCAGTCACAAAGAATACAAATCCAAACCAAATTTAATGAACATCATTTCATTGTTAACATCTGAAAGGTTCTTCATGCCAAGGTTGAAAAATTAATTCTGTAAAATAAAATTTTGGGACACGTTTACAAATTTGGTGTCCATTAGCACTGCAATAATATTGTGTTTCTTTTTTTATGAACAGTATATATTGTTTGTACTGTATATAGCAAATTTCTGTTATTCGTACATATTTTGTTGGACTGGACCAAGTTGTTATAACGGGATTCCACTGTAACTATCATACTAACTGTTCTTGATGTTTTTACATGTATTTTTTAATGTAAAACTGAAAGTTTAGTTAGCAACATTGTAAAAACAAAGAACTTATTCTCGCCACCAGCTAAGCAGTGCCAGTTATTACTTGCTATAGAGCACTAGTGTCAAATATTGCCAAGCAGAACAGTGACATTTAAAATATACCACTATAAACACATTTTGATTGTTAATTATTATTTCATTAAATTATCTGTGCTTTCATATTTGTCACTAGATACAACTTTAATTAAACCTAGATACAACTTTAATTAAAAACAAAATAATTGTTTTTCTTTTTTCCAAAACACACAGGCAGCTTTGTTGGGAATGTCATTGGCAGATCCCTGACAATCACATACAGTTGTGAAATAACAAGATCATAACAAATGTGCTGCAAACATTGAATTATACTCAATACATCTGTATAGCACATCTGAATATATATACAGATATAATACATCTGTATATCAGACTGGAAGTCCCCCACAACTATATTTGTTGACATGTATGCAGCATCGCTGAGTGTTTGTGCATGTACCCGAGTGCGCACTTAGACATAAAGAAATGCACATGACAAATTATGTTTTTTTTATAGGAAAGGAAATTCATTAAAAAAACAGGACAGAAAAAAACAAGCAGGGACAGGCTTCAAAAAAGGGATAGGGACAGTGCTTCAAAAAAGGGATAATCCCAGTTAAGCCGGGACTAATGGTTATCTTACTCCTGCAGATGATATGATAGGAACGACCTTTACACTTACAATAAATTAAGAGTGGGATTAGCTCAGTTACTGATGTACCAGCTGTTATTCAAAGAAACTAGATTAAAATTCAGGGATGGCATATCTCTGATTAACCTAACAGTACAAATAGGTACAAGAATCTCACAGTTGGGAAAGGTTACAGCAAACTGTGCAGGCACTATTTAAAAAATACTGAGAGTTAGAATATGGCTCACACAATCTACTGCTAGTTTGCATGTTATGACAGTGATTCTTATCCTGGAGGCCCTTCTAGAGGTCTGTGGACTAAATGAAAATTGGTCAATTCTGGCAAATGGGTCTACCTTTATTTGCAGAAAGTGAAATGAAATAAATTTTCTGTCATTATTTCCCTTGTCTATATAGATATATTTATCGATATATTTAATTTGATGGTTGTATGGGTAAAGCTCGGAGTGGGTGGAGCACACGGGAGGGGGGGGGAGAGCTTTCAGTGGATGACATATGCATCTCTGCAATCAGCAGCAGTCCTTGTGACTTAACAGACTTGCTACACCTCTAACAAACTTAATATTATGTTAGCCATTTTGTATCTAAGAATCAGCTGACAGTCAGTAGTGTATCAAAATTTTAGATAGATGCAGATTTTATAAAAGGTTGAATGATAGACACGTTTGCCAGGATAGTACCAGAAAATTTAAGAATTTGTACAGCTACATTTTTAACACATTGATAAATTTGTTAAATTTGACAAATAAACACAGATATCAAAGAGAAAGGTCAAAAAAGGGACAAATACTGGACAAGTTAAAAAAAAAATGTTCACAAAATTAAATAAATGCCAAGTAATTAATTTATGGATATTTTCATATCTTAAATATTGTGGAGTTTGCTTAAGGAAAAGATATTTATACAAGAGTCTGATATGTGGTATGTAATAATGTAAAGGTTCAGAACCACTGTGATATACAGTAAACTTGTATATGCCTTTTCAACACAATTCACAATTCAGAAACAGACACAATTCACATTGAAATAGAAGACTCACTTTGCAGCATACACATAGAAACAGTAAATGTGCAGTGTAAGCATGGACAGCACATCTGCTACAAGGCACATTTGAGCGGTCACACCCAGCACACCAGTAGAAGAACATGTCCATATCACAGAAGGCATGACATTACGTAACAGTGTTAAATAACCTGGAGACAAGGAAGTAATAAACAAGAGTTGATGTGATTATATTTACATCATCATCAGGTAGCATATCCTTGACAGGACATAGCAGTTATCACATCCTTTTTAAACTTATCGATCTTGAGAGAATCTTCCTGCTTCTGTGTTTGTTCAGGTGTTCTTTGATATCTTGCGTCCATCTTTTTCGTGGCCTACCTATTTTCCATTGCATGTTATCATCCTCTCCATTATGACCTTTTCTTAGATGTCATGTCATTTATATGGCCAAAAAAAAAATTGGTAGCATCCACGACATAGCTATCAACCCAACATTTGTTAGCTGTGGTGATGTTCTAGGCAATATAAATACGTTCATTAGTTATATATTGTATATATGACCAAAATATTGTCATTGTCTAGAGAGAACCTTGTTGTTCAACCAGTTTAACTTTAAATTCCCTAAGAATATCCCTATTGGTGATCTTTTTGGCCCATGGCATTGTGAATATTCTTCTATAATATTTCGTTTCAAATGCTGCAATTTTGTTTCTCACTATATTGGTGAGTGTCGAAAATTGACATTTATACATTATAACTGGGAATATACAGGCTATAAGGAAATTTAGTTTTGTTATTTTGTTGAGCCCAGCCATATTTTTTTTAATTTGTATCAGTTTATTGGATGCAATGGCCAACCTCCATCTGACTTTTTCATATCAATCCCTGTTGCTGCTAATAAGAGAACCAAGGTATTCAAAACTAGTAAATTTCTCTAGTTCTCTGTTATTGAGATTGTGAACATGTTAGTGGTTTTGTTGCTTGTCATAATCTTGGTATTATTTTCATTCAAAAATAGATTTTGTTTTTTTACTGTACTCTTTGATGAAATTTATGAAGTATTTTATGCAGTGTTTGCTGTGGGACAGTGAATAAATGGCCATTTGCATCTTGCAGACATCATTAAGCACATAAAAAAAGAGCATTTTCTCTTAGGAATGGAAGACTTTCTAGGCCATCATGTCATGTAACGTGATGTGAAGTAGACTTTTTAAATAGAGAAACAAATATGGATGACGGAAGACAAACTCTCAAAAGTGAAAGTCAGTAGAGGAATGGATAGAATTTAATTTTTTTTTTTGTTTCACTGTTTCTTCTTGATGTTGATACTAGTTTTGTGTGTCAACCAGTATATAAGTATTTTACATTCTTTATTTTAAACCATTTTTAATTTTAATTTTGTCCATTTTTCAGCTTATCTCTTTCACTCTCGAATGATTTGTTTTCTTTCCCCTTCCAACCCCCCCCCCTTTTCCTCCTATGTATTATCTATTTCTCATCACTTTACAATCCGTGCTTTAACATCTTATCTATCTCTATAACATCTTCTTCTTCTGCACTCAATTGCTAAACATCCAGTCCAGTATTGGTCATGTATAAATCGGTTTGTTTAAAGTCATCCTGCAAGACTTGTTTTGCAGAGAAGCTCCTCTCCAGACTACATCCTATTAATCTGTAGAGGTTGAGAACGAGTGAAGAAGAAGAGCTTCCTCTTCAGTAAATGCCCAAAGTTTAGGTAGTAGATGATGTATTTCATTCATTTGCAGACAATATATTTTAGGATATTAGTCGGCAGAAATCTTGAACAACAAATACATAACATCCCATTTACCTGTCCATAAGTATATGTGGTAGATGAAGAAATGTCCCAGAAATTTGGTAAGCTGTGCATTCAGCTTCAGACCTGCTGGTGACCCCATCAACCACTGGATAAGGGTCATCAGTTCTCTAGCTATGTCCTGTTTAAATGAAGTACACTTGAGTAATTTCTTAGAATCACATCTTGTGAGTAACATAATTTAAACAATTATTGTTGTGATTTGATGACTAACTGCAGAACAACATTGTTGGCACTTTTAGATACAGGCTACTTTTCTAATCAGTAAAAATAAACAAAAAATTTTAAAAGTTATCTTATCTGAATTTCTATTATTGAGTTCCTTTGTAAATGTGCATTTTCTTGAAGTGAAAAATGTAAATGTGTTAATTTTCTTTAACTACATGTAATATTGTACAACAGTTTCTTCTGTTATTACTTATGTATAGATTTCAAATTATAGTGACTATTGCTTAATACTCTGCTGACCAAATTTGACTGCTGTCGAATTTCCATTATATACCCTTGGCGACCAACTTCACTGATCGTCAAACCCATTATGATACTTCAGAAATATGGCAACTGTAGCTGTAATAGTGCTAAGAATAGCTCATCTGGAATGGTACATCATTCAAAAATAGCAGCACCCATGAAATAAGTTACTCAACATGTTTTTTTTTTTCAGTTTTACTCTAGAAAAATCTGATACTGTAAGATTTTGTGATATATAGAAAGTAATGTAAACCAACAGCCAGCATTATAAAAAGTACAATTTCAGTCTACAAATAACCCTAGGGCATTCAAATTCAAAAAATGCAAACATTTATTATTACACACAGAAAATTTCAATGCTGGATGACATGAGATTGATTTTATATGGATTTTTAAATACTACCCCTGTCACTGTCTCAAAAGTTTGCAAACACTCTTGGAAATGGGAGATACATACACTTTGGATTGCTGGTCAGAAAAGTGTTGACATATTCAGCTACTGTACACTCATAAGTGTATAGTTTCATCTTATCTTAAATAATGTTAGTAACGCAGGAAACAATATTATTATGTTTACCAATGAATCTGTGCATTGGAGAGAGAGGTCTGGCTGGGGTTTTATAGCTAGCCCTGGTGGTACTCACAGCTGAGCATATGGAACAACTACATTGAGTATGAGGCTAGAAGTTGAAACAGTTACTATACCCCTCATGTGGCTCTCTGAGACTCTATTTACTAAAAATGTTATCTTGTTTCAAATTCTTACTTTTATCTTCAGTCTTACTTTTTCACGAGCTGTATTACAGGTTAGTACACATTTGATTTAGGGAGTCAACAACTAGGGACGTGCTGGTGTGTGCAGTAATGAGAGAGTGGATAGACTTTCATCTAAGGCATCAATAGACTGGGAGTTAATAATTGATAAGAGCGATGTAACAAAACTGCCTCATGAGCGCCTGCTTGGTGTGGACATCTACTGATGACAAATCAAGGATGAGATTTGAAGAACTGGGTAACAAATGTGGTAGCAGGGATAAATGAGAATAATGTTTAACCAGCAGGCCACTCGGAGCATCAACATGCATACCCTTCATACTTATGGGTTTACCTGGAGTGCAATGATATCGGCCCATAACGATAACCATCTTATATTGCCACGTGTGCAAGAGAAACATATTTCTAAAGATAATATTTTCAGCTAACTATTTGCTCATATTCTCTTATACACTATAAAATGATGAAGAGGATGCTGAAAAAAGATAATGTACATGTCCAGAGAATGATACAAGTGAGGGTGACTAAGGAAAGGGGGGAAAGTGTGTTCTCACTGGAAAGACCAGAAGAGCCCACAATCAACAACTACTGAGACGCTGAGCTTATATACTTTTAGATGGCTGATGGAATGGCAAGCTGAACATTTATGGAAATGCCCCTTGAGCAGTGATGCAGGTTCCTAATCAAGAATAAAGAATCAATAATATACTCTTTAAAAATGTTTAGATAGTGTTTATCACTGTATTTTATTGCATCTGATGTGTTGTTTGTTTGAGAACCCCAGGATTTGCGAGCAATTAGCTCTTACTTTTTATGTGTAGTGGGGTGGTTTTTCTGAATTTTATTTCATACCCAGAAGACTTCAGCTTTCAGTTAAGTGATATGCCTATTGAAGGGGCCTTCTACCCAGAGGGGGTTGTATCTAATAAAGACCTTCTTCTGTTCCAATGTAATTTATCCAGTCAGGAATAGACTATAATGACAAGAAGCAACAATATGACAATGAATATTTATACATCAGTGTATGCCATGATTAATTCCACCTTCAGATGATGTGAATGACATTGTTCAGAACTTTTTTCCAGTCTGACAATCTGTGTGTTGTTAACTGTGAATAGGGCACCAGTATATATATATATATATTCTATGTTAGCAACAACAATTCCCTCATAGTGCAAGGAGATGCTTCAAATGTCAGAAGCTAAAATTAATCTCAACAAAAAGGTTTTACATACACTGGCTATAATGTACACTAAAATAAAAGGTTACTTTTAGCTATACAGTAGATTTTCAGTCTTCATTAGGCTGAACACATAGGGACAGCAATAAATTTTATTCAAAGCATCACTGTTATTAAATTAAATACAATTTATTGTTGTCCACCATCTTTTGATATGACAAACACATACAATGAAAGGATGATACTTACGTCTGCCCAGTCTAGGATGTATGAAGAAATTTGATTAGCCAGTCCATAGTATGAAAATAGCAAGATCACAGCTAAACCTATACACGTGTCCACAAATTGTAGCCCACAACAATTGTACAATCTGGCACAGTAGACAAAGAGTATATATAAATATATGACAAACAACATACAAAGATTATTGAGAAAATTCTGAAAAGGGAAACAAGATACATCTTTAGGCATGATTTATGGGTGTATTTATTGTTATATACTGGTATCTTCTTCTTCTTCAGCGTTCATTCTCAAACTACCGCTGAATTCTCTTGTAGCAGGACAATGGTCCTATTAGATTTCCAGCAGAATGTAGTACAGAGAATGGAAATGCGTTGTGTCGCCACTTTATTTGCGTCAATGGCCAGACACATCCGCCCTCTGCAGGATGTTATATGTGAAATAATGGGAACATAATAAAAGACTTTACTGTCTTTTACTGGACATGTGCAACTAGTACTGGGTAATGTTTCTTCGTAAGGGAAACATTCCCAAGTCAATTCGGTTATCAATATTTGTGTCATTTTGTTTATTTTGAACATTATTAGTTTCTAGAAAAAGTTCCTTTTTGGACAGATATGAAGAAATGTATCCCTTTTCTTTGTTTTTTACATATTTGTTTATCTATAGTTAGATTTTTCTAGTAACCTTTTTATCTTAATTTGTATTATCATTTATTCGTTTGGTTACTGCGGCACCCTCCATTTTCTTGGACACCCTCCAATATTTTGGTCATTTATACAAAATAGAAAGTTTAGTCTCTAAAGCACAATATAGTAAAGTGAACAAAAATATAAGATGCAAAATGAAATAAACAAAAGAGAAATGGATTAATGGATAAACAGCACAGGAGGCAAATGTCGTATAAAAAAAAAACTAACACAACCACAGAAAGAAATCAATTATAGAAGACAAAAATGACAAAATGCTAAATGAAAGGCCACAAATAATTAATAGATGGACCTAATATTTTAAAGAATTATACAAATGTACAACTCAAGACCAAATACTTGACAACAGTTCTGTATCATATCTCAGGAATATGTATTATCCAAAATGTGATATGAAATATGGGCAATATTTTCCCCACAAATTATTTCCCTTGTCTAATCGGCCTATAATTACCGATCAGTAGTTTGGGGGTCCAGATATTTATTTTAGAAGGGTTGTATTGGTGGGTCGTTCACTGGATGGCAAGCAGGTGGGGTGTGTGGGGAGGGGAACTCTCAGTGCGGTGCGAAAATCACAGAATACAGCAGCCGTCATCGTGACTTTAACAGAACTGTACATTTATAACAAACTTAATATGGGGATCTTTCTAGCTAGTGGTTGAGCTGTTCGCCGTGCGTTCAAGAGGTCATGGGTTCAGATTCAGAGCGTGTCATCTTGTTTACAAGGTGCATTATAATCCCTGTGGATTATCGCTTTAAGCTATGGAGTTACGAGCTGTAAGTGGTACTCTTGGCAGGCGGCATGCTGCTTCGTTGAGAATGACAGAGTACATATGGGAAACCGAGTACAGTGAAGTCAATCCTCTATGACTTTTGAACCTTTTTTAACAAACTTAAGATTATAGTAGTCATTATGTATATAGGGCTAAGTAGGCTTTAAATGATGTCATAATAACTAAAAATTTCTGATCCGCAGATTTTCTTAAAAATGTGAATTTTGAATAATACATAGGACCGAGATATGGTACAGAACCTTGACAACATATGCAAGTCAAGAGGATTAGGTGATGCTGAAATCTAGAGAGAAGAAGTTAAAGATGTCATACGATCATTAAAAGTAGAAAGACACCAAGATTAGATAATATTTCTGCAGAGCTCCTGAAACACTGAGTCATAGAAACAGTAAATGTTATGAGAACACTTTGTCAACATGTTCTACAGAATGGACACTGCTGAAGAAATGGTAATTTAAAATTGTGCTAAAATGATAGAACTATTAGTCGTATCACTCATTCAAGCAAAGGATATTGTTAAAGAGATTGAAACATAGAACAGAAGAACAAGCAGGCTTTCATAAAAACAGAAGTTCTATAGAACAAATTTTCAACATCAGAATAATCATTGAGAAGCACCTACAACATCAGCATAAAATCTATCACAACTTTATCAATTCCAATAAGGCAATCAATTAAGTATGACAAGATGGTTTATAGAAAATTATGAGAAATTTTCAATTTGACAGAAATATAATAGAAATAATTGAAATATCGAACAAAGTAGCAACTAGTGCTGTTTTAATGGTGATATTAGAACATTTTTCAGAATAATTGCAGAGGTTCAACAAGGGTGCATATTATCACCACTGTTATTTATTCTTGGAACATATCTGGCAAGAGACACTGCTGAATCATTAAACAGCAATTTCATTTGGAGGCTGCCCTCTGTGCAATTTGCGGTTTACAGATGACATTGACCTTATGGCTGGGGGTGACAAAGAACTCCAAGAACTTACTTCTAAACTTAAAAATACTTCTAACACTTATGATATGGAAATAAACATCAAGAAAAGCAAAATAATGGTAAACGGAGATGACAGCACAACTCATGTTTACATCTGGATAAATGGACAGAAACTAGAAAAAGTTGATACCTTTAAATACTTAAGATCTTATATGAGCAGCAATGGAAGCACTAACAAAGAAATAAAGACTAGACTTGCAATAGCTTCAGCTATGGAAGAGCAGAATAAGTACAGAAGTGAAGATAAACCTATATAAATCTCAATATCTATTCTTTTGTATGGATGTGAGAGTTGGAAAGTTACAGCAGAAATGGAGAGGCTGTTTGAAAGCAAATGTTACAGATGAATATTATGCATTCATTATACAGAACATAAAACCAACATATACATGAGAAACAAAATAAATACTCTAAAATAGACCAACAAGAACATCACATGGCAGTGGTGAAGGGTCGCAAACTTGTGTGACTTGGCAAAGTGATGAGGCATGAGTCCTTTTCCAAAACTATCTGACAGGGAACGGTTGTGGGTGGAAGAAGAATAGAAGGTAAGAGGAAAGTATGGAATTTATAATGTTAAAGACTGGACAAGATTAAGATTTTCCACACTTAAAGAGCTGAGAACAGAGAGACATAATTAAATGTTTGTGCTGATGTTTCTAGAGTGACACCCCTACGATTATGGGTTATGGATTTGATGATGATATGAAAGAAGTTATCAAAACTGTATAAAATATTAATATTCATTAAGACATTTGTGGCCAGGCTGATAGCAACCGAGACAGAGGCAAATGGTCACGCACCAGTGATGATGGATAGCATTAAATGTAGTGATAGGTCAACATGAAGTCAAAGCAATTTCAAGAAACAAGCATGATCTTGTGCACTTCTGTCCTACTAGCAATATGGCTATATGCAGATACACAGTTCAGTGAAATTGAAAAAAACAATGAAACTACTGGTATAACATATCACCGCCAAAGTGTCAAGCCATTGGCACAAATTAAACAGTGAGGCAACATATCTCCATTGCCTATTCTACATCCTGCTAGAAATCTATTAGGACCATTGTCCTGCTACAAGAGAGATTCGTCCGGGACCATTGTTATCTTCTTCTCATTCGCAGTTTGACATGTCTACACAGCATTAATGGTGCTGTATTTGAAAGCTCCTCAGTATTCCCATACATCTTTCTATGGATATCCATCTCTGTGGGCCACAGTGTTCTTCCCTTAACGGGTTTAGTATATTGCAGTCTTGGAGGATATTTTCAGCGGTCTGTGCTGCCTGCCTGCAAGGGCAGAGGTAATGGAACCAGTATTAGTCTATTTAAGTGGCTGTTTAATCTGTTATGTCCTGTTCTGAGGAGGAAGATAATAACCTACTCTGCTCTGTCGAGATAGTAGTAATTGTCTTTTGGGTCGTCAACTTTCTAGATGGCTTTGATGAGGGTCCTCTTTTCTTGGTAGGTGATTTCTTGGTCTTTTTGTTCCTGTGTTGCTCCATCCTTTTCCAGCCTATCTGCCTCTTCATTTCCTGGTATGCCGCAGTGGGATGGTATCCACTGTTGTATTATCCTTCTTTGGATGCTCACTTCTCATATGGCTTCATTCAGGTCTGGCAGTTTATCGCTCTCAATGGCTTGTAGGACAGAATAGCATAAGTAAGAAATACCACCTGTTGACATTGGCTTGTGTTTTTAATTATTTCTGCAGCAATATTTAAAGCCTGTACTTCTGCAGAGTAGTTGAAGCAGAATATTCCAGTTGGTGAACATGTGGATTCATTTTATTTTTCTGGATATTTTATGTACAGGCCAGCACCTTCATTCTTCACTGTTCTGGTTGCTGATCCATCGGTATATACTTGTATCCATGCTTCTCTGGGGGTACATATCTTCAATCATATTGCATACTATTGTTTTCTTTTGGAGATTATTTAGTTCTAACATAGTGTGGTAGTTGTTTATGGTGGTTCTGATAGTGAGATTCGGGTATTGCTCCCACGGATCTGGAAAAAAGTTTTGGTGTTATCTCTCTTGTTATGTCCGGTAGTTCTTCCTTATATTATCTGTTTTTTGGATCGGCGTATAAAACTGCTCCTCTTCAGTCTTCCACTGGCTACGTCATCATATCTGGCCCTCATTGGATGTGCTGGCATGCTTTTCTGCATGTACCATGGTCTTAGTGTCTCGCCTTTATGGTAAGGGGGTGATGCATGTAATTTTTTCCATTTCATTTATGAGAAAGGTCTTCATGGCACCTGTGATAAGGCGAAGTGCTTGATTTTGTACTTTGTTCAGGGCTTGTAGATGGGAGTTGGCTGCTGAAGTCCATGCTGTTGATACATATTCTAGTATTGGTCTAATTTCACCTGTATATACCTTCTTTAAAGTTGCCTCATTGGCCCCCCCAGTTTGTTCCTGCCAATTTCCTCTTGCTTTTGTTTCTATTTTCTCAATGTGAGGCATCAATGTTTGTCTCTTATCTAGCGTAGTACTCAAGTACACCAGCTCGTCTTGTTTGGATATGTATATTTCCAATTTTTATCTCTCCTGCTTTGTCCTTATTTGAGAGAGTGTGAAGAGTATTGTTAAGGACTTTTCAGCATTGATCTTTACCATCCATTTCTCTGCCTATGCTTCTATGTTGTCTGCTGCATTTTGTAATTTTTTTTATTGGCGGTCATGGAGTTAACATCTAGTTCTTCTACACACAACACCACCAAGTCATCAGTATACATTTTTTAGATAACTTTTTTGCTGTTGTATCCTTCTATGGTGACTCTTGCTTTCCTATTGCGCAGGAAGGAGTGGATCCACTTACCCATGTTACCCCTAATTCCATTTTGTTGCAGCTTTATTATCAGTCCATCTTTCCAGACCTTATTGAAAGCTTTTTGGAGATCTATCCATAGGGTGAAAACTTTCTTCTTTTCTTGAAATGCATCTTCTATGATCTGGGTCAGGAATGTTATTTGGTCTTCTGTGCTGTTACATTCTCTAAACCCAGCTTGTTCTGGCACCAATAGCTTCTCTGATTCTAGGTACCATTTCAATATTCTGTTGACCATCCTTTCCATTGTCTTGCAGACACAACTCGTTAAGACTTATTAGTCTGTAACTGTGTGGCTTTTGATTGTCCTTGCCTTTTTTATAATAGGACACATAAATGCTTCTCTCCGCGACTGTGGTACATTGCCTGTTTTCCAACTATAGTTGTATATCTGTAATAATTTGTACATTGCTGCCTGTCCTAGGTTCCTAAGCATTTCATTAGTGACACTGTCCAGTCCTGGTGATTTTATATCCTTTAATTTCCCTATAGATGCCTTTAGTTCCTCCATCTGAATAGTCTGGGCAGTTTGTGTTGTTCTTATCATTGTTTATTTCTTGACGAATATTTTGTTGTTTACATGAATTGAAGGTAATGGTGAAATCTTTTCTCTAAGATTTTGCAAGCTTGTCTGCTGCTTGTTTGCCACAGTGGAGTTTACCTGAATCTTCCAGCATAATTTTTTGTTGCTGGGAGTTGCTATCATCATTTATTTGCTTGGTTAGTTTCCACAATTTTTTCCCTTTCTTTTCAAAATTTATTTTTTGGAGTATTTCCCCTCCAGCTTCTCTGTGTTTCTATCTTTTCTTTAGTGAACTTTGCTTTGGTTTTTTTTTGTAGAGCTATGTGGTTCTGTTGGGATGGTTGTGTCTCTACCATATTATGTGCTTCAGCCAGTTCTTCCTGTAGTTTTTGGAGTGTATTTGTCCAATATGGTACATAATTCTTCCTTACTCCTCATAATTGTCTCCTTAGCTGCCTGAACTATTCCTTTATTAGATTCCATGACAATTGTGTTGATGTCTCTGCCTGTAAATTGTATGTCTTTTGTAAGTAGGTTTGTTCTGTTTAAATATGTGCCAGTTTGCTTTTTGTAGTTCCATCTTGGCTTAGTTGGTCTTGTAATTGTTGATTTGTTCACCTGGATGATAACTGGATGATGATCACTGCCACCAAGTTGTTCACCTATTGTTCTTTCCATTATTCCAGCCAGTTCTGAGGTGCAGAATGCCAAGTCTGGAGTTGCGAATATGCCAACTTCTTGAGTAGAAAGTTGGTAGTCCTGTGGATTGTTCAGGAGGATTAGGTTATCATCTTCTCCCCCTCCATCTAAATTGTTATATCCCCATCTTTAGGAGTGACTTAAAGTCTCCCACTGCCAGGAAGTTTTTGTTCGGGATGTTAATACTGGTCATGTTTAGTGAGATGTCATTTGGACAGTAGAACTTTAGTATGTGCAGTTCAAGGTAGTTGTTTTTTAATGTGAATTATTTGGTATTCAGCACCTTGCTCTTGTGTTTTATTTTCTATGGCGCTGATGTTATCCTTGACCATCGTTAGTATGCCGCCTTTCCTCCGATCTTTCCTGTCAACTCAAAAGCATTGGTACACTCGTATTTTGAAAGTTATTTTTTTGTTGAGATGGGTTTCCTGTATGCAGCAAATACTAATTTCTTTCTGGTGCAAGGTTTTTTCTAGTTCGGTTTTTTTTGTTAACTCCCTCTGCATTCCAGTGCCTAATATTTAGAAGGGTTGCCATCCTGTCTAGTTGGCCAGTCGCTTTCCTCTTCTGCCTCCTGGCTCCACAAGGTAGACTAAAGGGACCTCCAGTAGCTGGGGGTGGATTCTGTCGAGGTTCAGAATCCAGCACTGCTCCTGCCTGTGGGAACTTCACAGGGTGAGCACCGTGACGATTTTTAAAATGTTGTCGTGCAGACATGTCAACTATTCGGGATGCATGATACCATGATTGTTGGGGAACCTCTCTGCTTGGTGTCTCTAGCTTCAGCACCTGTGCTTGCTTGGGCAGGACTATGGCCTTGCTCAATATTGGGTTGGCCCGACCAATCTTAGTTTCTAGCCTCTGTTGGCTGGACTAAGCCCCATCTCCACTTCAAGGAGTTGTCCTCGATGGAGACCATTGTCATGATACAAGAGAGATTCAATGAAAGTTTGAGAACAAACAATTTAAAAAAATCAAAACCCACTTTTCTTCTTTATTCACACAATTTTAAGTAAATTATGTAGATTGCTCCCTGCTGAAGTACATAATAGCTTATATAGACTGTGTCATCAGTGTTAGACTTACAAGAATGTATTGAATCTATCTTTTCTGTCAAGTAAAAGAACTGCTCTGCAAACAGAGGTTCGTTCCTGCAGGTGATGGATTATGCTCGCAGTCTGAACAAATTTTGGAAGGTGGAAGCTACAAGCATGAAAGCACTTCATACTGAAAGAATAACATTTGTGAAAATGAAATTAGGTAACATCAGTAACATTTTTTTTAAAACATTATATGTAAATTATTTTTGTTTATCATTTTATGTTGAAATATCAATTCAATGAGTATGTTACCTCAAATTTTATAATTCTAAAGTAAAAAGACTGTTCCTCCCAGAAAAACAAACAAGAATATATTATTTGTATCATGGTAATGTAAATTCATCACTTTAAAAAAAAAGAGCTTATTAGTGAATATCATTATTATATTTGAAATCAAAACAAAAAAAAGTCTGGCTATGTGGCGAAGTGGTACAGAGCGCGTCTGTGGCGGCAAAAGTCAGAAATGGTGTATTTAAATTATGATATAAATAATTTATGAAAATTTTTGGACTAGTGTTATTTGTAGATAATTGTCCTTCATTGACACAATAAATCTTTCACTTCAACACAAACTGTCCTACTTCTAGTGACATAAGCCTATTTAGGTCTTCATATCATGTGCCTATTCATCATTTTTCCTTTTTATTTCATGAAACCCATGCTTCTAAGATTAGTCTTTCAACTCATTGTGTCTTTATACCTAAAATATGTTAGTTGTGAATTTTTTTAATGTTTCTTGAAGGCCAATCTTCCTCTCTATGTTTAGGTTTTGTGGATGTCTGTGCTGGATCCTCTTATGATATTCTTATATAACCTTTTGTAATGTATATCTACACATGTGTTGCTGGAAATAGCAGCAGAGAAAAACAATAATGTGGCCCACCATGCATGTTATAGGAGGTGACTAATGAGGTTTGGAGTGGAATTGGCTGTCCCATCCCATAAGTTAGTGACCAACGCAAAAAGCCATACTGAAATTGAATGTGTCAGACCACTAGGTGCAGATACCACAGCCGATCTGCAAACCATGGCACTGTGCATTTTATTCTCCAGACAACATCCAGCTAACATAAGCTTGAGAACGAACACCTCTTAGATGGAAGAATTTCACACCAAACTGAGCACACAAAAGAAAATAATGAAGACACATTTGAATACACCATTCACCACTGCAAGGTAAAGGCAGATTTTTATCGCATAAAATAAGAAAATTATGAGACAACTAGCATGAATAGGTGGACTTTTTCAACCTACAGAAAGATACCAGAAAACTGAGTGGGGACATTGTAGCTCTTTATATTCTATATTAAATTCCAAATGCGATACTATATTATATCAAAATTTGTCTTAAACAAAGGCATTGTTGCTGAAACATTAACTTGCTGCTTGTTTACTGTTCCTGTATTGAACACATTATATATATATATATATATATATATATATATATATATATATATATATATATATATATATATGCGGCAATAGCCACACCCCAGTAAATAACTTTGACACGTCGGCAAAACCAGGTGAGGGTAATTGAGGGGCACCGGCCTGGATTTAAAAACAGGGCATGTCTGCCCAAGCATGCGAAACCTGGATATGGCGGACAGTGTGGAGGAAACATCTGATGTTCAATGGGCTGGAAGGCACTTGCCAGCAGAGCATTGTGAAACGTAAAGGATTTTGTGAGACACCTGGAACATTTTGGTCATCCACTGCATCCTGGTACATCTCCAGTCATCTTCATTTATCTTGCCACTAGAACACTGTTGGATAAGGAAGAGAGTGCGGTCAACAAATGGCGTGAAAATCCACACTTTAAACAAAATTCAATGCTAGTCATTACTCAACTATCATCCTATATAAAAGCAAGGGAAATAAACAGTCCTGTGACAACCACCGCAGAATATCGTTGCTATCGATAGCCGGTAAAATATTAGCTCGTGCAATGCTGAACCAACTACACAGACACTCACAGATGATCTTCTGCCTGAAAGTCAGTGTGAATTTTGTGCTGGTCTCTGACATGAACTTTGTTGCCCGCAAACTCCAAGAAAATATTCAAGAGCACCAAAGGAAAATTTTTACATTTGTAGACCTAAAAAAGGCATGTAACACTGAGAAAAGAGATGCACTGTGGAAAGTGCTTGCTAAATTTGGCTGTTACTCAAAGTTTATCAACACAATGCGACAGTTCCATGACGGCATGATGACCGTTGTTATCAGTGATGGAGTTTCATCACCAGCCTTTTCTGTAACACATGGGGTCAAAAAGGTAAGTGTTCTAGCTCCAACACTGTACAGCCTGATGTTCTCTGCCATGCTGACAGACGCATCTAGACCAAGTGACGTAACAGGATAACAGAAGTGCAATAAGATACAGAACAGATGGTAAATTTTTCAATCTTTGGCATTTGCAAGCCAAAACTAAGGTGTGCATGTGAGACACAATGGTTAGGGAACTCCTATATTCAGATGACTGCATACTGTATGCCGATTCCTAAACCAATTTGCTGAAGCCTGCAACAACTTTGGTTTTACCATCAATACAATGAAAACAGATGTGATGTTTCAACCCACAACAAACACACTTACATCCTCATATAAGGATCAAAGAAGAAGAGCTTCAACCAGTCACTACCTGGTCAGCAGATGTAAACTCTCTCACCAGATGTAAACATCCACACTGATGTAAGCAACAGAATAATGAAAGCTAGTACCACATTTATAAAACATTGAAAAATGTATGAGGAAGAAGATGGATGACAACTACTACCAAACTCATAGTTTACCAGGCAGCAATAATATCATCATGCCTTTATGCCTGTAAAACATGAATAGTATATGCCAGACACGCTAGAAGACTCAACCACTTGCACCTAAGCTGTCTTTGTAAGATACTCAACATCCATTGATGGGATAAAATACCAGACAGTGAAGTACTGATGAAATCTAATTCTGTAAGCATACATACAATATTGATGAAGGCACAGCCACGCTGGACAGGGACACATGGTCCACATGTAAGATCATTGTCTACCAAAATAGTTATGTGGAAAACTCCAGTCTGGCTCCTGCAAGGCAGGAGGACATAAGAAGCATTTTAAAGACGTTCTTAAGACATCACTGACTCACTTCAAAATAGACACAAATTCATGGGAGAATCTTGTACAAGACAGATCTGACTGGCGCTGCATAATCAAGAGTGGTGCAGAAGCTGCAGAGAACCTCAGACATCAAGCTGCACAATGAAAATGTGCTAGAAGAAAGGAAAGAGCTGCTCAATGCTCAACAGACTCCTCCCGCACATGCCCAGAGTATGGTAGACAATTCCAAGCACACATAGCACTTATTAGTCACAGTCGGGCACACTGAAGACATCATCCCAGTTGAGCTGAATGTGAATGGTCATCGTCGACTTCGATGGATGAGCATCATATATATATATATACACATATAAAATCTCTTATCTATTTCTTATTTCCTTGATACTATTTTGGGGGGGGGGGGGGAAGAGGAAAGGGGGATTCTCCAGAGCTTTATTGCATATCCAGAAGACCCCCAACTCTCAGTGTGCAATGCTTTGATAAGTAGCCTCATGCTCGGAGGGTCTATATAAGAAGAATGTTTCAGCATCCTGTGTTCACGCTACCAATCAAAGCCTTCAACCATTTTAGAGACATTTCTCTTGGTCTAATCTTGACCACACAGCCAATATGACTTTGTGACTTCATTATGCCAAACCTATTCCTGATAATATTTATTTTGAATTAATGGATTCAGTTTCTCATGTTGTTGTAATCATAGCTTGTTTACATTATCAGGCTGGAACTTTCTTCAGCATGGAGTAGTATACTAACTCCCATAGCAAAACCAAGAATTAAAGAACCTGAAAAAAATCCCTGGATGTTTAGCATAAAATATTTTTGATTATTGGAAGAAGTTTCAGCATTAATATTTGTTGTTGCTTGGGTGACATAGGATTAAACACACTTGCAAGTTATCCAACTAACTACGGTAAATCAGATGACATAACATAAATAATTTGAGATATGCGGATGACACTGTTCTGATTGCAAAAAGTGAGGAAGACCTTCAAAACTTAATTAAAGTAGTAGTCACAGAAAGCAAAGAGAAAGGCCTCTTCCTAAATATCAAGAAAACAGAAGTAATGGTTATTTCAAAGAAAGAAAATAACACACCTTGCAAGATCATAGTGAATGATATAGTATTAAAACAGGTCCACCAATTCAAATATCTAGGTACAATTATTACAGCAGATGGAAGAATTTCAACAGAAATAAGATGCAGAATAGGACAGGCAAAAACAACATTCAGAAAAATGAAAAATATACTGTGTAATATGACCTTGTCATTAGAGGTGAGAAAGAGAGTTCTGCAGTGCTATATAACCCCTATACTAACATATGGGTGCGAGTCTTGGACAATAAACAAACTGGAAAGTGGGAGATTGGAGGCAACAGAGATGTGGTTCTACAGAAGAATGCTGAGAATACCATGGACTGCCAGAAAAACTAATGTAGAGGTGTTGAATGAGTTAAATGCGAAACGGACCTTAATCAAGAATATAAGAAAAAGGCAATCTTCTTTTCTTGGCCACTTCATGAGACAGGCAGGTTTAGAAAACATAATCACAACAGGCAAGATTGAAGGCACCAGAGACAGAGGGCGACAACGTGAGAAAATATTAGACAGTTTGACAACCTGGCACGGCAAAGAAACAACAACGACTTTCATACATAATACTGTGGATAGAGAGCTGTGGAGAGCCATGACCGCCTACGCCACCCGGCATGGCACCTGATGATGATGAAATCAGATGACTTAGTTTATCTTACATATTTGTCTACATGTAAGCATGATTTTATTACCATTCAATATGCAATAACAATTTGTGAGTTGTTTTTTTTCAAGAATATAGATAAATCATAAAGGCAGTTAGTAAGAGACAAATGGTAAAATTAACACTTACCCTAAATTAAAAAGATACTCAACATGGCAAACAATCCAAACAAAAAAGAGAGGCACTGACAGCAATAAGGCTCTTGTCAAGCAGAACATCCATTCTAATGAAGATGACTTGTATAATGATTTCACTCCAGGATCCATGTCTAAATTGATCTGCTGTTCTCTGACATCTCTGGCAAGAACACTGATGGTACTTTCATTATAAATGAATTTATCATTTTGATTTTTAGAATAATTCATGATTTCATTGTGTTTGTTCTTACTGCAATGCTGTAAAACATATGAGGAACCTACCTCATATGAATTGAAAAATATACATACAACTGGATGCACTCTCATGTACCCAGAATTTGACTTGATTTCTAATCTGCAGCAGATCATGTTTTGAAGCCCACATTTCCTTAAAATAAACCTGAAATCATTCAGATGAGTTACATCTTCAAACCAAAGAGGTCTGTTAGCTTCAGTCTTTTGCCAGTAACCAATAATATTGTGCTTTATTGACTGAGGTTTTTCCTGAGTGATAATTCCATGCACACATAACATGTTTGTGTGGTGATATATTGCACCAATAAGATAACCTGATTGTTCAACAAATATTTGGTGAGGGAGAAAAATATTCCAAGGCCTTCTAAATGATTTTGTTTCCATTGTTTGGTGTCTTTAATTCACACCACTTGTCATTCAAATTAAAAACAGTTTAATAGACATCAGGCTCTTTTAATCTTGTGATGAAACAGTACAGTTGGAATCACCAAATTCTTTTGGAAGTAAACTGGATCAATAGAAAATATTAATACATTTATTTTAATTAGTTTAAAAAGAGATATATTCTCTCTTTCATATTCAAATTGTAGAATATATCAATGGTCCTAAAGTATGATATGATATGAAATATCCATACTACTAAAGTAAGATACACTATGATATATCCATACTACTAAAGTAAGATACACTATGATATATCCATACTACTAAAGTAAGATACACTATGATATATCCATACTACTAAAGTAAGATACACTATGATATATCCATACTACTAAAGTAAGATACACTATGATATATCCATACTACTAAAGTAAGATACACTATGATATATCCATACTACTAAAGTAAGATACACTATGATATATCCATACTACTAAAGTAAGATACACTATGATATATCCATACTATTAAATTATGGTATGCTATGATATATCCATACTACTAAAGTATGATGTATGTATGTATGGCTTCTTGCAGGTTGTCATTTAGCAATAAGAAGAAGCAATCCGGTGAAAATTTTCTCAAGAATTGTGATTTTTTAGGAGATCATATCTCACAGCAACGGAAGATTTTTGTTTGCGCCTTTCTTTTTTTTCTTTCATATCTTTAAACATATTTTTCTGAACATTGCTGCTCTCGCACGCAGGTTCTGCCTCCAGACATCTCGAGTTTCTGCCATGTTTCCCATGTTTGGATTCTATGTGGAAGCCTTTCATTGAGGATTTACAGAAGTCTTTATAACTCAGTATTGGTCTACAGCAGGCTCAATGGCCTTCAGCCAATTCCCCGAATAGTACTTGTTTTGAGATGCGGCAGTTTGACATTCTGTGGATGTGACACAAATAACTAACAGTGTCAAGGTTATGCATAGGCCTAGCTGTAGAAAACACAGCTCCTCAAATTCCTCATTGTAAATGAAAATATTGATATCACTATTAAATATTATCAACATCTCCCTCAAACTCCATACGTTGATCTACAGTACCAGCAACACTAATGCTTTAAAAATCATCTTGATCTGAATGATAATCCGTGAAGAATTAGCAAAAAATGGTGACACTAAAGTTTGGTCTACACAGTTCGGCTTGCAAACGTGAAATGGCCAAATAAATTACAACTATGTATTTATATCGCTGTGGAAAATTAAGGGACAATCACTCTAGCACACACTTACTATAAGAGCATAATAGGAAATAATCATGGACAATTGTTGTTCATGACTACAAATGGCTACCTCAATGTAGATATTTGTCAACATTGCGTTGCTATCGCTAGATTACATTTGTAGACTTCAGATTGCTACAGGTTAAACAACTAAGCAAAGAATTAGTTCTCCAATGGAGTTAAGATCATTCCTAAATCATGGGAAATGAGATAGCTGATCTGCTAGCCAAAACTGAAAATTACTACCAGCAAGATTAGATAAAAGATTCAATCAATCAATCAATCAATAAACCCATAACCCTTCAAGAAAAGATTCAATACCTTTTCTTGAAATTTGGCCCATCATAAAAAGCTCCATAAACATTAAATGGAACTTGACTCACCCATGCTGCATAAAAGATGATGACATCCACAAGCTTGAAAGAAAGGAACAATCATTTTTATATATTGAGAACAGGCCACAAAAGATTCAAATAACACATAGAAGGTGGCTTGGAGTTAGTGACATCAGATGTCTTTTCCGTAGAAATTTCATTTCACAAGTCTCAGTCTCGATCTTTCTCATGTATAGATGCAAGTAGTCAAGAATTAACAGCAAAGTTGGAAAAAGTTACCAGCAAGTACGGAATGGAAATCAACACAGAAAAGAGCAAGATCTTGGTTAACAGCAGAGACACAGACCAACATGTGGCGTGCCACATGTTTCCTTTGCCAGGAACAGGTTATAAAGAATGAGCACAATGAGATACCTGGGTGTGTTGTTTGACAGAAGTCTGAGTTTCAGGGAACATGTTGACCACGTTATCATAAGGGCAGGAAAAGCTTAGCAGCAATGAAGGTTATGGCTGCTGCGCAGTGTTGAGCACAGGTTATTATTTCTTTTTTACCAGGGTTTGGTGATGACTGGTGGAATATGCACTGGCAATTCTGACTCTTAGCCAAACTCAGATTGAAAGACTGGACAGAATCCAGAATGCAGCAATGTGCATCATTCTTGGGTGCATGAGAGACACATCGACAAGAGCTATGCGGTACCTTCTCGAATGTCCTATAGCAGAGCACAGATTACAGTATTGCCATGCACAGGCGTACCTTCAGATACATGTATATAAGGAATATCCACTGCATTCTGAAATACAGAAAGTTAAAGGTAGCAGACTTAAGAGGGGAAAGTCGTGGATGGGAAGTGCTGAGAATGTCATACAAAGCGCATGCAGATTGCAAGATGTGGCAACATGTGCGAAATAGATAGGTCTACCTACAGAATTTGAAACTTATTTGAGAGCAGTAATAACACTTAGCAGGGATTGCAGAGAATGGTGTCCCACGGCTGTGGAGCAAGAGGTGCAGGCTTTGGTCAGTGAGAATGCCAAAGAGGGGCATGTGATTATAAACACTGATAATCTTTGATTAGACATGTTTGCAGTACTTGGGCCTTCACAGAAAAGAGCACAGGTAAAACGATCTGGGAGGAGAGTGGGGCCTTTGCTGTGACTACGAGTAGCATGACCATAGAGATTATGGAGGTGACCAGGGCATTTAAGTGGGTAGACACACAGAAGGTAACACAGGTCTGCATCTTGAGTGACTCTATGAGTATGATTAGGAAGGTATAAGTGGGTCTTGAGAAAGGCAAGTTCAAAAGTAGCTACATTTATTTTCATTCTTGGATCATATGGTAATGAAAGAGCTGATCAGCTGCCGTCATGCACAATTGTGGCACAGGTTGATGGATCAAGCTGACGTTTTGAGCTCCATAAGAGATATAGCACGCGAGAGTGACACAAGTGTGGATGATGAATCCTTTTCAAAGTCCAGTGTTTGAAATGTGGTGTTGCTAAAAGTTAACATTTTGGAGGGTGCAGAAAAATGATGGTCAACCAGCAGAGGACCGGTAATGTCAGCAGAGGTGTAATGGTGGATACACTCAGGGAGAGATCAGAGCAACTATGGACGTGTTCAGTTTGCAATGATGATGACTAACTAACACAGACGAACATCTTGATGAATGGATAAAAACTTGAGGAGGTCAATACTTTCAAGTACCTCAGATCTAGCGTATGTAGCAATGGAAAATGCAAAGCAGAATTAAAGATAAAGCTGGAGATTGCTTTATCAAGGCTAAACTTAATTTAGAAAAGCAACATCAGTGTAGAGTGAAAATCAAACTTTATAACTCACTAGTGCCATATGGTTGTGAGAGTTGGACAGTCACTGCAGACATGGAGAGACAATTTTTTTATAGGCATTTATAAATACAAATGTTACGTATAAATTCTGCACTATAGAGAGAATAAGACAAATACGTTAAGAAATAAAATAGAGATGCATATAGGTCCACAAGAATTTGCCAAAATGACAATACATGGAAGAGTTGAGGGTGGAAGAAGTCTAGGGGAAAGAATATCATGGACAATATAAAAGACTAGATTAGTCCAGATTTTTCCTCATTTATCATATCATGATCATCAGTCAGCATATCCTGAACATGATGTAGCAGTCATTACAGCCTTTCAAATTTTCTGTCGATCTTGAGCCAATCTTCCTGCTTCTGTTACCTGTTTCCTGCCACCTGTCATGTTCAGGTGGTCTTTGATGTCTTGCATCCATCTTTTTGGTCCATGGTATTCTGAGGATTTTTCTGTCACATTTTGTTTCAAATGCTGCTATTTTTTTCACTTTGTTGGTGATTGTCTAAGATTCCACTCTTATATTTGCCACTGGGAATATGCAAGCTCTTAGGAATGTTAATTTTGTTGTTGTGCAGCAGCTCAGTCACATTTTTCATTTATATAAATTTATAGCATCATAAGATAGAAATCGATTGAGTACTTTGTGGTGCTTTCATGCATCCAATGTGGTATCCCTACTACCCTGACAGGTTATGAATGCGGAGTAGTAGGTTTAGTTATTTTAATTCTGTAGACTAATCTATAATTGGTTCTATGCCTAAAATAAAAAATTAAATAGAAGAACTAAGCCTAAGCCTAATTAAATGAATTGTGATTCTGAAACTTTCAATGAAAGTGAATGTCTCTATGTCTAGTGGCTTTAATATATCATATTAAATTTTATACTACCTATATTATAATTATTATATATATATGTCAGTAGAAATATATTATAAAATATAAGATATAATTGAATATATAATTATATCAAGTGAAATATTCTTTCCAGAACATTTTCTTCACTGTGGATAATCTGAATGCCTCTATGTTCTTGGCAAGCAGGCCAGTGGCCAGAAACATGTGCATACATTCTTCGATGGATATATAATTATATATTCAATATATGCAAGAGCATAAAACATGAAAATGAAAGAGCAAGATACAGAAGAAGACCAAGAAGAGAGTGGATTGAAGGAGTTACCACCATTCTGACACAGCACAGTATTACCAAGCGACCAAATATGCAATAGCTCAAAAACCGATCGCCTTTCAATCCTACGACACCTCACAGCATAAGCAGAGAAAAGACAATAGATATATATTATATAAAAATTTAGTTAAGTATATAAGTTTCATTACGGGGAGCAGTAGTCAGAGTTCAACTTTTCAATATTATGTATAGTTTCATTCAGCTCCACCGAATTCGGATCCACCGGTAGTATTAGCTACTGTGAAATGCGTCTTTATCGATATTTTGTTTTTATTAAAAAGTGGCCACTGCTGCCCATAATGTACTGTAGGTATATAAAATATAAATGTCTGGCTCTCTGTGGCGGAGTGGTATAGGGCATGCCTGTAACGACTAAGGTACCCAGTTTGATCCCCACCACAGGCAATTGTGCATCAAGTCCGTTCAGAAAGCATTGTCAAACTACTGAAGGTATTTCTTTCAATTTTATACATAGGTACTTGGACAGTGGATTTCCAGAAGTTCTAAATAAGTGGCTTAGGCTCTAAAAAAACTTGTGGCGTGATATTGTGGGAAACACCATAGATCATGTATAGTTTTTTTTAAATAAATTTTGAAAATAAATATATAGGTCAATGCGTATCCAAGCTTGTGTTATTTGGACTCAGAAATGGTTTGTGCACAACATCAACATCGATTTTGGCAGAAATATTATTTCATATTGAGATAATACTTAATTTTGTACCTCTTGGTATGTTAAAAATTATTACCACCCCCCCCCCCCATATAATTATTTTTAATTAGTTCATTCTTGAATATTTTAGGATTTTTTTAAGTTCATTAACCATTTTTCTTTAAATATATGTAACTGTTAAGAATATTTGAGATAGCAATAAAATGCTAATAATTTTTAATGACAACAATATTTCTTTTCACCAACCTTGTTATCCATCATATTGCTGCTCCATTTATTTTTACTGTGTCCGGTGTTTACGTAACTGAGATGTATTTAAATATGTATTTTGATTTGACTAAGATTAATGGTATAATAAATGGATTCTAGTAAATAAGAACATTGCTAATTATTAATAATGAACGCTAGGCCTAAAATTGACTTAGGCTTACAGTTTATAATTCTTTTATTCTTGATTAGAAACTGGCTTCACAGCACGCGGGACATTTTCCTAAGTGCTCCGCTCCAGCAGCCATCCCAGTGTATGTAGACTCATAGTTCCGGTCAGGTATTGATTGTGTGATCTTCGGGACTTTCCAAAAAAATTTACTTTTCCTTCCCTCACATCTAGATACTCCCATTTCTAACATTCTCTGTATGTGTACGTTCTCAACCTCATTGACATCATCTGCATCTTGAAAAGAATTTATTACTGTCTTCATTAAGTCTGCTTTATCTCTTCTCAGCAATGTGCCATCTATCGCTGCATTGCCTGCCAATAAGTCGGCTCTCTCGTTTCCTCTGACCCCAGCATGGCCAGGGCAGTATATCCATGTAATGCTCTGGACAACTGAGTTGTTCAATAAATTCCACCATTCTTTTCTTAGCAATGAACTTTTATATCTTGCGCAACATGCTTTGAGAGTCTGTGAGTATTACCACGTGTGTTGATGTATCAGTTATCAATCAATTAAGAGCTACTGTAACTCCCTCTATCTCCATCCTCATGCTCGATGTGACAGTAAAATATGCTGAAGATTTTTCAACCAACTTCATGCCATTTCTGTAGGCAACAAAACCCTAACCGCTTTTATTTGTGTTATGTTAACGGAGCCATCTGTGTATATAATTATGTCTTGTGGTTTCGAGTGAAGTTGGGCGCGTTTGTGCACTGTATCCTGAGCCCTGATTTCCATCCATTTTCGACACTTTTTATCTAGTTGTATTATTACTTTAGTCAGTGATTTCTTCTCAGTGTCTACCTCCACCCATTCACTGCCCTTTCCTATTTCTTCCAATTCACGTACTCTTCGTAGTGTGTCTTCAGCCTCTGCCATCCAAGATCTGCCACGCTTGATTCGTTTTTCCTTTGACTCATCTAGATGATGGTGTAATGGGTGGTGGTTGTTTTCTGTCACTTTAAGGTACGACCTAACTTGTGCTACCTGATGTCGCACTCTAATGCTGGGGAGATCAAGCAGAATTCTCATAGTAGAGATGGATGTATCTCTAGTACACTCTAGTACCGCTCTCATTGCCTCATTTTGGACTTTTTCCAATCTATCTATCTATGGATGTACTAATCTGTAGAAAAGTCACTCTGAGCTTGGATCCTGGACATCTGAGATCAGAACAATAGCACCTGGTCTGCCACAAGGATCTCCTGTCTCCAGTACTGTTTAATGTGTATACATTGAGAATTGCTCAATTGCAAACTCCCAGAAATTGTAGAGTTAACATACGCTGATGATATCCTACTATACAACATGGGCAGGAACAGAACAGATATCGCTGACAGTGTACAGAATGGACTAGATCAATTGTCGATATGATGCAGAACATACAACGCTGTGATCAATCCCTTGAAAGCAAAGGTCGTCTGGTACTCCTTAAATAATAATCTGGTCAATGACACACTGCCAGCTGTTAGTTGCATAGGCTCATTTATTGAAAGAGAACAGGACCTTAAATATCTTGGGATAATCTTTGATAGAAGTCTCTCATTCAACAAGCACGTCACAAATATGATTCAGAAGGCTAAAAGAGGGATAAGTGTTATCAAGGTTATGATGACCTTCGACATGCAGCAATGGGTACTTTTCTGCTTCTGCAAGTGATGGTGCTATCTGTCATAGATTATGGCCTCTGCCTACTAACTTTGTCTCATTTACATTAATGACTTTGCCAAACATATCAATGCTGAAAAAGCCCTCTATGCTGATGACCTAACAATATGGCAGAGCCATGAGAATGTTTAAATTGCAGCCAAAAGACTAAATGGAGATTTAAGAAGACTACACACAAGTACTGTCAAACGTGGAAACTAAACATAAACTGTGAGAAAACTGTCTATACCATCTTTACCAAGAGTCATAAAGCAGCCAAAGAAAATATCAGTCTGTGGTTGAATACACAGAAATTGCCAAGAGAAGAACATCCCACATATCTTGGAATCACGCTTGATCGGCAGCTCACCCACAAGAAGCATGTAGAAAATATCAAAAATAAAGCACTTAAACGGTTACAACTACTGAAAAGACTCACTGGCACATCTTGGAGATCAGACAAGGATACCCTTAGAGGACTATACCTTGGTTACATACGTTCTGCTTTAGAATACAACAGTGCACTCCTCACAACATGTTCCAAAATAAATGTAGAATCCCTAGACAGAGTGCAGAACAATACCCTACGTCTTATTAGTGGAGCAATGAGATCTACACCAATGGCTGCATGTGAAATACATACGAATGTAGAACCTCTTGAGATGCGGAGAGATGTGGCTACAATGGAGGCTTATGAAAGAAGCAAAAGAATGAACACAGACCACCCAAATAAACAACTTGTAGAAAACTGGCAAACAAACCACAGAATAAAACAAAAGTCAATCCAGGGCCATGTCAATTAAATAAAAGATAGCTATCACCTCCCAGACAAGTACTGCAGAGAGCAGAAAAATGTTTGCCATCACATGCAGGTTTTAAATTGCAGGAAATCAAGATGCAATTAATAGATAATGCAACAAAAAGTTTTGACCCAGTAAGTCTTATGAAAGCAACACAGAAAACAATAGACACCTACCCAGAACAATGGATTCATGTCTATACTGATGGGTCTGCTTTGAAAGCCACCATCATAGCAGGTTATGGTGTCTATATAGAATATCCAGACAAAACATCTGATGAGTTGTTTGATGCCTGTGGGGAGATATGTTCTAACTATGAAGCTGAAATAACAGCACTAGAAGTTTCCTTTTACCATCTGAAGACAATATTTGATGCCTTTCCATCAAAAGTCCAAAACATTGTTATATTCACAGACTCGATGTCAGCTCTTCAAGCAGTAGAATGTGATGGACATTGTAAGCCTGAGCTGGTGGAAATATATCACCCCATGCCAACCAGCTGCTTACCTCTTATGAAGTCAGCATGGTTATGCAGTGGATTCCTGGTATGCAGTGGATTCATGGCCACTCAAACAGACCTAGCAATGATAAGGCAGACAGACTAGCAAAGATGGGAGCTCAACAAGAACAGTCATATACACAACCATTCACACAGTTAAAATGATGTTGAAATATGTGAACAAAGAAGATTGGATGAACAGATGGACCACGGGAAACACATCTATAAATATATGTACCATTCTCATTTAAATGCAATAGAATTTGTTTAGGTTAAAATTATGGGAACAGTGGCAAAGGAAAATAAAACCTTCAAACTGAATGATGTTCAGAAAATTGCATATACTATGCTCTCCACCATTGACAAAAAATTATGTATAAAATGTGAGGACCATATATTGAAAGTGGAAGAAGAATATTGGCGGAAAGATGGTTTACGCTTCATTCAACCAACTGCAACTATCGATCTTTACGATTCATCGGTTTATGAATAGAACAATAAAAAGAATTCTAAACAAGGACAGGGGAAAAACGAGAAGTTGGATTTTGATAACTTCAATATAATAGTGAACATATGAAAACAACACAGCCGATGTGACATATCTATCAATGTAAAGACATATGTGATATAACCTAGCCTTGCTGGACAACAAGACCATATTGACAATCATTAAATGTAGTAAGCTATTGTGATTTTGCTGAGAAAGGAAGTTCTCTCGAAAACATTCATGCAGAGAAAACTAAAAGGTGTTGGGATAAGAGGTGAAAAACAAAAGGTCTAGACTGATAATATTAAATGCTGGACACTTAATTTTCTCTGCATTGTATTATGAACTCAGAAAATGTTTTGATAGAAGATTTCAGAATTCCTACACTACAACTTAGAATGTTCACACTAGGACAAAGATGATTATGACTATGATATGTACAAGTTATGTTTACGTTTATTTTACATTGACGAGATTGTAAATAATAATACAATTAAATAAATGTTTAACTGTTAAATTTATATTTCACTACATATACCGGTAATCTCAATGCAATGAAAGAAAAATATTACATTCGGAATACTTCATTTTTACCCATGCTACAACAAATGAATTTACCATGTACCAGCAATTACTGTAAAATTTCTTTTCCACATAAAATCATTACTACCTTATAAACGACATTCGTAGCAACTGCTGTGATAAATCTGTTCAATCTAGGTAATACTTAAATAATAAATCTGTAAGGCTCAAGTTGGTTTTAATTCTTCATTGTGACCTTTGATCTAGTTTCGAGGTACTACCTAACCTTTATTGTGTGATTTGGCAAGCTTAACGCTAAGTACTTAAGAGTATGGTTAGGATTAGAAATAATATTTCTAATGTGTGCGCGCACCTCGGGCCATGTGTAGCACGCAGAAATAATGATCGCTCAGTACAAATCATAGGACATTTTTTTAAATATGTAAATTGAAAAAGAAACAGATTATGCATAGGGCCTAAGTTCGTCTGTGTCTAGAGTTGAACTCAGTGATTGTTGGGATGTGATGTCACCGCAGCCATTAATTTCATTGTTGTTACATGGAAATCTGTGATATCAGCTAGTTAAAAATGTAAACAGTGTGCTTATAGCACAGTGAAGAATCAAAAGTAACTTTTACCATTTGTAAAGTGGTTGTGAAATAATGCAAAATATGAAGCCTATACGCTTAATAGTAATTACTGAGAAAATAGACAATAGCAGCTGTGCTATTTATGAACGCAATGATTATACATAGATTAGATGGATAGTAAATCACTACCAACCAAAAAATTTACTACCAATTTAGGTTACCAATATTTATATATATGTTATAATATATTTTAGTTATCATAGGTTAATAATATTATAATTAATAACACTAATAATTTAGGCCTAAACAATAGACTCAATAGATTACTATGCCAGGCTTTATCATTAAAAAAGTTATTGAGTATGATTACAATGATAGAGTAGTATGCATGCCTACTGGTATTACTTTGACAGAGTAAAATATTACAATAGCCTTACATTACTTACAATACATGTCTGGTGAATGTCAAATAATAAACTCAGTGAGTTGAGTGAGTGTGTAGAGTGTAGTGTAACATTTGGGTTAGGTACTTGGACATCTGGGATTCGCATGACAGAAAATTTTGCTTAGGTTATAAATTTCTTGGTCTAATGTTTACATTTAGTGATGTCGCCGTTTTTCATGTCTGCAACCAGATTTATTGTTCTTTAACCATTTTTCTTTTTATATATGTAACTTTTAAGGATGCAGGACGATGCTGAAAACGGCAGTTAATTTTTTTAAAACATCAACATTTGTTTTATTTATGCAAATTGGCTGTCATTTTGAATATTAATTAGTTGTACATGCTGGCTGAAGTACATTATAGTTCTCCACTGTGACCTTTGCTCTAGCTTCGAGGTGTTTTCTAACCTTAGTGTTGTGATTGCCTTGCAGAGTGCTAGTATTGTTGTATGATTTAGTTTCGAATATAAGTAGTATTTAAAATTAATATTTATTTAAAACGATTACATTAGAGTTAGTATTCAGCCTGGGGTTAGGGGTTAAGGATTAGGATCAGTTTCTAGTGTTAATTCTAACTTCTTGTTAGAATTAAAGTAAATTATTATTATGTACAATAGCGGGAAGATATAATTTAAGGGACATGCACAGTGGTTTACATTAGCAGACGGAATCGAACAATTATGGCGCCGTGTGTGATCTTACTTTTATTATAAATTCATATATGGAGAAGAAAGCATGTGAAGTCGAATGATATATTATTAATTGAAAACACTTGATTAGAGTTAGTGTTACGGAGTAGAATAAGTGTTTAGTATTTAGAATTAGGTAGATTATTATTATATAGAATAGTGGAAATATTCATGGAGTTCGTTTCTGTAATTTTAAAAAAGTGTATTCCGCAGAGAATGCTGAGTAAGGTAAGTGTCTGGTTTTATTCACATTGTTACAGTTTCTCAACCCTACGGATAATTGATGTTTTAGGGAGATCTATGACGTCAGCTAGTTAAAAATGTAAACAGCATGCTATTTATAGCACAGTGGAGAACTATTCTGTACTTTTACCGTACATGCCTCTGAGAATCACAGCATTGTGATCAACAGATGCGTCTTGTATTTTTGAATACAAAATATATAGTTTCTGTGGTATTTTATTATGTTTAATAGATATTTAATTTATTTTCATTATAATTATGCAAATTAGGAGCCATTTTGAATATCAATTAGTTCTGTGTCCATCACAGAAATTGTCAACTCAGTTACATTTTTGTGGTCAAGTTTTATTTATATTTTCCTATATGTTTCATGTAAATTACTTTGATATCAAATTAATTCGGAAAAAAAATCATAACTTTTTTCAGGGGTGACATACAGACTTGGCTGATGTATTGTTGAATTGCAATTTTCAAGACTGTCGTTTTAATGCTGTGGAGTGTGAAGTATTTTTATGCTGTTGAGCATTATCATTATGGTGAAAATTTTGTCCAAGTACCCACTTTGTGTGTAATTGTAATAATTATATCTCGCAAATATGACAATAAAATAAATAATATGCCATATTTAATAAAAAATAAAATTAACAATTTAGTCAATTAACAATGATTGATTATCACTGATTATGTTGTTGTATGTATAATGTATCATACATTATACATACAACAACATAATCAGTGATAATCATACATTGTATGAGTATGATTAACTATGAATGATGATAATGATTGTGATTACTGACAGATTATTTAATTTAATTATTTAATTACTTTGACTAGTTTGACGGAGTAAAATATTAATATTACAATAGCCTTACATTCCAATACATGTCTTGTCTTGTGAATGACAAATAATGAACTTAACGTGTTACATTTTGGTGTAATATCTCGCAAATATGACACAAAGTATTAGTCCATATTCAATTTGAAAATTAACTGGGACCTATTTATTTCCTGTGTCAATTGTATTTTCGAAAGCGGAAATTGGATTGTTATTTTTTATTTTCTTTCGTGTTGAAAGTTCGTCTTTTCAGCGTCAAAACATGCCTGTTAAATTAATAATATTCCATAATAATAATAATCAGGTACCATGCCGGCGATTATGGCTCTCCGCAGCTCTCTATCTCCAGCACTATGTTTCATGATCGGTGTTGTTTCCCTGCCGTGCCAGGTTGTCAAACTGTCTAATATTTTCTCACGTAAAACACAGGTTTATATATCGTCTCATTGGGACACCATAGACTATATCTAAAACTAGTGGGTAATGATGGGCAATGATGAGCACACAAGAAATCATAAAAATTACAATACGATATATAAATCTGTGTTTTACGTAAGTCTAATTGTTGTTACGTTTCACGCAGTTACCTTGTATTGATTGTAATATTTTCTCACGTTCTCGCCCTCTGTCTTTGTTGCTTTCAATCTTGTCTGTTGTGACTATGTTCTCCAAACCTCCCTGTCTCATGAAGTGGCCAAAAATTAAAGATTCACTTTTCCTTATAGGCCCCTATTATTGATTAAGGTCCGTTTCACATTCAATACCTCCACATTAGTTTTTCTGGCAGTCCATGGTATTCTCAGCATTGTTCCGTAAAAACGCCATCTCTATTGCCTCTAATTTCACACTTTTCAGTGGGGTGTAAAGGGAACGCATTGCTCTTGGTGGACCCAAGGTTAGCAGATAACCAAGATCCCAAATGTACCTCCACGCGGTGCACCCTGGAAACAAAAATACAGCAGCTCGAGCTGATTCTGGCCAAATCATTTGGGGATCGTGTCCGAGAATGTGGAGGTAGCAAATGGAAAGAGATTTGACTGCACAAGAGACAGACAATATCTCCGACACCACCAGCATCACCACATATAGCGACACTGTCGACATACAGTGAAGCTAGTCAGTCCAGTCCGAACATTGGAGGGGCGGCCAATGTAAAATGCACGTAAAGGTAGATGCATGGCGAGAGACAAATAGATTTCATACCGAGTACAATGAAAGGGCAGAACAGCGCTAGAGGGCAGCACGAACTGCAAATAGAAAGTGAAAAGTCCCTAGGAAAGGGGAACTACAAGCTCCGTCAGCTCGAGACGAGCTTCTAGTTACCTGTGTTCATTACAGGCAGAGACCCAGACCCATCCATTGGCGTTTGGTAAAGCAAGAAGACCTAACCCAGCTCTTATGTTGAGCCTTCCTAAACCGGAAATATGCTCGCGAAGAGAAAGGGTTCTGTACCCGATGGGCTTAGGCAAGAAAGGGACAACGATGGTAGTCCTGGCCCAACTCTACTGTCAAGGTTTCCTATAACGGAAGTACACTTGCAGAGAGAAAGGGTTCCGTACCCGATGGGCTCAAGCACAAAAGGGACAACGATTTAGCCCTGGCTCAACTCTACTGTCAGGTTTTCCTACACCGGAAATGCACTTGAAGAGAGAAAGGGTTCAGTACCTGATGGGCTCAGGCGCTATTGGGACAAGGACGCTCAGCTCGAGAACGCCTTGCTCTCAAACGCGTGGTGTGAGACTCGAACTTGGACAAGGGGTACACGATGTCGGTGAACGATACCTCGGCTAAGAGGGCGAAAGAGCCAGGGTCCAACTCCTCTGTTGAGTTCTTCACCTTAAGGAACCAGGCTCACGGATGAGAAACGGTTCAGTACCCAATGGGCACAGGCACAGCACGTCCAATTACACGAGGCAAGTTCATAGACAGTGGAACACCTCGTGCGAGTCAGACGAGAGCACAAATCGTCTGGGCGAAGAGTCGCCACTACGCGTGCCTGGAGACAGATATAGAGGCTGTCACAGGCTAAGGGTAGCCCACCCGAATTGTCAAGGCATGCCGAAATCGGATGTGCTAGGCCTACAAGGCGCATAACGGTGGCACAACGTAATAACGCTCCCGGCGGAAATCGCACGGATATCCGTGATGGTTACAATGAAGCGAACGCAAAACAAACAAACAAACACTTTACAGTTTGTTTATTGTCCAAGACTCGCATCGATATGTTAGTATAGGGGTTATACCACTAGCTAAACCTTTTGCAAACTGAAATACTATAATGGATAATCACACAAAAACTAGCATGGTTCGGACATGTATGCAGGCACGATTCCTTGTCAAAAACAATACTGCAGGGAACTGTCGAGGGTGGAAGAGGCAGAGGAGGACAACTAAAGGCATGGACAGACAACATCAAGGAATGGACAGGGCAAGATATTTCCACACTCATCCGCATCGCTGAGGATAGAATTCGCTGGAGAAATGTGTGCTGAGGCATCCAATGTGGTACCCCTACGACCCCGAAGGGTTACGGGTTTATTGATTGATAGGGTTTATATAGCACTGAAGAGCTCTCTTTCTCACCTCTAATGACGTCATATTACACAATATATTTTTCATTTTTCTGAATGCTTTTGACTGCCCTATTCTGTTTCTTATTTCTGTTGAACTTCTTCCATCTGTTGTAGGGCCTAATCGTTGTACCTAAATATTTAAATTGAAATATTATTATATAATAATAAAAACCCATATCCCATCAGGGTTGTAGGGTGTCACAATGAGACATTTGGTGCAGAAAGATCTCCACTCTTCTCTATCTTCTACCATAATGATGAGTTTGGAAGCCTCACACCATGTCCATTCTTCATTATTATCCAGCCATGTCTTCTTTTTCACCTGTCTTCGTATACCCTCCAATGTACCTTCAACCTGTTATAAACAGCGTAACCACTCCCGCTTGTAGAAAAGTGTAGGGAATTCTCAACTGACCTGCACATGTGCTTAGATTACTCAAAAGCGTTGGACTGCGTCTAATACCAGAAACTATGGGAGAAAATGAACAGCATGGGTTTCCCAAGACATCTGATTCATCTAATAGAAGAACTTTACCAAGATCAAAAGGCTGCATTGAAGTTAGAGGACGATCTCTCAGAGTAGTTTGAGGTACAGAGTGGAGTAAGGCAGGGATGCACACTCTCCCCATACCTGTTCAACATCTACGCAGAAAATATAATGATGAATGTGAGAGGAGACATACACAACGATGACTTTCACGCTTTAAACATAGGTGGCTTCGAAATCCATGAACTAAGCTACGCAGGCGACATTGTGCTTCTTTCTAATGATATAAAGGGATTGGAACAACTAATAAAAACACAAAGAAATATAGCGAAACACAAAACTTATATTTAAACACGCAAAAAAGATAAAACATGTCAACAGATATAACAACACAACAACCAAAAATCAGAATATACAATACCGAGATAGAATGTGTGGATAAATTCGAATACGAATGAGCAAACATCAACGGTGCAGGAGATTGTATGGCAGAAATAAGACAAACATTGGCAATGACATATTGTAAAATAGCTCTTCTTCTACACTTCTTCTCATCCTTCTGCTTGTCGAGACTCTCTGCATTCTCCCAGCTTCTTCGTCTTCATCGTTTATGTAGTGATGATGATGGCTTTCTTGATAAATCCTCTGACATGATTGATTCCTTTCGTAGATGTTCGTTACCTGGCAGTGTCCTTTCATCGGCATGGCTTCGTGTCCGTAAGTTATCTCGACTTGATTTCTTGACTAATACTCATGGTACTTCATCCTCCTCTGGTAGAGTTAAGCAAAATGCATTAAACAGGTTACTAAAACACTTACCTTGCCTATTAATAAAAATATATTTAAAAAAGTATATATAAAAAAAACACAATAAAACTAAACAGGACAATTCTCCACGTATCGGCTCAAATTGAACCTTTTTCAAGAGACAAACAACAGAAAACAAAAAAAATAAAAAACAAAATAGATGACTATATTTCATCAAGCCCCGTCTCCATAGCGCAGGGATGGCTAATTTCACATAGCAAACTGGTAGAGTTAAACGTGTCCTTACTTCTCATCCCCATAACTCTACTGTCCTTCAATCTTGCTCAAGCATTATTTCCTTCTCCAGTCTGATTCTGAAACTCGTGCCGCTTTCCAGGACTTTTTTTTTGGTTGCATTCCACAGTCACCTCAGGTATAAAACATGAACGTTTGCAAAGTTCCTACTCACTTTGGCACTGTTCGTTGCAAACGCGGCCATTGCTACACGTGTCTCTATGTAGTACAGATCCGCTCTGTTTCATTTCCTAAGGCCACTTTCACTATCGATGATTCCTTTACATGATGTTCGTCCGTCGTGATCGACGATGACCAAAAACTCAACCATAATAATAATAACAATAAATAATAAAATAATAAAGTTAATAGTGCGTTTTTAAATGACTAGCAAGTCCAATGCGCGCACAAAATGTTCTTTTACAGAATTGACAACAATAGAAGGTATCTGTGTGAGGTTGAGATGTTTTTTCTTTTCTACGTGTCCGCTTCTGTCTTGCAGTTTCTTGTCTGAATTCTTCTGCCGCTAGTGCTCCCGTTCTAATGCTGTAACGCCATGCTGCTCTATCCTGAGCGAGGCTCTCCCAAGCGCCTACGTCAATGTTAAGATGTTTCAAGGATGACTTGAGCGTGTCTTTGAAACGCTTTTTCTGTCCACCAGCTTTTCGAAATCCTGCCTTGAGTTCTCCATAATATATTTGTTTTGGCAATCGCGAGTTCTCCATACAATTCCATTAGAATTAAACGAATTCCACAAAGAGAACTCCATACAGTTCTCTTTACATATGAAACCCGTAATGACATTTACGTTATCATATGTAAACGTTGTGGCAAGAAGTATATAGGTGAAACGCTCTTACGATTGAGTGACCGCTTCTGTAGGCATCTTCATGTCATAAAACAGAGAGAACCTACCCATGTCGCCTTTCATTTCAATGGTGATAGTCATCAGGGTGCCCTCGATATCCAGGTCACTGCCCCAGATCCTGCACTACGGATGATAGATCTAGGTAGGCTCTTGAAAATCGATTTATTTTTAGTGTGGTACCCTCAAGCCTTTTGTACTTAACTCTGAACACTCATTTGTTTAAATTTATGCTGTGTGGTCCTTATTGTATTGCTATCCATGTTGTATTAGGTAATAATTTGTTATATCTGTTATCATATTCCGTCCAATTTTCAACAAAACCCGTTTTATGATTACATGTTTCCATGCATATCATTGTCACTTTAAACGTCGTATTGTTTACATGTCAATAGTGTTTCTAGTGGTTCTGTGGTGTTAAAATAGTTTTCATTGTTTTTCACTGTTTTATATATTTTTGAAAAAGACCTGACAGTTCGAAACGTTGAACATGTCTTGTGTATTGTAATTAGTATGTTTTCTTGTTTACACATCATAACCTCTTAGTTTTAGTGATAGTCCATTGTGTCTAAGTGGAACTATCTAAAAACCTGTGTTTTACGTAAGAACTTTTTAAATGTACGTTTTTGATTAGGAACAAGCGTCACAGCACTGGGGACATTCCCATATATGCTCTACTTTCCGTTCCGTCAGCCATCTAAAAGTGTATAAGATCATTGTCCCAGTCAGTTGCTGATTGCGAGTTCTTCTGATCTTTCCGGAGAGGGAGCACTTTCTCCCATTCCCTCTAGTCACTCCCATTTCTACCATTCACTGAATATGTACATTGTCACGTTCGACTTCCCCTTCGTCTTCTCTTAGGATATCCATGACTGCTCTAATCAATTCAATCCCGTCTCTTCTTATCTCGGTGCCGTTCATCAAAGTTTACTAGCCAACACATCGGTTCTTTCGTTTCCCCTGACCCCAGCATGACCAGGATGGTAAATTCATGTAATGCTCTGCGCATTGTCGAGAACAGTGCCCCATTCAGTTCTGATCATACACTTTTCTATCTTACGCAGCATACTATGAGAGTCCGATAGAATCACCGAGTCTGTTGGTGGTTGCGTTGCTAACCAAGTGAGAGCTGTTGTCACAGCTTCTATTTCCATTCTCATACTCGATGCCGAGTGTGGCGCATGGCCGAGAGGTTAGATCGCTAGTCTCACACGAGTGATTTCTATAGTTCGATCCCCTGTATGGACTGTGTTTTTTTTTCTGTCGGAGGGTAAGTTAAAAAAAAAACTCACACTGTTCATGACGTGGCAACAGCATGAGCATCCCCTCCCTGCAACGCCTGAACTGGTAAAATGCAGTATTGACAGTTTTTTGGTAGCCAGCTGACTTCTCAGCTAATTTCTTGCCATTTTGGTAGGCCACGAAACCCAAACCACTCCTGTTTGTTTCTTGCATTACTCTGTAAATTATTATATCGTGTGGCTTCAATTGCTGCAGTATGAGTTCTTGGATCATTTCCTCTGTTCTGTTGGCAGCCCAGTCCGGGGTTGGCAGCCCAGTCACATCCCTTCCCATCTGTATCACCACTGTTGGTGATAATAACTTTCTCTCTTTGCCAAATGTCACCCATTCACAGCCTATTCCCTTTTTCATACGTTTCATATAATATATGAAATATGATATATCAACATTTAAAAAAATATTTTGATTTCATGCATTGTTTGTGTGATAATTCGGGGGGGGGGGAGACCCCAGCACGTGGGGGTTGCCAGTAATAATTAGGTACTTTCCCCCGCAAACTTAGCGCATGTTCCCTATACCTACTTCTTTTCCTAGAAAAATAGCACTGTATGTACATTCGAACTGTGTTGTTTTTTATTTGGCCTCGGAACAGAAAATTTTGTTGAGTGGTAACTATGGTAACACTAGTTTCAACGTCAGTTCCTCCTTGGTAACACTAACAATAACACGCTGAAAAGTGCTAAAAGGCTTTTAGATAAAGATATATTCGTAAGTAACATTTCCATATGTACATAAATAATCAAAATGCAATAGTAATTATGAAATTTCACTGAAACATTTTTCTGAAAATATGCATAGCCTATATTTATATTTAGTACTTAGTATTATCGACATTAAAGATAACATGCAGAATAACTGAGAATACATCGCTAGAAAATGCAAGCCACATCGCCCAAGACGGAGAGAGGTTCAGATAATTTTTCCCCTGTGCCTGGATTCTTCTTGGAACATTTTGCGTCATTTATGGTGAGTTTGGTAAATGTGATAACTTTTTTGTTTGTAAAGATATAAAAATAATTTTTGCACATGTAAATAATGAAGTGAATAATGAATAGGCCTATAATCGTGTTTTTGTTGTATGTATGAATGATGTCAGTTGTGAGCAAGCTGTGAAGTTGAAAATTGGGGGGAAAATCTCAAAACGCTATTTAAAAAATTTCAAATATAATTTGACAACCTTAATGCTTAAAAAATATGTGGGTAAAGACCATTTTAACCTCTTTAGGCTGCATTTTTGTACTGTGTGTGTTCTTATTATATAAAGATATTTTTATAACACTCTCCATTGTATTAGAAAACTAGAACAAAGAAGAATTGTGGTCAGATGCATATTTGCTCAATTGCATAGGTTCTAACAATGAGATAATATTCCATGCTAAAAACAGGTTACTAGACTGGAGGTATAATTCTGTTTTTTTAAATGATGCACCATTAATTCTTCATTCCCAATAGATATTCAGTATTTGAGGTAATCATGTAAAAGATTGCATACAATTTTTACATTTTATTTTGGTTGCAAGAAACATTCTTATAGCATGAAACCATAATTTGCTCTGGCTATAGATCTTTTTGTAACCCCTGTGCATACATTGAATGGGACTAAATGTCTATGTATATTGTGGTTATTTTCCTCATTAAAAAATGTTACAATAGTCACTATATTTATGAATAGTCAGTCATAAATAAGAGCAGACATACTCATTGTTCTTCATGAGTCCGCATAATCAGATTATTTTGAGATAAATGAGCATAAGTCAATATAAAAAATATGCGAATTTGGAGTGAGGAAACAGCAGAAATTCTAAAAATAGCAAGCAGTGAACCGACATAGAACTGGAAACTTCAGCCATTATAACCTGAGAGATTTACTGAAGTGGTGATCTGAGCACCTATGGACATGGCCGGTGTGTGAAGAGGATAATTATCATATCTAATACCTAACACACTGTATTTATACTGTACACTAAGTGTGGTAACCTGTTGTGGTCAGTAATTACAATTTCAGGGTACTCTGCTGGTCACAAGCTATTTCTCCCAGGAACTTGAGGTAAGTCTAAATATGGCCATGTTTGAAGGCGGCATAGACCCAGACATAATTTGTGCGATGCAAAATGTTTGTCATTGTCACTGGTATCTTAACACATTAGCTGCCGAATTTAAATATAGATGATATGTAATTAATGTTTGTTTCTTACCCCCACCCCCCCCACCATCAGAATCAATAAAGAAACAGAACTGTAGTTTTCATATTTATAATGTATTTTGACAAATTATGCATCATTGTGAAAACAAATGAAAGGACTATTCTGATCTGATCATTCAATTCTTCTTCTGCATTTGCTTTCAGAGAACCAACATGAAAGATCATATGATTTCTGCCGGGGGTCATGAAGTATGCTGTACTATCATTTGAGTTTGCGCCTGTGGTATAATACATCCATTTTCAGCATGCCTTTAATTTGGGTGGACTTTCCTAGCGTGTGACAGACTTCCTATCTGTCGCCAGGTGGCAAAAGTGTATAAACTTTACACTTTCATGGTTTATCATTCACTGTGCCCTTGGACTTTGCAGGCCAAACCATGTCCCTGGGTGGCGGTCATAATACAAGTAAAGTTCATCTTTGACTTTGTGGTGAAGAACATCTGGTACTGGGGTAGTTATTGGTATGACTGTGTAGAATATACCATTTCATGTAGCCACCTACTTTTGTGTGAAGTTTATATGCAAAGCTTCTGTTCATAGCTTTGTCACTCTAAAAACTTGTAGCAGCAGCATGCATGTTTCACATAGTAGATACTCAAAAAACACAAATCAGAGGTGAAACATTGAATGAACTGTGTGACCTACTTTAACACATTTAGAGATTGTGTTGTAAGTGCACAATTCTGTAGATTTGATCAAGTTAACCAGATGCCTCTTGCTTCTGTCAATACATGTTTCATGTTAATTTTACTTTGCAAAGCGTTTTGCGAACATCTTATTGGATATTGCAATCATATTTGGGGTTACTACACTGACATGCACAACCTACATAAACCACTGAACATATTGGACAAAAAAGCCTACTGTTCAAAATCAATAAAAAGAAAACAGATGCTATTTGAAACACATATGAGAGGAAACCTCTATTGTCCTACTTTAGAGTTTGGTGCCCACAGCACAGTTTATAGAATACATCCATATTGACATACTTATCAGAGTGAAAACATACAAGATGTAAGATTACATCTTTATAATTTGGAGAGGCTAAATAAAGGACATGTTTGACATGTCACAAGAACCATCAGCATGCACTGCTAATGGAGAAGACTAAGTAACAAAGCGTTTCTTGGAACAGGATTGCCAGAATATTCAATGTTTCATAGCCAAATGTCCCAAATTTTGCTATTTTAAATGTCACTGACCATGAAATTTATGTTGTGGTAATTTTCGTATTTTGGTCAGTATGATAATGTATTAAGAGTTCAGAATTTGGTCAAATTTAAAAAAAATTAATTTGATTATAATCAATTTCAATTATCTAGCTGTGAACATTTATACATATGCAACTTGCTTTTCTCATTTCTACAAAAATCCAATGTTATATTGTTTCAGAAAGAAAAATGAGCCGGCTTTACGAAACAGTAGAACCATCAGTCATTGATGATGAAATGTTGCAGACGGCAGTTGAAGAACAAGGACCTACGAATGAAGCTAAAGTTATTGCAAAAAAAGAAGGCATTAAATTTTCGGATGTTCTTTCACTTAGCCTAAGCTTCAGAAGTAATTCACTACATGCACCTTTTGACATTTTACATGTTCACATACAATATACAAATTTGTACCAAATTCATCATGAAAAAGCATATTATCTTATAAACATATACTCGTATACTGCCTCATCAGTATAAATAAGGTCAATTTGAGTTTTTTTGTAATTTAAACCAGCACCAGATGACAAAAGTGCCCCAACATTCATGGGTTTGGTGTGATAATAATTTCTAATCAAGTAATATTTTGGACATGCAATGAAATCTTCCTGGAATGTTAAATGGTGCTATCCATGGAAGAATAATGAAGCAACCTGCCGTGATTGAACTCCTAATGGCAGATGTTTGTATGCGAATGTACATTCTTCTTGAAATGACTGGGGTATATGATGTTTGTGTGAATGTCAATAATGTCAAGATGTGGACAAAGATTAAAAAGCAATAAACCAGCTATGATGAATCTGCATGACAATGCTTGCAGCTAATGACTTATCACAACCACGAATACACAGCATCGAGTTTGTGTAGATTAATTGATTTTGTAATAACTTTACAGAAAATTCTCGCAAGATTGCTACTTGTTCATTTTTAGTAAATATGCAATTTCTCAGCATGATATTCATTACCCCCACACAAGTCAACACACATTGGATGCACTCGTGCACCTCTAGTTTGACAACAGTGTGTCATCTCCACCATCTCCCTGATTTTGTGATTTCTTCCTTTTCTTCAAGCTGAATGTTTGTTTGTTTGTTTTGCGTTCACTCCATTGTAACCATCACGGATATCCGTGCGATTTCCGCCTGGAGCGTGGTTACGTTGTGCCACCGTTATGCGCCTTGTAGGCCTAGCACATCCGATTTCGGTATGTTCAAGCTGAATGAAAACCCCAAGGAACACACTTATGCTTCTGATGATGTGGAGCAAGCAGTTGTGCAAATTTAGTTGTTGGAGGAAACCTCAGATTTTTTCCTGAACAATATTCAGCAACTAGTGTCACTGTGTTTGCATGTGCACATATTTAAAACTCCTACATGGGTATGACAGTGTTGACTCAAACTATGGTCATCCATTGCATCGAGTTTCATTTCCAGTCGGCTCGATTCGTCTTGCCACTGATTTCAAATGATAGTGAGATTGACAACTCTTCTTCACTTAAATCACAATCCCCAGTGCAAGTAATATTTACATCCATGAGTTATACGCTGGTGAAACATGGATTGTGTATAGATAAAGTGTTGTCATGTGACGTATTCTCTCCAGAATGTTGTCTTCTTTGATGTTTGCTCCTAAGTATTCACATTTATCCACACACTCTATCTCTGTATTGTCTATTCTGATTTGTGGTTGTTGTGTTGTTATATCTGTTGACATGAATTTTGTTTTTTGCATTTAAACACATATAGACAATGTGAGAAAACTCAATCACTTTCATATAACTTGTCTTAGAAAAGCTATGAATATCAGATGGCAAGACAAGATTCTGAATACCACTGTCTTTGATAGATTTAGTATCCTTAGCATTGACACTATTCTGATGCAGATACATATTTCTTGGGGAGGTCATGTATACCAAATCATTGCCTACTACTCTATGGTGAAGGCATACATTCTCAAGAGGATAAAATTCTCATTAAAGAAAGCCTTTGAAATAGACCAAGATACATGTGAAGAACTTTCACAAAATAAAGTTACATGGCACTCTACAGTAAAAAAAAGGCAGAGCATCTTGTAAAAAGAGGAGAAATTCAGCAGTGCAACAGCAGAGAGTAGCTTGAAATTCACGGGTAGATAAAAAAAACCATCTAAAGGGCCATCCCATGCCTGAACTTTCCAAGGACTTTTGAGGCTAGAATAGGTCTTACTAGCCATCTACGTACTCATAATCAAGGACATAACTCCAACTAAATTTCAAAAGTGGATTTAGTAAATGGTCATCATCACTTGTGATGGACAAACAACTAGTACAATGAATAAATCCATATCAGCTTATGCCTTGACAGGAGAATAAGGAAGATTGAAATTGTTGCCTCAGAGGCAAAACTTTTCAAATTGTCCTCATAGATTTAATGCATTATCGAAAGGCATTCAACAGATTTGACAAAGAGTTGCTATGAAAGTCAGAGACATGAAGTTTTATCAAAATTTGCAAATTGAATAAAGGAAATATATTTTTATTCTGGTATTCATTCTCAAACTCCTGCAGATTAACAAAATGCAGTCCTTAGAACATAATCTGCTGTGTCATGATTTATAGTATAGTTGCAATATCTACACATTTTGGCCCAACACATCTGATTTCAGCATGGTTTCTGGGTCACATTGACTTTCTATGGGATGGGACAGCCAACCACATCCTCAAAACCTCCTTAGTCACCTTTAGTGGCATGCATGGCATGTCTTAGTATAGCTCATGTGAATTAGTATTGACAGACACTTGTTAGACAGTGTCTTGTTACCATTTCTATTCTTGTTAGAGTTAGATTCAATTGGATCAAATAAAACCTGATAAAACATCTACAGGTAGATGAGTTTGTGTGTGACCTTTGTTGACTCGCAGCTGCACACAGATCAAAATATTCATAATAATGTTAAGAAAATATGAGTTCTTCTTTTTCTTCTTCTGCATTTGTTCTCAAACTCCTGCAGATTAGCAGGATGTAGTCTGAAGAACAAAATGTGTCATGTCATGATTTACAGCATTGCTGCATATCTGCACCTTTTGGTCTAACATATCCGACTTCAACATGACTTTGAGCCTGTATGGAATGGGGCAACCAGCTCCATCCCATGACCTTCTTAATTGTCTTTTACGACATGCATGGAAGGTAAACAGTGTTGTTATTCTTTACTCCCCTCCCGGGCCTTGGCAACACACTGGCAAAAATATGAGTTAATATAAATATTCACATTCTGAGAATAAAGACAATGAAAACCTGAATATATTTGATGAAGGATCCTTCTACATGAGGTAGAATCATTCACATAGATTAGCATCAATATTAACAGAGGGAGGGATAGAAAAATATGCCAGTATAAAATACAAGAGGCAAGAGAAAACTTCATTGTAGTTATAAATATATGTAAAAAAAACATGCTGAACTGTTGCTATTGTTTAGTTTATAAACACAGAGAACAATAAAAGATGAAAATACAAATTGGGAACTGAGGGGCTTGCAAATGATAAAGAATTCAGTGTCTGTAGGAGAACTGAGCTCTCATATGATAAAGTACTCGTCACCTGTGGAGTAACTAGGTTCTCAGATGATTCACCTCCTAAGGGAGAACCAGACTGAGAAGATAAAAATTCAGCATCTTTTGGGGAATAAATTTCTTGGATAATAAAAGATTCAGCACCTCTGAAGGAACTAGTCTCTGAGATAATAAAGGATTTAGTGCCTATGAGAACAGTGGACAATGAACTGTCTTGGCAGTAGACCCAATATAACATGTTTAGGCACTATCTTGGAACATGAGACTAGTTCAATTAGCTGCTGAACAACTCCATGTAGTTATCATAGACAAGTCCAATGCAACTGCCCACCATTTTTCTCACCTTAAAACATACTTGTACTCAGAGACAATTGGAATCCATATACCAAGGACACAGTGGGAGATAAACTAGACTGATATATCATGGACATACTTTTCATGCATATTGACAAATTGGAGGTCTGTCATAGGGTTGGGGGAGGAAACTTATGTAGTGCAGTGATTAGCGCACTGCTTCGCATATGAGTGGTCCACTGTTCATTCCCCAGTTGAGGCGGAAATGTTTTTCAGACTGATACGGCTCCCAGCCTTAATTGGGTACCAGATTAATCCTGGAAGTAAAAACTGTGAGGGAGAGGAGATGGCTACCACCCTCATTTAGCAGAGTCACTGAAATATGAGATCACTAACATCTCGCACCCCTAGGGGATTAATAAATGTTATGGGTTACTTTACTTTTACTTACAGGGTAGTGATGCATATATGAACCAAAAACATTGTAAAATTGGTTATACTGGGCCAAAAGAATCTGATTCTTGTATCATTGTGATATCATGATAATAGACACATCTAATCATACTATTCTCAGTGCTCTATATTAAAATATCTAACTGAAAACCTGTTTTAATCGATGTCCTACACTCTGGACATTCAGTCCCTTACTGAGCTTCATCTAAAATTTGGCAATAGTAGGACATACACAGTTGCACTGTAGCATACATGATTTGAAACAGTTGTTCCATTTAGTTGACACAAATCTGCCTCAAAAATTAAGCAAATATGATTTCCGAATTCAGCCAATCTGTATCTCTAAGGAAAAAAAGATGTAATTTTAGTCAAGACATAACTTGTCTATTCTCAATGGTGAAAGAAATGACCAACACATTATAAATAAATAACTTACAGAATCAACAAAATGTTTGCAATTGAACATCCTACATAATCCTGTCAAAATTGTATTGTGTTTGACCATCAGCAGTGCCTAGGAGTCCATCTTTTTAAAAAACTTCCATGTTCATTATCAATTTTTTGGTTCTTTGCTTGACATTGCTATTGTGTCAATAATTGTTAGCAACAACAGCTTTCAAATCCTGAGTTCTCAATATGTTTATCATTTACATCTACTGCTTTTATCTCTTCTTGAAACCTAAACAAGTGTCTCAGAAAAAGGGTGCATTACTCGTTTGATCTCACAACAAAATACAACATTTGTGTCACATATTCTCATCATAAGTGCTGACAAACATTGTCATCCCATGTCTATGTTGATTGTGAGAATATATGTCTTAACTAAAATTGCAATTTTTTTAGGGATACCGTATGTTGAATTTGGAAAATGTGTTGATTCAAGTTGCAAGACAGCTATACTGACCTGGTAAAATTCAGTTTGCCAACTTCTGAGTTTTTAAATAATTCCTCAATGCTGCCTAGCTATATTATTCATAAATATACAATAGATCAAGTATCAGTTTACAATTTTCCCCAAATGTTTCTATTTTCAGCTCGATGAATTAGGGATTAAACTATATGGAATTGAACCCTTGTATTCCGCCGAAGACGGATGTGTCGGGCCATTGGCGCAAATAAAACGGCGACACAACGCATTTCCATTCTCTGGACAACATCCTGCTGGAAATCTAGTAGGACAATGGTCCTGCTACAAGAGAATTCAGCAGGAGTTTGAGAATGAACGCTGAAGAAGAAGAAGAACCCTTGTATGTTTCTGATTGAATCCTGTGAACTGCTGCTGTACTATACAGACTCTCAGTTCATCATATTATTATACAATTGTGTTTGCAGCTCAATTCTACACTGGTATTGCACTTAACCCTTTTAACCCTGGCCAACTTGCCCTTAAAAACACCTTACCCTTGGTTCCTGAGCAAAAAATACATAAAAAGGACACCCCAACAGATCTTAGTTGTTTACAAATAAATAGGGCTTAAGAGATAAAATTATTTTCTGTTATATAATATTGACTGACCTTGTACTGTCCAGTGTTTTTACTTTATGTACCAGTCCTTCCAGCATGTAGACCCTTTCTTTAGGCACAGATAGGCCCTAAGTGGTGCAATAACTGCACCAAACTGTGGCTTTACTTTTTGTCTTTATATATCATTGTCATGGATGGAAAGTCACTGACATGTTCATTACATTTAAAAGCATACAAAGAACAAATGCTATTGGCTGTGCATTGTGGAGAAACTTGTAGATGATGCAAGCTAACATTTTTCTGCCTGATACATCAATCCCATTTTGCCAGGAACTAATATCCAGGAATATTTTTTAAAATTAAATAGTATTACTATCTTAAGAAATAGATTCTAGAGTGTTCTTAAACATATCTTTTCCACATAGGCCTAACTGTGCAGCTGTGTCTACTTTACACATGGGTTCACACATAAGCCCCTATTAGTAGGAGACCAACTTGAATCAAATTTACTTGATAAACTATGTAGAATATGTCCCCTTCCACTCTCATAGATTGTAGCTTGACCCTCAGATGAACCAACATTACTACAACTGTCATAATTTATAGGTCTACCTACGAATAATATTCGTTCATAACCAATCCATCTGTTTATTTCCATTTCGTTTCAGAATAATCATCATCTGAGTCTAATTCATCATCCTGTGAATAATCAAACATAAACTCAACAACTTGTTCAGCTGTTTTTGAACACACAAAAGATCCTGGTTTTCAACATATCATTTTGGTTTAACTCTACTGACAAGATTGTCAACATGTTTGTGCCATTTTCCATTTTGTGAAGCAGCTATCCCACAATGCAATGCATAAATTGATTTAATTTAAATATTGATAGTAATTAATATGAGGTACTGTTTTATGGAGTCAAACATCAGTATATTGGGGTAACTATATTTAGTGTAAATCTTGGAATATCGGGTTCTAGGGGTTGTACATTTATGTGAAAAGGCAGAGTTTGTTTCTCAGTACACAAAAGATAAGGGATTGTAAACATATACTGTACTATAAATCCTGATCTGTATCAATGGCATGAGAAAATTATGGTTTTTCAGTTACACTCAGATGTTTTTTTAAAACATGTTTAACCCACAGATATACTGCATATTTGTAACTTATGGGAGTTTACTTCACTGACCAAGCTGCAACTTGACAATAACATTATAGAAACTATTGAAGGACTTGATCTACTTATCAATCTTGTGTGGCTAGGTGAGCTTCTTGGTCACAGATATTTGTGACAGATGATGAATAAACCTTAAAGTTTATGTATGATCTGTGTCAATGATCATGTTCACGTACCAGACACCTCTCTAACATGAATTAATCTTTGGGCATGTATGATTTTCTTTCTTCTGCACCTTTAGTATTGATGTATTGGATACAAAATGTGGTATCAGATGCTAGAAAGTGATATAGTGATCAATTTAGCATGTTTTGGCTGTAGTGCCTAGTGATGTCTAGGCTATATAAATATGTTCTGTATGTTCTCATTGCTTTCTGAACAGTCGAATACATAGTTTTCTATGATGGAAATTGAACCTGGCACCTTACTCAAGTAAGGTGCACTCTTAACCTCTTTGTTACAGAGTTGGACAATGCATTGGTTATCTGCGAATATTTATACTGGTCTCTGAACTGATAAATCAACTAAGAAAACTCAACGTTCAAGAAGGCTGGCTTTTAAACACTATATTAAGAAGGAAGTTAGGTTTTTTTGGCTATGTGAAGAGACATGATGATATGTAAAGAGTGTTGTTGGAGGAAGCGATAGAAGGTAGTAGAGGTAGAGGCAGACCAAGACGCCATTTTACAAGAGATATTTAGGAATGCATGCACATGTTGTTAGAGGAAGTGGGACAATTTTCCAGAGAGGGATTTCACGATATTCATAAGGAAGACTATGTTCTGGAAAGAATATGTCACATGACACATACTCTTAATTGGGCAGTGACAGTCGGTGTTTATGCTTTCTATATGCTAGATTTCTCTGGGCCTTTGCTTACTTCACTATTCATTGGACACCTGATGTGCTACACTAAGACATTATCAACCCACTTTGTCCACTCTTATCACATGATCAATCTATCTGGTAACTCATCACTGTTAATTGTGCACTTTTTTCTTCTTATTCTCTATTTTGATCAGTCTTCTATTCTCACATACTCCACCTTTTGGATTTATTATGATTCTGTCCTTCTTCCATTGACTTTGACTGTGTCTAGAATCAGTGTCTCCAAATGTCTAATTATTAGTAATTTCTCCAGCATACTTGATGCAATATCTACACTGTGGGTAAACCAGTTCCATCTCATTTGTTTTCTATAATGTTGTTATGATTTAGGTTTTTCGTTTATTTGTTTGTTTTCATATAAACTTGACAAAAACACATGAAACATTTATTGTGTTTTCATTATACCAATTTTCTGAAGTAATGTGTTCTTATTAGACTTGTTTTATTAGTGTATTCTTATTGTGTTTATTGTTTTTAATGCCACTACATCCCACATCAACCACCTTTTATTTTATGTTCCTGGTAATATGTTCATGACACATAACACCTTAGCTTCAAACAATGAACCACAAGAATCTCCAAAATAATGCATATGTAAATAATACATTTTCATTATGCAGAAATATTACCTGGTACCGGTTACAAAACGCATGTCCAGTAAAAGATAAAATGCATGCTTTTCTGTCAATGTGGTCAACTCTGTTCTTAATTTTGTGTGGTTTTGTTTAGTTTAAACGTTATTAGTTTCTTGAAAAAGGTCCCATTTGGATCAATACTTGAAATTTGTCCTGTTTTGTTTTATTGTATATTTCTTATATACGTTTTTAAATCTATTTTTATTTATAGTTAGGTTTTTCTAGTAACCTATTTAACTTATTTTGCATTACCACATTTTTAATAGTAGGTTTCATTTCATTGAACTTCTGTGACGTGAAGATAAAAAAATGCAAAGCGTCTGCTAGTAGTGCTAATTCGATCTTCGCGTAACACACTGAAAGCTCCCTCCTCCCAAAAGGGTGTTCCAAGGGAGGCCTCTCAGTGCGTTATGAGTTGTGATTCTCTCCCATTCTCTCAACATTTTTATCTCAGTGTTTGTGTAGTGGTGAGGAGGACTTTCTCAAGAAAACCAACGAGATGATTGATTTCCTCTGCTGTCACCTACACCCTGACAGTCCTCAGGTCCTGCCCTTCTTCGAGTATGTAGCCTCTTCCCTCAGGACACTTTCTTCAACACTTGGCTGTCATCCTCTTTGGAAATGGTTAAGCTTGTTCTCACTTTCCATTTTCAATAGCTTCTGTTTATCATGTCCTTCTCCGACACCTTCCTCATTAGCAGTTGGATCTCAAGACAGGGGAAGTGTTCTGTGATATTCCTTCCCCCAAAGTCAACTTCACCATTGAAAAGAGTTTCACATACCGGGTATGTGTCTTGCAACATCATCTATGCCATCCTGTGCAAGCGTTGCACCAAGACGTATACAGGTTAGACTGGTAGGAAGCTTGCAGTCCAATTTTGCCAAAACCTGTACGGCATCAAAAACCATTTGCATTATCCTGTGAACTTCCACTTCAATGGCACAGGCCATCAGTGCACCCAGGAATTGCATGTCATGGCCATTAAGTTGTGCTTCTCTAATGACCGGACCATCTTGCATTGGAGAACCGCTACATATACCAACTTGACACTCTTAAACTTTTCGGGATCAATGAGCACCTGTCTCATTAGTGATATCTAGTTGTTCCACCATTTCTCTGTTTGTCTCATGTCACATTTATGTAACTTAATCAAAGCTTAATGCTTTGTACATTCCTGGTCTGTGTTCTTTGACCTTTGACCTGGCGACAGCTCTTCTGGTCACATCACTCGGCCATGTGAATATCTATAGTTTTGTTCTTACTTGTTTTCTGTTGTGTTTGTTGTCTTGATAAAGTTCTTTTGGTTGAAACTTCAATTTGTGTGTGTTATTATGTATGTCTCCAGTGATCGGCAAAATATCATTACTTTGTTGCTGGCTTTATTTGTACAAGTGCACATACCAAAAGATCATGCTGATAATCCTCCACCTTTCCTCCAGATTGTTATGATCCAACTGCTGAATGAAGTGTTCAAGGAAAACCTTTCCCTTAATGTCATATTTATCAAATATCTTCTTCTTCTCATTTGTAGTTGAACATGTCTACACAGCAAGTCCAGTTTTTTTCTGTGATAAATGTTGCTGTATGTGAAAGTTCCTCAATGATCTTGTACAGCTGTATGTGGATATCTGTCTCTGTGAGCCACTCTTAACTAGTTTAGTGTAATACAGTCTTGCAGGATATGTACTATAGTCTTTGCTGCCCACATGGACACAGAAGTGATGGAATCAGTCTTATATTTAAGTGGCTGTTTAGTCTGTTGTGTCCTGTCCTGATGTGGAAGATGATAACGTGCTCAGCTCTGTCAATGTAGTGATAGTTGTCTTTTGGGTGGTCGACTTTCCTACTAGCTTTGATTAGGGTCCTCTTTTTCTAAAAGGTGATTTCTTGGTCTTTTTGTTCCCTGTATTACTCTATCATTTGATAGCATATATCTGCCCTATAATTTCCTGATATATCACAGTGGGATGGCACTGTTTTTGTCATATATTAGTGGAGGCATGAAAATTAGGAATTAAGTTTCTGTGGATGTTTTCAGAAATGTTTCATTTAAAATATAAAACTACTTGTGAGATTTGTTAGTGCTCATCAGTCTGAAGAACTTCTGCCTAACCTTTATATCACCTTGATTTCATCCACTTCATGCTTCAAGAGGCATTTAATGTCTTTGTGAGATCAGCAGGCAGCTAAAATAAAATCTGAAAATTTAAATCCCTGGATGTAATGTTTCCTAATTGTTTTTCAGTAAAGTTTCTTGGCAAGGTACCAACTGCAGAACAAAAGTACAACTAATTGGATCAACTATATTCCTAGTGAAAACCTATGGTTGTGAAGCATGGACACTGAAAAAGTAAGTGGCAAAGAAAATAGCTGCCTTCAAGATGAAATTCTACTGAAAGATTTTGAGAATACCGTGAGCAGAGAGAAAATCAAACTAGAAAAATGGTAAGCGTTGAAGAGGGCTGGCTTAATAATAACATTATAGCAAGAAAGCTGAGGTTGGTTGGACATATCAAGGTACATAATGATATAGAAAGAGTAATAATGGAGGGCATAGTAGACAGTAACAGAGGCAGAGGTCAACAAAAAAATGGACAACAGACATATCAGAATGTTTAAAGATGACACTAGCAGAGGCAGATTAGCAGATCCACGATCCTGAGGAGTTCATAACAGCCATAAGGAAGACTATGTTTAGGAAAGAATATGTTCCCATATATGTGTGTGTGTGTGTGTGTATGTATGTGTGTGTGTGTATATATATATATATATATATATATATATATATATATATATATATATATATATATATAGGCCTATATATATATTTAGCATAAATATAATTTACTTTAGCTAACTTGTGAGTACAAAGCAGCCTACCTTACATAAGTTGCTGCTTATTAAACTTGTATTTGAAACAAATCAGATAGTTTTATTGTGGTGCTACATTATTTATATAACTAGTACATACTGGTAAACTGTTACCACATTTCCAGATTTATCATTCAATAACATTGAGGTCATTGAAGGTCTAAGCAAGTTGACTAAACTTAATGACTTAACCATGTTCAACAATCGAATCAGTAAAATTGAGAATTTAGATGCTCAACAAGATCTTCATGTGCTTTCCATTGGCAATAATGAAATCAAAGATAAGAAAGATGTAAGTATGATTTCACTCTAAATACAGAAACATTTATAATGTGACATATCCACATAACAAAACTCTTTTAATACCAACTCCCAGATTTTGTTATTGTCAAATTTTAAAGCTAAATTATTACAGATAAGTGGTTGGCAGCCTTCTTATACTAATTGCAAGAATTCAAAGCTATTGTTGCATAGAGCCAAAACCTCTTACCTATGAAAGTATTTCCATAAATAAGTATATTTACAAGCAAATGTTGGTATATTGAAGAATTCTCCAGACTAATGGGAATTGAACCAGTCCGTTCTAACTGCACCGAATTTTTTTTTTTTTGGTGATGCCGTTAGTCAAGTACGAAAAACCTGTTTACTCTTGTTGCCAGACTATTCGGTGCCGTTAGAACGGACTGGTTCAATTCCCGTTAGTCTAAATCTAGAGAGCTACTATACCTGCAAATACTAGTGACTAAACTAGGCATTCAGTGTAAAGTAGCTATGTAGTGGATACCATCATATTGTGGAATACCTGGAAATAAGAAAGTAGATCGTCTGGCTAAAGAGGGAGATGCTGATGACAAACCAGATGTACCAATAACATACCATCAAAAGAAACAGTTTATCAAGTAAATTAGAAAGCCAACATCAACACAAGGTAACTATCAAATTATGAATAGACCAGACCATGTTGTCATTCTGCACCCCAGAACAGGACACAACCAACTCTGCAGCCACATGAATACAATATTAAGATTGGCAACATGGCCATGCGGACACGCACCTCAGAGAGCAGAGCATACTCTTCAGGAATGCCCGAAATATGAAATGCTGAGGCAAATACACTGGACCAGAGAGACAACAATGGAAGAAAAACTCTACAAACCTCTGTACGAAAACACAGTCATATAGCACAGTCAAGTTTATAGAAGAAACAATACTTCAGATATAGGCCTAAGCAAGTTCCGGGTGAACGAAATAAGAAGATGCCTGCAGTCTATATTTTATCCTCCACTGGATTCGATGACCAGTTTTAGCCTGCAGGCTGTAATTTGTTCACCACAGGTAGAGAGGGCCAGTTTTAGCCTGCATGTTATATGTTATTTACCACTGTTGTAGAGTTTAATTTGGTTAATTTATTGCAAATAGTTTTTAAAGTATTTGTAAGAGGAAATATCTCATATACACCTTTTCCACAACTACAGTTTTGTAATACCGTCTTTGTTTTCTTCTCTTTCCATATTCTTCTATATGCCCACATCTCAAAGGCATCAATTCTGTCTTCTGATTGTTTATTTAGTGCCTATGTTTCTGAGCCATACATTAATATAGAATAGATATAGCATTTTATTATTCTCATTTTTAACTTGTTTATAATTTGTTTAGATGTTAATATTTTCCTCATGTCATTGAAGGTACTCTTAGCCATTCCTATTCTCCTTTTAACTTCTGTTTCACATCTGCCATCATTTGAGGCTATGTGTTCTGTTTTGTAAAAGGTATGGGAGGGCAGAAGGGGGGGGGGTGGCCACTGTAATTCATGAAATTTACACTTAAATAACTTATAATAAAATAACACTTTAACTTACCCTGCACAAACAACTAAACTTCCACAAACAAATGTGGATAATTGTACATTCCACAAAATGTAATAATAGGGTTTTAAAAATAATAAACTGCTTATTACGTCGAACAAAACACCCTGACGGCAACAGAATATAAATTTGAGCAGGTTACTTTTTCTTCAGCGTTCGCTCTCATTTAACCACAACGAATATATCGTGTGATTTCCGCCGGGGAGCGTGAAATACGTTGTGCTGCAAGTTCCACAGTAGAACTGTTTTATTTGCACCTCAGTTGGCCACTTGTGGTCAGGACGTCCGAGGTCCAGCACATCCGTTTTCGTCATGCCTTTAATTCGGGTGGGCTTCCCTTGTCCATGACAGCCTGTCTATCTGTCGCCGTGCACGCGGGTGTAGTGACTCGTCGCCTAGACGATTGTCGTTCATGTCTATCTCGCACGATGTGTTCCACCGTCTATGAACTCACCTCGTGCAATTGGACGTACTTGTGCCTGTCCCATCGGGTATTGAACCGTTTCTCATCCGCGAGCATGGTTCCGTATGAGGAGGAACTCGCCATAAGAGTTCTACTCGAGGCGTCGTTCACAAACATCGTGAACCCCTCGCCCAAGTTCGAGTCTCACTCCACGCGTTTGAGAGCAAGGCGTTCTCGAGCTGAGCGACCGTGTCCCAATAGCGCCTGAGTCCATCAGGTACTGAACCCTTTCTCTCTGCAAGTGTATTTCCGGTATATGAAAGCTTGACAGTAGAGTTGGGCCAGGACTGCCATCGTTGTCCCTTTTGTGCCTGAGCCCATCGGGTACGGAACCCTTTCTCTTCGCGAGCATATTTCCGGTTTAGGAAGGCTCGACATTAGAGTTGGGTTGGTTTTATTAAGGAGACAGAATTACATATATAGACATGTTTCAAGTGAACGAAAGAAGAAGAAGAAGAGTTGGGTTAGGTCTTCTTGCATTTCCAAACACCCATGATTGGGTCTGGGTCTCTGCCTATAAGGAGCACATGTAACTAGAAGCTCATCTCGAGCTAACAGAGCTCCTTTGTAGTTCTCCTTTCCTATGAACTTTTCCCTTTCTATTTGCTGTTCGCGCTGCCCTCTGGCGCTGTTCTGCCCTTTCATTGTACTCAGTATGAAATCTATTTGTCTCTCGCCATGCATCTATTTTTACATGCCTTTTATATTGCCCCCCTCCCCCGGGATTGTGGCACTAGACACAATCCCAGAGATACTTATGGTGTGTGGTGACTTCAGCAACCACTCTCAGGGCTGGTGCTATTATCACATGAGCAATAGAAGTTAGGAACGTTAGAGCTGCCAGGATGAAAATAAGCTCATACTTATTAACCAGCCAGCAGACCCACCAACCTTCTACTCGAGGGCATGGCACATCACCTCTACACCAGACCTGGCATTCCACTCACCAGGCTTCCACTCACCAGGCTTCCACTCACCAGGCTTCCACTCACCAGGCTTCCACTCACCAGGCTTCCACTCACCAGGCTTCCACTCACCAGGCTTCCACTCACCAGGCTTCCACTCACCAGGCTTCCACTCACCAGGCTTCCACTCACCAGGCTTCCACTCACCAGGCTTCCACTCACCAGGCCTGGAATGGAACATCACACATTCACTGGAAAGCAACTTGTAGGTGGTGATCACAGACCAGTATTTCTGGAAATCCACAATGAATTTATCAAGGACAGAAGCACGATCACCAGGTGAAACTATAAGAAGACAGACTGGAAAATGTACCAGCATTTAACCAGTGTTCTAGCTAAGGACGTACGCGTGGACAAAGACATCCGTAGAGTAGTGAGTGAGTTTATAGATGCATACTACATGTTGCTAGTAAAACTATACCCACGGAGCATGCAAAACTACAAATCCTATTGGAATGAGGAACTGGAGAAGTTGAAAAATGAGATGGAAACATGTAGACAGCAGGCAGAGAACAGAGTCAAGAACATCACAAAAATATCAGCAAATAAAGGCTAAATTTCAAAGAGCCAAGTTACAAGCCAGATGGAGCAACTGGAAAGAAAAAATAGAATTGATGAACCTTGAAAGAGACACTAGGAAATTATGGAAACTGATAAAGCAACTAAATGATAAAGTTGCTGGGAGAAATACACACTCTATAAACATTTTAATAGGTAAACATGTAGCTGATTACTTTGCAGACTCCTTTGCAGAAGACAACATCAAAGTTAACCTAGATAACAACAGGAGGTTCGAGAGAACCAGCAAAACATTAGACAAGATGAACCTATACCTGAAGCCACGGAGACATCAATCACAATGAAAGAACTGGAGCATGCAATATCCAAATTGAAAATGAAAATGTCCCCAGAAGCTGATGGAGTGTACAATGAAATGATTAAAATCCTTGGAGTTGCAACAAGAGGAAAGCTACTGCAGATCTTCAACATAAGCTGGACCACATATAATGTTCCACAGACATGGAGGGAAGCAATAATGGTACCACTCCTCAAATCAGGAAAAGATGGTAACACAGTCTCCAATTACAGGTCCATCAGCCTCACAATCTGTTTATACAAAACAATGGAACGCATTATCAATCTTAGGATGCAGTGGTACCTTAAAAGTGACAACCTTCTGGTATCGCAGCAAACATGCTTTGGGCATTGCTACTCTACTGAAGATCAGGCAACCTACCTCATCCAATAGATTGAGGACGCCTTGCAAAATAAGAAATTGGTACTAGCAGCATGGATAGATCTCAGGAAAGAATTTGACAAGGTTTGGAAAGAAGCACTCTTAAATAAATTGCGAAATTGCAGGGTTAATTCAAGAATGTACAAATGAGTAAAAGGATATTTGCAAAATAGAATGTCCATGGTACAATTGGATGGTCACAAGAGCAAGAAAATCCTACTGCGTCACGGAGTCCCCCAGGGAGAAGTCCAGTCACCCACACTTTTCTTGGTTTACATCAATGACTTAGTTGCCAAACTACCACATGGGATCAAAGTGGGAATTTATGCGGATGACCTGGTGCACGGAAGAACAGGTGACAGTGACCACTAAACAAATACAAAGAGTTATTGATGCCTTAACCTTATCGGCAAATAAATGTTCTTGCCTTATGGGCAAATTATGGGCACATCTGTGTTCAGTATTAACACAGTGGATAAATGCAGCACTACACTCTTTACCCATTCACCAAAACAAAAAACCGGTGTTATCAAGATAGATGGACAACTTTTGAAAGAAGACAAACAACCCACATACCTTGGAGTTTCTTTTGATGCTAAGCTGACATGGAAGCAGCACACATAAACAAAGCAACAACAAAAGCCAGGAGGAAGTTAACAAGCAGGAAAATGTTCCGGTCAGAGATAACATGCCGAGAGATGCACCAGCAACCATGGTATCATGCAACCGGATTAGTTGCCATGTCCGCATGACTCTGCAAAAAAAAACAACAGGACACAACAGACTAAACAGCCACTTAAATAGACTAAGACTAATTCCATCACCTTTGTGTCCATGTGGGCAGGCAGAGGAACATATAATACACGAATGCATGACATTAAACCAGTTAAGGAAGAAACACTAGCCCACAGAGACAGATATACACAAAAGCAGTATGGTAGCATTGAAGAGCTTTCAAATACAGCAGCATTCATTTAAAAAAAAAAAGGATTCTGTGTAGGCATGTCAGACTGCGAACGAGAAGCAGAATGGTAATCACAGTAGAAATGGTCACACGATTCTTTGTTTGCATTAAAATAACTATATTTGTTTTGTATGGCTCTGTGGTAGCTTGGTACAGTACAGTATATGACGCCAAGGTGACTCTGTGCTATCCCTGTTCGAATCCCGCCGCAGACTGTTGTGCATCAAGACCGTTCAGAAAGCAATGGCAAACTACTGAGTGCATTTATATTGCCTAGAAAATCTCTACAGTCAAAAAATTGTGGGTTGTTGGCTATGTCCTGAATAGGATATGCTGCGAAATATTTATTTTGGTCCACTTAAAATCTGTTGTTAATTAAGTTTTCTTATAATTTGCTGAGTTGAGAGTTATTTGAATATCAAATCATGGGATTTTCAGGATCCATACAGTGTATGTTTTCTTTATTGTTTTTGCAAGATGACATTGCCTGATTTTAAGTAACAATGAAGAGATCCAATATTTTGATAAAAATAGTGTTGAATGGGAAATATATTTCATGATACAGATTATTTACCTGCGCAGTTTACCAAATCTGAAGGCACTGAATATTGCTAATAACCCAGTATCTTCAGAAGAGAATTTCCAACAGTATGCAATAGCTGTACTTCCTGATCTTGAGTTCCTGGACTACAAGTTGTTGTCAAAATCAGTAGTAAGTTTAAGGTGGTATGTTATATGCCTATATATATTTTAGCAAAAATTATTTAAAATATTTTATGCAGTTAAAGACATAAATCAGGAAACTTGTTGCTGTTTTTATTTAAACACTAGGTACTATCAAGGGATTAAATTTCTAAACAGGAAAATTTCCCAACCAGTATTCCATAAATGATATGATATGCGAAGTCATAATATGTCACCGTGCTATGTATTACATCTGCTATTTTGTGTGAATGCTCACAATGATAAACAATTTGATAGATAATGAATTACAACAACTCCTGGAGCATATTTAAACTAAGAACATATGAGTAATATTTTATAGGACGTAGTATCCTACAGCATAAACATGGACAATAAATACATCTACAGTCAAGAGAATAGAGGCATTCAAAATGAAGCTATAGGAGAGTCCTGAGAATACCACGGAAAACAAGAAAGACCAGCCAAGACGTGCTAAGAAAAATCAATGTTCAAGAAGGATCGCCTTTAAATACCATATTAAGACGGAAGGTATGTTTTTTTCGGCCATTTGAAGAGACACAATCGCATGAAAGAGTGTTATTGGAGTGTTATTTTTATAAAAGGCAGTAGAGGCAGAAGCCAACCAAGACGTATATCTGGTCAAGAATGCATGCATATATCACTAGAGGAAACGGGACAACTTGCCAGATACCGCATGGATTTTAGGAGATTAATAAGGAAGATACGTTCTGGAAAGAATATGTCACATGACACTCACAAACATGGACAATAAACAAACAATTAGAAGACAGAATTGATGCCTTTGTGATGTGGATATATAATATAGAAGAATAGGGAGAATAAAACCAATAAAGATACTCTAATAACATTTTGTATGAATAACGAATTATTAAAGGAAATATAGATAAAAAATAAAACCCACCGAAGACGGATGTGTTGGACCGTTGGCACAAATAAAATAGCGACACAACGCATTTCTATTCCCTGGACTACATCCTGCTGGAAATCTAGTAAGTCCATTATCCTGCTAGAAGTGGGATCCAGATGGAGATTGAGAATGAACTCTGAAGAAGAAGAAAGAAGAAATAAAATATTTTTGACATATTAAAAGACATGACACCATGTTGAAGACCTTACTTGAAGGTAACGTTGATGGGAAGCGAGCAAGAGGTTAGGCAGAGATGTGGGAGAGTAACATCGCAAGATGGACGGTTACAGTCTAGCAGAGGGCACCACAAAAGCAAGAGACGTGGGATGCTGGAGGTATGTTGCAGTCAACCTTCATTGCAAAAATGGCGCTTAATGATGATGATGATGATGATGAAATTCAGATGATATCTGCAGTGCAGGTGTTTCAAATTTGTGATCAGACGCATGTTATACGATAAGGTCCCCATTTTCATTTTCCAACAATGAAAATGATATGTTATACGATAAGGTCCCCATTTTCATTTTCCAACAATGAAAATGATTTGTTATACGATAAGGTCCCCATTTTCATTTTCCAACAATGAAAATGATATGTTATACGATAAGGTCCCCATTTTCATTTTCCAACAATGATAGTGTAAGGATTTAAAACATTGATCATGAGGAAATTGTAAGAATCATTGAATCTGTTATCAAATGTTACTATTATGCAATATGTTTGTGATGGGACAAATAAATATGATGACCAGTAAAATGGTAAGTACAGTATGCTATATATAACACCCGTGTATTGCCAGGGCCCGAGAGGGGAGCAAAGATTAGCAACACTATTTACCTTCCATGCTGTCCCATCCCGTATAGTGTCAACATGACCCAAAACCATGTTAAAGTCAGATGTGTCAGCCAGAAAGGCGCAGATATCACAGCATTGCTGTAAACCATGGCACAATGCATTCTGTTCTCTGGACTACATCCTGCTAATCTGCAGGAATTTGAGAACGATTGAATAGACAGTATGGGATAGGTTCCTATATGTGTGTGGAATTATGATTATTTAAAAAAATAATGTTTCCTTTTGTGAGACGAATGTGTATTCAAGGCTTTTGCGTCCACTCCACAATATAAAGAAGCATTATGCTTGTAAATTCATAAAGTAGAATATACAGTAATAATACACTCAAATTGTTGAAAACGAGAATGCATTCAGCAAATTTGTTAAGGGAAAACATTCAATAATGCTTAGACCTGTACTAATGATCTGTACTATAAACGCAGATATCATGAAATGGTGGCCATTACATAATTATTTGTATTTGTTGTATCTATCTATATTTCTTCAGCACTGAATGTGGTGCATAGAGCAGAAATCACTGCTCTCTGGTTTAGTGATGTGATGCTGAAGTGTGTAGTTCTTGCATATAGTTCAGACAATAGTCATTCTCTCTTTGATGGTTATTCCTGAAAGAGTTGCTATTGTTATTTCTTTCTTTGTGCCATCTGGTACCCAGTTTAATGCTATATCATTGGTCAAGTGACCTACATCTTCTATGAAAACCCAGTTAGAAGATTTTTTTTTTCCTGTTTAGAGTTTTAATCCCTTGATAGTACCAAATACTGAAAGGATTTTTAAGTGTTAAACTTGTATATTTTGTTTCCTATTTCCACTGAGCAGAAAGTAGCAGCATATGTGATGTTTAAGGATCACGTTGATGACCTTTCCGCAATGGATAAAGATACCAAACGTTTTGAAGAAGTTATGCGTGTCAAAGAGGCAGAACACATGCTTCACAAGGTCTGATCTCAGTGTTCCTTGTGTCTAGTTTCTACAGAAAAGTTAGTGTTGGACATTTTTAGTTCACATCACCAGCAGTTGTTATGTTGATAATAATTTGTTACAACTTCTTCATACTTTCTTCCTATTCATTTTCCATGGAATAACTAGTTTAAATAATGACTAGAACAGACAGAAACTCATATAATAACAATTTGAATGATTGGGAGACTGCAATAAAACTGTGTTTTCCTTATCTTAAAAAATAAATTTTGGTGAAAACATAGATTCGTTCTGTTGTAAGCTCTCTGTCAAACATATTTAACCTATTTAAATATATCTATATATAAATAGGTTAAATATGTTTGACAGAGAGCTTACAACAGAACGAATCTATGTTTTCACTAAAACTTATTTATATATATATATATATATATATATATTTAAAATCTCAGCATACAGTACTTAAAATTAATTTATTTTAAATGGCTGTTCGCGTTGGAAACACATTTTTTTATGGATTAACTAGCACAAATAAATTATTAGAACAGATACAACTCATCGCAATGATACCTTAGTACACAAACTTAATTTACTGAATAAAACTGCATTAGAAACACATTTTTACATAGAAAATAATGTAAGAAAGGATTAATCCTTTCCAGACACCAAAAATATATTTGTAAGAGCAATTTTTAAAAATCTATTCATGATGGACTTTAAACACGTCACTTCTTGCATAATTACTCATCTCTGTTGGATTTTTAACAGTTCAGTATCCAATAATTTTGCTTTTTTATTTTACAAATGATTGCCTCCGATATGTTATCACAAACCATTTATCAATAATCAAAATTACCAACTATTTTGAAATCTCTTCCATCATCTGTAATCTTTGTGTCATAACAACTTATTCTCGACTATAAAACTACATCATAGCTCACAGAACATTGCCATAAGTGCTCCACTTTCCTTTCCAGGAGCAGCCATGCAAGAGTATACAGATTCAAGTCCCAGTCAGATGTTTATTATCTGATCTTGAATTTCCCCACTTTTTCCTCTCACCCCCGTGGTCACCTATATTTCATTCATTCTTTCTGTGTGTATGTAATGACCTCCAGCATTATCTTATTAAATCTATAGTCAATCCATGACTGCCCTTATTGGGTTAACCTTTAGTAATCTTCTCAATACTGTACCATCAACCACAGCATTGCATGAGTCTGCTCTTTTTTTGCCTCTGACCATTGTTGTCCAGGGCAGTATATCCCATGTAATACTTTGGACAACTATATTGTTGATAAAGTGATCCATTCTTAACATGTGCCTTTCTACCTTTTGTAGTATGCTTCTGGTGAGAGTGTCACAGTGCAAGTTGCAATTTCAGTTACCAACTGTGTGCCCTCATCTCTACTTCTGTTTCCATTCTCAGATTCAATGTAGTAGTGGAATATGCAGATAATTTCTCAAGCACCGTCTTGTTATTTCTGCAAGCATGAGAGCCCCAACTGTGTGCCCTCATCTATACTCCTGTTTCCATTCTCAGATTCAATGTAGTAGTGGAGTATGCAGATAATTTCTCAAACACCGTCTTGTTATTTCTGCAAGCATGAGAGCCCCATTTGCACATGCTCATTTCTCTGTTGACTGAGACATTTGTGAATATGATTGAGTGTTGCAGTTTTTAGTGCAACTGGACATGTTCTTGCACTGTTACATCTATCCTGATAACAGTTATTACCCCCTTATCATTTTTAAGTGTGCTAGTATCAATAAACTTCTAAAGTATTTAAACAAATAATATTAAAATCACAAAAGATTCAAAAGTTATTTTACAAGACAGTTGAATTAAAACAGGACCTATGTATGAGCTACCAGAAGACAGGATGTGTGTGTGTGTGTGTGTGTGTGTGTGTGCGTGCGTGTGTGTGGGTACGTATATGTGCGTGTGTATGTGTGTGTATGTATGTAATGTATGTGTGTATGTAATGTATGTACGTAAGGACGTACGTACACGTATGTATATATAGGTAGTTAGTCGTCAGATCATCATCACTGCAAACTCTCCTTGAGTGTATCCGCCATTACACTTCTACTGACAGTACCGGTTCTATGCTGGTTGACCATCATTCTTCTGCGCCCTCTAAAATGATCACGTCTAGCAACACCGCATTTCAATCCCTGATCTTTAATCCTGGCCATTGAAAAGGAATCATCATCCACATTAGTCTCACTCTCGCGTTTTATATCTCTTAAGGAGTTCAAAACATCAGCTCGATCCATCGCCCTGTGCCACAATTGCGCATGACGCAGTTGATCTGTCTTTTCATTACCTCGAACACCCACATGTCCCGGCACAAAAATAAATGTAACCACTTACAGCCTCGCCTTTCTCAAGGCCTCAATCCACTGTTCGTGAACGAGACCCACTTGTACCTTCCTAATCATACTCATAGAGTCACTCAAGATGCATATCTGCGTTACCTTTTGTATGCATACCCATTGAAATACCATGGTCACCGCCATAGTCTCCATGGTCATGCTACTCGTAGTAATTCTCCTCCTTGATCGTTTTACCTGCGCACTGAGCTGTGAAAGCCCAAGCACTGCGAACATGTCTAATCACAGATCTATCAGTGTATATAATCACATCTCCCTCTTTGGCATTCTCACTGACCAACGCCTGCACGTCTTTCTCCACAGCTGTGGGACACCATTCTCTGCATTTCCTGCTAAGTGATATCACTACTCTCAAACAAGTTTCGAAATCCGCGGGTAGACTTATCTATTTCGCATCTGCTGCCACGTCTTGCAATCTGCACACGCTTTTGTATCTTTGTATCTTCAGCACGTCCCATCCACGACTTCCCTCTCTTAAGTCTGCTGCATTTAATTTTCTGTATTTCGGAATGCAACAGGTATTCTTTATCTGCATGTATTTGAAGGTACGCCCGTGCACGGCAGTACTGTAATCTATGCTCTGCTATTGGACTGTCAAGTAGGTACCACATAGCACTTGTCGATGTGTATCTTGTGCACCCAAGTATGTTACGCATTGCTGCATTCTATATGTCTAAAAGCAATCAACGTATAATAATAATAATAGTAATAGTAATAATAATAATAATAACGATAAGACCCATAACTCGCTAGGGTTGTATGGATGCCATACTAGAGACATCAGCACAAAAAACCCCTCCAGATACCTCTATCCTCAGACATTCGCATGATTGTAGAAAAATCATACCCAGACCATTCCTTCATGTTATCAATCCAGGATTTCTTTTGTTCACATCTTCCCCTTCCACTCTTGAACATTCCTTGCAAGATAATTTTTAGAAAGTGAGTCTTGTCTCATTACATGTCCAAAGTAAGAAAATTTACACTTTTTCACCACTGCTGGTTGTTTGGTTGGTTGGTTGATGATCCACTGTCCATGGGCTCATGCCCTTTGACTCAATGCCATTAGATGGCATTATATTGCTGGGAAGTCTGTGGATTTTCGGCCCACCCCGGGACAGAGCCAGATAATAACTATCACACCTCCAGGAAGGTAGGTTTCAACCTATGCACTGCGCCTAGCCACTGTAGCCAAGATAGGTTTCACTGTGCTTATTCCCCGCCACCAATTGACTACTGGTTATGCCGAACTTCTCTATTGCTCCAGGCATGCAACCAAATGCTCAAGTCAAAAGGATTGTCACGTCCTGAGTCACTGTGCCTTTATTATGGGCCTCAGCCATAGGAAAAACAGTGATGTAAGTTTCCTCCTCCTCAGTGCTGCACAGTACATTTCTGGCTCCCTCCCAACCACAGAGGGCATACATATATATTGAAGTAAAAATGAAACACATTTCAACAACAAAACAAAATCATAACTGTATAGATGACATGCCATGAAGCTTCTATAAGAAGATAACCTCAATATAACGGCATGTCATGCACTAAGGTTTTCTGTTGCATAGATGATATGCCTAGTGGGCCATTGGTGAGACCCACAGACGCAACCACATGCGTTTCACCACTGCTAAATGTTGTTCTTGATAACCTGCAAGTTTGTTTATTTGCTGCCGGACTAATATAGGCCGCCTATTTGTCTTGTGTTCTATATAACTAATTCCTACCACAAGTCTGCAGCACGTATTAAAAAAACCTGAATCCTTCTTTCCATGTCTACATTTAGTGTTCAGCTTTCACATCCATATAAAAGTATAATTAGCGCTTGTGATATGAATCGATTGGTCTTTAATGCAATACTGATCTATTTAAAAAAAAATTATATTCAACCTTGCCATGGCAACCATCGTCATCTTAAGTCTCAACTTCATCGCATGAGATAAACTTATTAGGACAGTTTAGAAACATAATTTCCATCCACAACAGATATTTTATTTGCTGGTATTAGAAATCTATCACAGCATGAATCATGCGAAAAACAAAAGTTAAATACTCTCTCAGATATACAAGACATTTAAATGTAGAGTAATACAAACAGAAAGTGATACAATCAAAGCACATAGTATAGTGATAGCGTAGTAGCATGATTAGAGTTTAGAGCTTTTCTTTGTGAAGTGAATATGATAAATATTTTCTGACATTGTGTCATACTTTTTTCTCCTTTTTTTTGTCTCTTTTTTTTTTTTTTTTTTACTTCAAACCAATTTTAATCTGACAAGATGTCACACATTTTACCATAAATGTGCATGGAATGGTTCCAACTTTGCATGTTTCCATAGTAAAGTTTTCACTCTGCCTGGAACCAACTAATATTGCTCTGTCTGTGTTATAACCATGTTTCATGCTTCTAATTTTTGTCTCTTTAAATTATGTTGTACCATCTACATTACTTTTATATATGGCACATCAATATGTGCGTATGAGATACACAAAGCTATAAATCTGTATCAGTACGGACAATCCGTACTAGTTGACAGGCCTGTATGTTACTGCATGGTTTCAGTATAGCGAAAAGCCGTAGATTAATTAATTATTTAGTTGTATGGGTTTTAAACTTTTTAAAGTGTGTCTTCTATTGCATAAATATATTAAATGAATTTATCTGTGCTGAAGAAGATTGAAATGAGTTCACTTAAAAATGAGTTCACTGAAATGAGTTCACCTACTTAGGAAGCATTATTTCCAGTGAAGGGAAAACCAGTAAAGAGATACAAAATAGATGCAACAAAACATACCAGATCCTACTACCTAGGACAGATGACACGCATTTTCAAGAACAAAAATGTAAACATAGACACTAAAGTTGCATTATATAAGACTATTATTATTCAATCACTATGCTACCAGTGCCAAACTTGGACGATGACAGCACAAAAAAGAAAAATAGTGACAACAGAAATAACATGTCTACGAAGAATACTCGGAGTGTCATTAAGAGATGGAATTAGAAACAATAACATCAGATAACCAAAACAATACCAGTATTGGAACATATCAAAAGACAACAGATCAAGTGGTTTTCACACGCTTCCACACTACCGACATATAGCATGCCACAAATGGCTATGATACATTGACATAACGGTTATAAAGCCAGAGGCAGACCATGTAAAAGATGGATCACAGAAATCAAAGAAGCCACAGGAACAAGCTTACAAACAGCGCACAAGAAAGCCATCTCCAGAGAACTCTTCCACCCCTGACGCCGCTAGGCAAACAAGGGCCACAGCGTATTGATAGATAGATAGATAGAAGAAGATTCAGAACATGGTTATTAGTATTTGGCCATTTCACACTAAATTTTACACTTTTTTGCCCTTTTTAAATGTCACTGGCCATGACATTTATGTTATGGTAATTTTTTTTGTGTGGATAAATTTAGAAATGTATCTAATCGCAGTAGCTAGAAAAATTTCATCCATCTTTTGCAAGTTTTGCCTAAATTGTTTCCTCCAGAGTTATGTGTCTATATAAGAGAAACTTTAAATTTAACACTGGCAGTTTAATATGGTTATTTCAGGAGGCATATGTGGAGTACTTAAATACCAATTTTTTATTTCTGGACTTGTATGCTGGTGATGTGGAGGGAAACAAGCTAAACATGATGCCTGGTGCTGATGAACTTGTGGCTTCATATCCTTTTATATTACTTTTAACAAAGATACACAAGTAGGCCTAGGCTATATAACAAAGAGTAGTATAACATTCACAGATTATCAAGTATATGCGCCTGATATGTACTATGAATATGGGAACACCATATTATTGCACTGAAACATTGACGGTTTATTCAAAACATGAGAGGAGACTTCCATCTTCTTTGTCTTCATAAAATCATTAACATTAAGTAGCAAGACAAAGTGCTATTTTCATACTCATTTACCACCCAGCATTGGAAACAATAGTACATTACTACAATATGGTTCCGGAAGTCACACTTTTTAATATATAGACTTCTTGTTTTTAATAATTTGCATTCTGATTCTTGATGCAACCAGTTATCACAAGCAATGCATAGAAATCTGAAGTGGCACATGTTTACAGCACACAGCGATTGTTATAGTGAACACTATCGGCTTTGTGTACTGTTGGGCTGTAAAAATGATGTGCCAGGGAGAGGCAGATGGATAAAAACACAGTTATTGAGTGGAACACTTTTTTACGTGAGTTCTGCATGTCAGCCCTTTCCAAATTGCAGGGTGCTCGCATCGGAGAAGATGACAAATTTGTGGAAAGTGATGAAAGCCTGTTTTCTAAGCAGAAGAACAATGTTGGAAGAGTACTGCCACAATAATTCTGAACATTCGTTTAAATGTGTGTTGTTGTGGTCCTTATTGTATGCTGTCCATGTTGTTTTGGGTAATAATTTTTTCTTTCTGTTCTCATATCTCATTTCTTTTTTCAACAAAACCCGCTTCAATGACTACATGTTTACATTGTCACGTTGAACTTTGTAATGGTTTCAGGTCTGCGTTCGAGTGCATCTGTAATGGTAACATTATTTTTTTTTCCCCAATGTTTGTTTGTATATTCTTGATAACGATCTAACGGTTAAAATGCTGAAAATGTCTTGTGTATTGTTATTTGTATTTTTTGTGTTTACACCCCATAGCCCTTTAGTGATAGTTTGTCAGTTGTGATTAAGTGAAACTTCAAAAACCTGTGTTCTACGTAAGTACTATTGTTATTCAGTTTCCAGCAGTATTACCTTTCACATTATTTTTTTTTCCCCAATGTTTGTTTGTATATTCTTGATAACGATCTAACGGTTAAAATGCTGAAAATGTCTTGTGTATTGTTATTTGTATTTTTTGTGTTTACACCCCATAGCCCTTTAGTGATAGTCTGTCAGTTGTGATTAAGTGAAACTTCAAAAACCTGTGTTCTACGTAAGTACTATTGTTATTCAGTTTCCAGCAGTATTACCTTTCATTGATTACCACAACAATAGATTTGTGATTGGGTGTGTGGTGAAACAGGCCAAGTATTTTGTATGTCAGTAGGCCTATACAATCTACTCCGACTCACGGAAAGGCTACAGTATAGGAGTGCTGATATTGAGGCAGTTGGCTTTAAACGTTTACAATAATGATAATGAGGTAGCAGGTCTTAAAAGTCTACAGTATAGAACTGTTATTGAGGTAGCCGGCTTTAAAAGTCTACAGTATAGAACTGTTATTGGGCAGCCGGCTTTAAAAGTCTACAGTATAGGAGTGCTGATATTGAGGCAGCTGGCTGTAATCACTATCGATGGTTCATCAATTTAGAAACAGGGATAAACACGAAAATGGTGAAGAGAATGTTAGGTAGCATCAAATGAATAAATAAAAAATTCAGCAGAACAACTAGACAATATTTCAAAACATACTGAGCTGTCTTTATGTGGAGTATAAGATTACCAACTGGAAAGGACACATTTGATGCAATCCTTGAGGACATAAAGAGCTACTGGCCTCCAGACAAGAAGCACAATACTAATCACGTACCGCCACCACTAAACCTAAGCTCAACTTTCCCCACCAAACACCTCTCCTCCCAACAGAAACACTGAATGAACATCAGAAACATGCACTCCCCACGTCCAAATCGCTTCCCCCCCCCCCAAAAAAAAACCCAATCAACATCAGAAACATGCTTTTCACTGGCCTAAATCCCCTCTACTCAACAGAAACACTTTATGAACATCATATGAACATTTTTCAGGGGATCTCCCTGGCGTAGTGGTTAAGCTGTTTGCCTTGTGTTCAAGAGGTCACTGGTTCGATGTATCACGTGAAGCTACGTGCTATGAGTGGTACTCTCGGCAGGCGGCGTGCCGCTTCGTAGAGAGGGACGGAGTACATATGGGAAACCGAGAACAGTGACTAAGTCAAACTTCTACGGCTTTTAAACCCTTTAAACTTTATGAACATTTTATAAACTTTATATAATTTTCCTGTAAATCTCTCCTAAAAACATTTATGCATCTGTAATAATTTCGTTAAAGCTGCGTGGCCGCATTTTAGGAATGTACTGAAATAGTTAAACTACAATGACTGTCAACTACACAAAATGTCAATAGGTCACATTCCTAGTGAAAGCAAGTACTATTTGGTAAACTTTCTTAATATCAATGCATTCATGGTAAAACTTTTCTGAGATGCAGAATATCTCTTCTTCTTCTTCTGCGCTCGCTCCAGAATCGTATATTCCAGAATCATATAACAGACCTCCCACTCTGTTTAACTAATATTACTCCCACGCCATTCCTATGTTGATCTCCTCCTGAGTATATTATTCTAAGCTCTATTTATACTATGCTACCTGCTCCCAGCCATCTCATCTGACATAGACCTAGTATGTTGACATTAATTCTGCTTTATATTATCTAATTTCCCTAAGTCTATCAGTGTCCGAATGTTGCAGGTAACAATCATGATTGACTTGCACTTGATGGACTTGCTTATGGTAAGTGACATGTTATAGCCTATGAGTCGTGATGAAACATAATGTAATCTAGGGATAAAAGAATAGAAACCATTAAAGTAGTTTCCCACTGGCTTTCTGGTGGTTTGTTTCTAGCAAGCACCAGAACAGCAATATTTACCAAATTTAGAAAGCTTATTGTACTCTATAGTTTCTGCTTTCTAGCATTTTTGATATGTTCAGTTCTTGATAGATACCTGTCTTATAAAAAATATTTAGACACCATTCTCCATTTTATCTAGATTTCAAATTATTTATGTAATTTATATTATTTATATTTGTTTTATTTTGTGTTTAATTGTGTAATGGCTATGTTTGCTATAAAATAATGTTTGCAGTTTTGTACCTCAGGTTATACATTCCTTTCAGACATAATTGTAAGTTCATCATTGTTTGTATCATACAGCTTTTCTTCCATGATTCCCTTTTAGCTACTTCTGAGATGACAATTTTGATAGTAATTTAATTTGTACCTCTTGTGGTAAGGTACATTCTTTTCAAACAGTGTTATTAACTATAATAGGGTATGTGGCCATTAAAAATCATGGAGACCATAGTTCATATAGTTGTGCCATCATGATATCCACCGTAGCAACAATTGTAACAGTGATTTTTTCCTTTACGTAATGCATATATATGGAGAAATTTACCGAGGTGTCCCGTAAGATTTTTAAATTTGGCTTAGAAGAATATAACAAGAGAAAAGCTGAGGAGGAAATGTTCTGGATGTGTGTCAGTGAGGCCAAGTATGAAAACAAACAATTGGGAGTAGAGGCTATTAATAATTATTTTAAGGAAAAAGTTAAGGTAAGAGCAGCAGTCATACCTATCTCTCTATGTTCCTTATGTGCCAAATACTGTTCATATGGCAGAAATCCGAGCTCTCCAGCTCGAGCATTGTGATGCTACTGTGTGTAATATTGCATGTTTCTGAGACCCTTAGTCATACCTTCTTTGATGGTTGTTCGGCAAAGTCTCTCTTCCTCTTTTCATTTGCCATTTGGTAACAATTTTCATGCTTTAGTGACAGTCTGTTTTCATTCATTCTAAGCATATGTCCGATATAAGTCCATCACTTTCTCTTACTGTTGTGGAAACATATTACTATTTGGAGTCTTCTCTCACGTGCTTGTTTGACTTGAATTCTTCCCAATCAATATTTAAATGTTTTCTAAGACATTTGTTTTTAAATGAAGTCAATTTTTTCTCCAGTGCCTTTATTATTTTCCAACTTTTGCAACCATATGTCAACACATATATCACATTGGAGTTGAACATCGTAGTTTGGTATATTTATTTTTTATTTCCAGATCTCTGTTAGGTGGCTGAACACACTGAATGCCAACGTAATTCTGGTAGAAATCCCTTTTGTTGTATCTCCATTTTGTATCATTTTAATCTCTAATTAGGATAAGTTATCAACTGTCTAAATTCTTTCTCTGTTGAGGGTGATTTTAAAGTCACAGCAGACTCTAAATGTCTGTATGACTTTAAATGTTGTATCTCCCATGCTCTTCACTCAAGTATCCTGCAATGTCTTCGTGATTAATCTTCCATGCTCTTCACTCAAGTATCCTACAATGTCTTCGTGATTTATCTTCCATGCTCTTCACTCAAGTATCCTGCAATATCTTCGTGATTTATCTTCCATGCTCTTCACTCATACTGACTTCACGTTCTTCACTCCTCTTCTTAAAGTATCCTATAAGTATCCTTATCCCATAGTGTCTCCTTGTTTATCTTCCATGTTCTCCACTCATTTTCTTGTTTATCTTCCATGTTCTTCACTCATTTTCTTGTTTATCTTCCATGTTCTTCACTCATTTTCTTGTTTATCTTCCATGTTCTTCACTCATTTTCTTGTTTATCTTCCATGTTCTTCACTCATTTTCTTGTTTATCTTCCATGTTCTTCACTTATTTTCTTGTTTATCTTTCATGCTCTCCACTCATCTTCTTGTTTATCTTTCCTGCTCTCCACTCATTTTCTTGTTTATCTTTCATGCTCTCCACTCATTTTCTTGTTTATCTTTCATGCTCTCCACTCATCTTCTTGTTTATCTTTCATGCTCTCCACTCATCTTCTTGTTTATCTTTCATGCTCTCCACTTATTTTCTTGTTTACCTTCCATGCTCGTTACTCATCATCTTGATTATCTTTCTTGCTCTTTACTTTTCTGCTTGATTATCTTCCATGCGCTTTACTCAAGTATCCTGTAGTGTCTCCTTCATTATCATCCTTGTTATTTTCACTCATCTTTATTATTATCTTCCAATTTTCTTATCTTCATCTTTCATGCTCTTCACTTGTCTTCTAGATTATCTTCCACAATCTTCTTGTGTCTTCTTGATTATCTTTCATGCTTTCAACTTGTCTTTATGATTATCTTTTATGCTCTTCACTTGTCTAATTCATTATCTTCCATGCTTTTCACTCATCTTCTTAACTCATAGTGGACCAAACGACAACTTATTTGTCATTTTTCAACATTTTTGGTTTTGTTCCTGGTCCACTAAGAGTTAAAGCATAATTGTGCATATGTAGTGATGTGCTTTCTCCATAAACGGAGTGCCTCGCTACATAGTCATGTCATCTACTATGCTTGACTATTTCATGCTGGTTAATCTTATGGGTAGACATTGAAGTATGGAACTCTTTAAAAAAATACTCAACTTGAATATGTGTACACCGGTTTCCATAGTCCTAAATCTTCTGGCATTAATATACATAAAATAACATGGTACTCTTAACATGTATACATCATTGTTTTCTGTGTTATTTCTGCTACTAATTAGGGGTTTAGGGTTAATGAATGTATGAATGTTGCCTTTTTGGGGAATGTACATAACTTTTATTAAATGAATTTTTATATTTTTACTATGGACAGTGTTATGGGTATTAGTTTTGTTTAGTGGCTCAATTTATTAAATGCATTATTTTATATTAATGATCCAAGCTTCTTGAATAACTTACATTCTACATAAAACAAAGCAAAACATATCACAGAAACATATGTCATTTGTGCTTAAACAACAACAAATTATATGGAAACCTGTGTACACATATTTGCAATGTTGGTTGTGATTTTATAATCCTATTTTTACATTCATAAATCATACCAAAAAACTAACTTGTTGTACTGTGTTCATAAGAACAATTTGTATTTCAGATCATGATAGAGATGCAGAATACGAGAGATCTAAAAAAGTTGGAGAATAAATTACAAACAATTAACATTAGTGTGTCAGCTCTATGGGACAAACTCATGATTAATGAACTTCAGTTGGTTGATCAACTAGAGGTAGATTAACAGCAAAATCGTTGAATATATAGATCTTTACATATGTTCAGAGATCTAGATCGTGTTTAATCTCCACATCAATAGTTAACTGATTTCCACAATGTACGCGACTTCTCATGTATCACGCACATTGAATCTCCACATCAATATTTTGCTCTGATTTATAACATTTTCTTGTCATAACAAACACAGGTAGAATCTCGACATAAATAATTTCCTGTAAATGATTTCAAACATTTACTTGTCATCCAACAAACATGTTGAATCTCCACCTTAATAGTTTGCAGTAACTGATCTCCAACATTACTTGTCAACCAGCAAATATGTTGAATCTCCACCTTAATAGTTTGCAGTAACTGATTTCCACATGTACGCGACTGCTCAGATTTTCAACATTTCCTTGTCATGGAACACACAGGTTGAATCTCCACCAAAGAATAATTTACTATAACTGATTTGGAATATTTACTTTGTCACAGACCACACAGTTTGAATCTCCATATCAATAGTTGGCCCTAATTTCTAACATTTACTTGTCATAGATCAACAGGTTGATTATCAGCATCAATAGGTTGCTCTGATTTCCTACATTTACTTGTTACAGATGAAATATGTTGAATCTCCACATCGATAGTTTTATGTAACTGATTCCAAACATTTACTTGTCATGGACCAAACAGGTTGAATCTCCACATCAATAGTTTGATATGACTGATTTCCAACATTTAGTTCAATACAGGGATCAGTGATCAAATCACATAACAACAGTCCAACTTTTTAATTTCATACGCTATTGCACAGATCTTCTGTAACATGGAGATTTAAAAAGTCATAACTTCAGATACTAATCTAGCGATTTGCGCACAACGCACTGGCCATGCATCTCCCACTCAGTGTGTAGCACGCATATCGAGTAATCAGGGGCTCTCATCGCAGAAAGTGTAGAATGTTTGGTGTGTCAGCATATGCGACGTTATTGGAATTTCGCTGCGTTTATATATGTTAGATTTCTGTTTCGTAGAAAAATTGGCCACTGATCCCTGTAGAGTACAAAGCATTTACATGCCATGGACCAAACAAATGAAATCTCGACATCAAGAGATTTTGTAACTGATTTCCAACATTTACTTGTGATTCATCAAACATGTTAAATCTCCACATAAATACTATGCTTTTATAGATTCTGAATATATTCTGGATTAGAAACAAGCATCACAGCACACACGGCACTCCTATTGAGTGCTCTGCTTTCCGTTCCAGCAGTCACTCAAGTGTATGTAGACTCAGAGTCCCGTTAGGTGTTGATTATGCGATCTTCGGGTCTTTCCAAAGAAACTACTTTTCCTTCCCTCACATTTTTACAATAAATCAAACCATTCCTTTTTCGGCATGCACTTTTCTATCTTCCACAGCATGCTTTCAGAGTCTGTGAGTATTACCGAGTGTGTTGATGTATCAGTTATCAACCAATTAAGTGCTGCTGTAACTCCCTCTATCTCCATCCTCATGCTCGATGTGGCAGTAGAATATGCTGAAGATTTCTGAACTAACTTCACGCCATTTCTGTAGCCAATAACACCCCAACCACTTTTATTTGTGTTTCTGTTAACGGAAATATCTGTGTATATAATTATGTCTTGTGGTTTCGCGTGTAGTCGGGTGAGTTCGTGCACTGTATCCTGAGCCCTCACGTCCGTCCATTTTCGACAACGCTTTATCTAGTTGTATTATTACTTTAGTCAGTGAATTCTTCTCAGTGTCTACCTCCACCCATTCACTGTCCTTTCCCATTTCTTCAAATTCACATACTCTTCGCAGTGTGTCTTCTGCCTCTGCCGTCCATGATCTGCCACTCTTTATTCGTTTTCCCGTTGACCCATCTAGACGATGGTGTAATGGGTGGTGGTTGTATTCTGTCACTTTAAGGTACGACCTAACTTGTGCTATCTGATGTTGCACTCTAATGCTGGGGAGATCAAGTAGAAATCTCATATCAGAGATGGATGTATCTCTAGTACACCCCAGTACCGCTCTCATTGCCTCATTTTGGACTTTTTCCAATCTATCGACTTGTGTCTGTGACAAAGTTAGTAGGCAGAGGCCATAATCTATGACATATAGCACCATAATTTGCAGAAGCAGTAAAAAGTACCCATTGCTGCACATCGAAGGTCGCCATAACCTTGATAACACTGATACATTTTTTAGCATTCTGAATCCTATTTGTGCCGTGTTTGTTGAATGAGAGACTTCTATCAAAGATTATCCCTAGATATTTAAGGCCCTGTTCCCTTTCAATGATTGAGCCCATGCAACTAACAGTTGGCAGTGTGTCATGGACCAGATTATTATTTAAGGAGTACCAGACGACCTTTTCTTTCGATGGATTTATCACAGCGATGTATATTCTGCACCATATCGACAATTGATCAAGTCCATTCTGTACACTGTCAGTGATATCTGTTCTGTTCCTGCCCATGTTGTATAGTCGGATATCATCAGCGTATGTTAACTCTACAATTGCTGGGAGTTTGCAATTGAGCAATTCTCAATATATACACATTAAACAGTACTGGGGACAGAGGAGATCCTTGTGGCAGACTTAATGGAGGTCTGCTGCAGCTAACCTGTGTCGCAGAGACGGCACTTGATGATGATCTCTGACAAACACAAGGTAAAGCTAGAAATAGGGTAATTAAGTTTTTATAATCACTGGATACACATATAATCACACACACAAATCGATATTTCGACCAAAAAGCTTTATCAAGATTACTGTACATCAAAAAACGACGAGCTGGAATGATACATCTGGGGTTCACATGGCCTAACTAGGACAATGTGGAAAAAAATGTACATATTAAGGAAAGAATATGGAGGACACACAGAAGTCTTAGATAAAAGTTAGACTTAGCCTTAAATATATGTGCATTGGCTGCTGGAATTACTGAAGGAAGTGCCACAGAAAGCAGTTATTCTACAAAAGTTGGTATATGATTTTGATGTCTTGATGATTCAAGAAACTACTCTACAGCAAAATGTAAATATATAATGTCCAGGTTTAAAATACTTTTGAAATGTAAATTAACCAAACTGTAATACAAGTAAATTCAAATAGGAAGCGAGAGGATAAATGAAAAATTCTTGAGATTAACGGGAATTGAACCAGTCTGTTCTGACAGCACCAAATCGCCTGGTAACAAGAGTAAACGGTGTTTTCCATGCTTGACTAACCGCACCTTTATAACCAACTGTAAAAGGGGACTAGTTATCGGTATGAGGCAGAGCCTCCTTAGCGTTAGCCTTAATGTCATTGGACCTACATGTCTGGACTGCAAGGCATAGAGGTTTAAATTTGCGATCATGTGTGGAAAATATAATCAGTAGACCCATGTAGATCAATTCCATAATGCAGTTCTGTGGATGTCATTGTCAAATGTTCTAGGCACTGTCTTATAGCAGGTTATTTCAATGCCGCGAAAGAAGGGAAGATGATGCTGAAAATAGACAATGCATTGCTTTGAGCCAAACCTTACTAAACAATGACCTATGTATTTTGAATGATGACTGTCCTACGAAATTAGCTTCCAGACCTGAGAACGCAGATTATGTCATTGGTCTGGTACTGTTCTCTTGTTCCAACACTCCTTTCACTTGTTGGAATGTCCTCTATAGGAAAGTGATCATATGTCCTCTTTAGTCGATTACTGATGGGAAATGCAACATGACACATGACATGAAGGTCTGCATTTCATTACACAAAATGTTTTTATAGCCACAACAATAAGCAACACACATTGTGGCAAAGAAATATAAGAATCTCTCCCCAACCTGCAATCACCCTGGCAAAATGAAAAGATAGAAAAGATGAGAATGGCTGCAAAGTTTATAATACGACAATCAATACAAGGTAACTGCGTGAAACGTAACAACAATTGTACTTATTTAAAACACAGGTTTATATAATCGCTTCAATCAGACACGACAAACTATAACTAAAACTAGTGGGTAATGATGTGCAAAATCATAACCCACTAGTTTTAGTTATAATTTGTAGTGTCTGATTGAAGCGATTATATAAACCTGTGTTTTACGTAAGTACAATTGCAAAGTTATAGTAGAGTGTCTGCAAAAAAAAAGCCTAGAAAATATGAGTGAGGTAGCTGAGAAATACGCTGTTGCTGGACACGAGTTCTGAAAGATAGTAAAGACTGAATTGTAAGACACCTTCATAACTTAAGGTTGATATTGACCCTGTCACCATAGAGATAGCTCAATAAAAGAAGCCGCAGTAAAATACAGTAGGCTATGAAATATGCCAAATGAAAAAAAAAAAAGTGAAGATACATCGAAAAAAAATACAAGAGAGAAAACAAGCCAAGCTAACTCTATTATCTTTCAAAAGATCTACTCTCGAATGAACATAAACAAACAGAAATATAGAATACTGGATAAAAAAAGTTAAAAAACAGCACAAGAAAAGACAAACGAAACTTTATTAACGAACTAGCTAACGAAGCAGAAACAGCAGCTAAAACTGGAAAAAGCAAAACACTATTTCATATAATGAAACAACTCTGCAACCAGACACCAACAACAAATTATGCAATTAAAGACAAACATGGACAGTTGTTAACACCGAAAGAAGACAAAAAACACAGATGGGCTGAATTCTTTAAAGAGATACTAAATAGACCACAACCGACAACCTCTACAAGTAAAACTGAGAAAAATGTCTTCCCTAGACGCCACGTGTGATTTATTCACCATAACAGAACTGCAATTAGCCATAAAAACAAAAAAGCAGCTGGAAAACGATGATATCTCTGCAGAAATGTTAAAAGCAGCAGATGAAAATACCCTGCAATACTTATTACAACTGTTTAATAAAATATGACTGAAAGAAGCACCAGCACAATGGAAGGATGGGATTATTTTCAAACTCCACAAAAAAGGTGACCTAACCGATTGCAACAACTGGAGGGGCATCACATTACTCTCAATACCAGGAAAAGTGTTCTGTAGTATGGTACTGGAAAGAATTAAAACATCAATAGACAAAACATTAAGAGAAGAACAGGCAGGTTTTAGACCAAACAGATCATGTGTTGACCAAATATTTACACTCAGGGACAATAATAGAAGAATCAGTAGAACACCAATCACAGCTGATTATAAACTTTGTTAATTTTCAAAAGGCCTTTGATAGTATATACTCTGGAAACATTCTTGAAATTTATGGATTCCAACAGAAATATGTGAATTTTATAAAAGCATTTTATGACAACTCACGATGCTGTGTAAGAACAGAAGCAGGAAATTCTAAATGGTTTCCAGTAAATACAGGAGTGAAGCAAGGATGTGTCATGTCACCGATATTATTTAGTATTGCAATGGATTGGGTCATGCGAAATTGCACAGCCGATAAACATCGTGGTATTGAGTGGCTCGGAAATAAAGGTCTGGAAGACATCGACTTTGCAGACAACCTAGCGTTACTTAGCTCAACTCACGAAGATGCCCAAGAAAAAACAAACAGCCTGCAATTATTCTCTGCACAACTTGGGCTTGAAATCAACACATCCAAAACAAAAATATTTGACCTTACCAACAAACCAACGGACATCAAACTAAACGGCAACACTCTTGAAAAAGTCAACAACTTCATATACCTTGGCAGCAAGCAATCAACAACAGAAGATTCACCAACAGAAATATCACACTGTATTGAATTAGCTGCTAACTCATTCAATAAACTATCAAATATCTGACATTCAAAAACACTAAGAAATAACACACAACTCAAAATCTTCAAATCCTGAATAATTCCAACATTAACATATGGATGCGAAAGTTGGAAAGCAACATCAAAATTATAGCAAAGACTTAACACCTTTGAAAATAAATGTCTTAGAAGGCTACTGAACATACGTTGGGCAGACTTCAAATCAAACACAGTTGTCAGACAAGAATCAAAACAAGAATATGTATCCACCTATATTAGAAAGCGTCGCTGGAAATTACAATGGACACGCACTACGAATAGATACTGAAAGACTCCCCCGTCAAGCTTTGATGTGGTAAAAGGCAAGAGAAAACGAGTAAGACCAAAGGAAACTTTACGTAGAACTATTACAAGGGAACATTTCACCATCGGTATCAGAAACAACGAAAATCTAAAGCAAATTGCAATGCAATAAGAGACATGGAAATCTATGACATCCGCCCTATGTGCCGTCTTTGGCTCTAGAGGAATAACTAACTAACGATAGAGATACTTGGTAGTTGCATCAAAGAACTAATATGTGGAATACCTACCAATCTATTCCTGATCTGTGTAATGCTTATCAGGCACTGTTTATCAACAGAGATATTAAAAGAACATGGACAACTTCATCATTATTTTTTTTAAACTCTGTCTGCCCAACTGTTTGCAGCCGAATTTTAACCAGTTGCCTTTGGTTTCCAAAAACATTTTAACTATAAGAAATCACTAGATATTGTCATCTTTTTTCAAAGAGAAGAATGGGACATTTGCTGTGAGCAAACAAATGACATTGAGGATTATGGCAGTGACCAAGACCTTGAACTGGATGAGTGCATAGAGCAAATCTTGTCTGCATCTTTAGTGATTTAATGGGTATAATCTGAAAAATACAAATGGGTTTCATTCAAGAACAGTGTCTTTAGGCAGTTGAGAGGTTGAAATTGGATTGTAACATTCATTTTTGTGCCTGGCAAAGTGGGTGTTCGAGGCAATGAAAAGAGCGGAACAGCTGGCTTGCACTGCTGTTGTATCTTAAGGTAGTGCAATGGATCATGAACAAATTTTGAATTCCTCGCAAGAAAAAACATAAGGAAAAAAAACTTAATGAAGGTGTTTTTTCCTTTTCTGTGTCCAGAATAAAGGAACTGGAGTTGCAGCACCGCGCTGTCAGAAATGAGCACTACTGTGGGCTTAGAATAATGTTTGTCAATCACATACATTTGATTATCACACTCTAGAGAAAGAGGTTACTGTTGTCTTTTTATAGGTTTACAATTATATTAGTACTTGATGTGTTGTGGTCTTCAATCTCATTACCTCTCAAACACAGAACTGGACAAAGAGTATTATACTGAATGGACAATATGGATGTCATTATTACCAATCCTGAACAGGATGTAGCTATCACCACAGCCATTCAAAACACCTTCTGATCTTGAGCTAATATTTCAGCTTATATGGGTTCAGATGGTCTGTGATATTTTGTGTCCATCTTCATGGTCTACCTCTTTTTCATTGCCATGGCATAATCTCTTCCATAATGGTCTTTTCTAGGATGTTATGTCTTTTGATATGGCCAAAATATTGTAATTTATTTAGAGAACAATGTTGTTTAGCTAGTTTTCTTGTACATTCAATTCTCTTAGGATGTCTCTATTGATGATTTTTTTGGGTCGATGGTATTCTAAGGATACATTTTGTTTCAAATACCGCAATTGTTTCACACTTTATTGGTGATTGTTCAAGATTCACATTCATATATAGCTACCGGGACATATACAGGCCTAATGAAAGGTAGCACTGTTATTTCTTGCATCACAGCCACACATGTTTTTCATTTATATCAGCTTACAGGATGCAATGGCTAACTTCCATCTGCATGTATTCGATAAAAAATATATTTTGACAAAATATAGAAAATCTGCGCAATTTGATAGTATATCACAGAGGCTACTGGAATACAAGATTGCCAATCACCATACCAGCAAAAAAGATGGCACAGGAAATGATAGTACTCTACAGTAAAAACCTGTCTTAAATTGACCCTCTGAAATTGTATTAATCAATATATGCAAGAGAACTTATGCTAATAGCCCAATGTGAAGTAAGAATAAATGCAGGAGTCTACAATAAGCTCCAAATTAAATCAGGAGTTAGCCAGGGGTGTGTCCTAACCCCCTCTACTTTTTATAACATATATCGACCACATCTGTAAAATAAACAAGTACCAAACGAAGAAGATAACATAAAAGACAAATTGAATGAACTACTCTTTGCAGATGACCAAGTACTAATAGCGACATTAAGAGATATAATTAGAAACGACAACATCAGACAGATAACCAAAACAATAACAGTATTGGAACACATCAAAAGACAACAAATGAAGTGGTTTTCCCGTGCTTCCAGATTACCAACAGATAGCATGCCACAAATGGCCATGACACATAGACATCGCGGCAATAAAGCCGGAGGCAGACCATGTAAAAGATGGATCACAGAAATAAAAAGAAGCCACAGGAACAAGCTTACAAACAGCACATAGGAAGGCCATCTCCACAGAACTCTTCCACCCCTGATGCTGCAAGGCAAACAAGGGTCACATGGTATAGATTGATAGATAGATTAAATGGAAAGTTGTCTTCAGTTGAAATATTTTCCAGTTGCGTGATTTTACAGCTAAAATACATGTTAAATGTCTTGGATTAACGGGAAAACTGTCTTATCACAGCAACGGAAATGATAAATAAGCCTTTAAGTGGAAATTTACTATGTTTGAAATGGATGCCTACTGTAAAAAGATTTTTTTTAAATTTGGAACACCAAAGTAGCCTTTTATACAAATATATCAGGCAATTCTACTATTATTTTAGCAAAATAAGAGGGCAGAGTTTTATAGCATCTGTCTCTGACCTAAACCTCACAGAAACAAGAAATACTATTTAGCCCGCCATGCAAGTGCATCAAAAGATTAAACAAATCAAAAGTGTATTGTTGATAGTGTATCCTTTTCAGGATGTAGCAATCAACCCACCCAGTATTTTTTGGCTGTTGTGATATTCTATTCAATAAAAATATGTTCAGTAGGTTGCCATTTTTTTCTGAACTGTAGAGATGCAGTTGTTTTGCAGCAGGGTCATTGTTATTGTTGTTTTGATCTCCAAGAATTACAAACAATTAACTTTTACTTCCAATGTTCAATGGGGCAGTTTCTCTACAGCTTTATTTCATACCCGAAGTCTTATTTTCAGCGGTAAGTATTTCTCTGAGAATGTGTCTCCTGCTCAGAGGGGGAAATGAACTCCAGCAGGGTTTGAGTATGGTATCTTGACCATCAGAAACGTGATTTGCTCCTCTCCGCTATAGAGCTGACAAAGTGTATTACACAATACTGTACCAACACCAGATATTCTCATACACTGAAGAGAACTCATACACATAAACACAATGTCTTAGGCTATACACATTTTATTGCTCTAGAGAATACATGATTATCAGTAATAACTTATATTATAGTGTGAACTAGTACATGAGTATGATATGTTATTTGATCTCAGTTATATGCATGGCTGGTTTGTATAGCATACCTTTACTAAGCAGAAACCTGGTTTTAACAGAAAATGTCTTAGTCCCTTACAGTTCCGCCTAAGACAGATTGTTACTGTATTTAAATTCTATCCCACACAATTTGCAAACATGATTTAACCAAATTGGCTAACGTCTGTAGTTGAAAGGAGCTTACCTTATCATAAGAGGTACTTTTTAAGTGGAAAAAGAAATATTTGTAAACATAGATTACTGAGAAATATTTGTAAAAATAGATTACTGGTATAAAATAAGTAAACACATTATTTCTTATCTGATTAGTTTGTCAGATCTCACGACTGATGAATAGTCTTTACTGTGTACATAGTTGAATCAACAGGATACACAGATAAAATATTGGAGAAGTCGTATTTATTAAGTGTAATAGTGAATGATTCTGTATGGTTTTCCAATTCGAGATATATATAAGGCCCTATATATATATATATATATATATATATATATTATATATATATATTATATATATATATATATATATATATATATATATATATATATATATACTCAATTTTAAGAACACATTCTATGTCATTTGTATATGCTTGGTAAAACTTCACTAGATAAGAATAACAATCAGCCTAGATATTGTTAGTCACAGATTACAAATCTCTTTTGGAGCCAATACAAAACACTATAAATGAGTATACGATGCTCAAAATCGGATGGCAACTTCACAAGATCCTAAATATCTTCAACTGTTCTCCAGTGAAATCACCGGAGATAGGGAGCAAATGTGATAGTTAAAGCTGGAGGGAAATGATGAATCATATTACTAACATCAAACTTATCACAATACAGTAAGTGAATCATATTACTAACATATGTAACATTACATAACAATATTATTTTAACGTTCTCTTAATGGCCTGTTGCATCTACCACAAAATGCACATGATAATGTAAAGAAAAATAGAAATAGACAACACACCAGCATCATAAGAATCAACAAACCATCTTTTTTTTTCATCTTAGAACTAACCAATGCTGATTGCAACAACTCCACAGGCTCAATATCTTTTATGCTAGTGAATATCCATGCATGACTGAAATTCATACATCAAAATACATATTTTTCTAAGATCCCTATCAAGGCCATCTCCTTGGTGGAGGTGGGGCTTAGTCCAGCCAACAGAGGCGGAAAACTAAGATTGGTCGGGTCATCCCTGACATCGAGCAGGACCACAGTCCTGCCCAAACAAGCACGGGTTCTGAAGTCGGAAATACCAGGCCTAGAAGCACACCAGCAAACCATGGTATCACACAACACAACTAGATAATATGTCTTCACAACAACAAAAAATACTTCTAAGATTGTCCATCCTTCAACATAATGTGGCATGAAACCTGGCCAGAATATGTAAGAACTGAGATAAAGGTTTTGGTACTACCAAATCAGAGTGGAAAATACTTTTCTGGTAACAAATCTAAAATTCTGGCATGACCCATAGAAGAAGAAACAGCAGTCCTTAAATATGAATTAAAACATTCACTGATTTGCAAGAATGTAAGAATTGTCTTAGTATAACTATAAGAGGCATTTGTTTTCCACAGGAAGTGATAAAAGACTTCGAACGCAATTTGCAGGATCTTGTGAGTGCCTTCTTAGAAAATGTGCAGGGTTTTCTAAGCAGAGATGAGAGAACTGGAAAAATATACATAATGAGAAAATGATTGAATGTGCTGCAGGTGCCATGGACAAGACTACAAAGAATGAACTGGAAGAAGACATTACAGAAGAACTTAAAATGGTAATTGAATTCACTAAATTTGTTAGAAAATTGGCTCTGTATATGTAGGTCATGCAGACACATTATTAGCTATTGGATCTCATCACTGGTGTTTATTCTTCATATTTTTAGTGCTATCCGATACTCATGTTGGGTAACAAAATGGTTCACAAGTCAAATGTGATCTGCCAAACCATTTTTACAGGTCCACAAGATTTTTTTAAATTGTGTTCTGCCAAAAAATGTTAAATAATTTTTTTTCTATTGTTTCATCATCACAGAACAATATATATATATATATATATATATATATATATATATATATATATATATATATATATATATATATATATATATATATATATATATATATATTATATATATATATATATCACACTTATATTTCATGCAAGTGTAATAATTTTATTTGCGTTGGTCACATTCATTATTAAAATTCAATCTGGCAATTACTAGCAAAACCCCTAAGCCTTATTTTTAAGATTTTCTAATTAAAATTTATTGCTCAAAGTTCTAGATCTACTTATAAAACTCAAGTAAACAGGTTTAATTTTTTTTTTTAAATAACAAAAACAATTTTAGCACTATGTCTAGATGAATAAACCAAGTGTCATGCAGAGTGGTGTATGCAATTAGGCTTCTCCACAACTCTCCATCTCTTGTATTACGAATAAGTTCAGTTGGTGACTACTTTTTGTGTCACAGTGACAACCCATCCAGAAATTTCTCTCCTTGTCTTCCTCTGTCTCTTCTCCCTTTGATCTCTCCGGTTAGTACTAAATGTTCAAGTTTTGTTTTTTCTCACATCGTATGCCTTAAAAATCTTTATTCAAATGTTTGCTATAATTTGTCGTTTTATTCCAGCATCTCTAAGAACTTGTACATTAGTTTTCTTGGCTGTCCAAGGAATTGTCATAATTCTTCTTAAAAACTATATCTCAGTTGCGGTGTAGTTTATCTTCAGCTTATTTTGAGCTGTCCATCCTTCACATCCATAAAAAAGGAATGGCTCAATATAACATCCTAGCACTCTTAACTCGTGTATGTATTGATACTGATCCATTGCATAGAATGTTTCTCATCTTGTGAAATACTGATTTGGCCTGTGCTATCCTGCTTTGTCAATATATTAAAATAAAAACTAAAAACATCAGAACTGAAAAGAAAATATAAAACCCAAAATCACTGTTAACACTAAATTGAAAAATAAAAAAACCCGCAACAAGAAAAAATAATTACAGAGCTCCCTGTAAATATCTATACCGTGTATTGTATGGCTGTACAATCTTGCTTAAAAGAAACATAAATTGTATGCCGAATACAGGGAGTGTACGCCTATGATAGGGGTACGAACTTCAGAACGAATATAGTAATTTTGTTGCCTGTAAAAAGTAATTTCATAGTACATAATTCCATAGTTTTATGAGATGTTGAAGATCTGACAGTCTGGGACCTCAACATTAGGAGGTCAATTGTTTAGTTTCTTTCCTACCTAACTTGTTCTTCCTCATTAATTTTTCCTTTCAATGAGTCAGAGAGTAACTATTCATTTCCTTTAATGGGTTGACTGATGACTTTGTGAACTGGGAAGTGAATTCAATTTCTTTGGATTGCAAAGCAGACCCTCTAACCAATTTATTTTATTTGTTGCAAATGCATGATTACAAGACATAATTTCACTATTATTGAAGTGTATATGGCCTTATACACCTTACAGAAATCAAGCAACAAAAAACACTCATGAAACAGCATTACTCATGACTGAACTGTCTATAGAATCAAGTCAGCACAACTAATACATATTTTTTGAAAGCCTTCAATGGCCTATTAAATTTGGTCACAAACTTACATTTTCTCTTCAGGATTTTATGTGCCAGTTTTTTCTGGCACGGACAATCTTTAACCAGTTGCTTCTTATTTAACCATGTTGACTCTGTCTCCTTAGTTCACCATGACAGATGTTGGATGTCACTAGCTTTTTGTTCTTGAGCTATTTTTCTCAAGCTGCTAAGCACATTCTTTTGTGCATACATATTTGAAAACATGCTGCATTTTGTTATCAGCCTTACTGCCACTTTGTGATACTTGTGGTGCATGGCAGATGGTCACAATTATGGCATGTAAGTCACGTCCATTTAGAGTGAGTAACTACTTAAATCGATAATAGTGTGAGGTCAGTGTTGGAATCTGAATCTGAGTTCTTGGTGGCCAATCTAGTAATTTTCTCACAGTTAAGAAAATCGAGGTGAGTCTCAAGAAGTGCCTTGCTTTGTGCCTGTCACTGTGGGTTATTGTTTGTGTTTCCCCAGAAGAGTATTCAAGGTGTCAGCATGACCACCTTTTTGTACATTTTTGTGATTCTATATTTCCTATAGCTGTAACCTCTGGAAACTGTTGCTATACTGTTACAACATGCTGATGTAACTATACTTTTACAACATGCTGATGTAATTATACTCTTACAACATGCTGATGTGGTGTTTGAACTCAAAAGCTTCACCAGAAGTATGATCAGTACTGCCTAATAGTAAATCAAAATTCATTAGTGACAGGAATTCAACATCACAAGACAAGATGGCGGATCAAGTGTTGCAAACAATGAAGTGACAGAGACAAAAGAAATTATTTTGCGTAGATGAGTATTGATGCTATGTTTTGTAAATTTTTTCTTCAACAGAAAGTGCAATAAATTTGTGAGTGCCAATTTCGTTAATGAAGAATAGCATACCTTACAATTTCTAAAGTATATTATGAGAATATTTAAGAACTTTCAAAACCAGT